>OZ030016.1:27027710-27627710 GCA_964023405.1 Apodemus agrarius | reverse complement strand
ACAAGAGGTCTATCTGTTATCAGAGGAGAATCACTTGTGATTTGGAATTAACTCACATCACAAAAGCAGATTTTTACATGTATTTTTCTTTCTATAGACAATGACTATCAACACAAGGATAATACAAGTAAAGCATTCAATGCACTTTCAAAAATAAAATAAATATTAATTTATTCAAACACTTGAAGATATTGGAAAAGGCATTTTGACCATACTTCCAAGATACATGAAACTTAGAGTCCAAATAGGATCACAGATTCTCATTCCTAAAAGATAGAAATAAAATATCTAACTTCTTGGGATTACTTTCTTGCAGGTCTGGGATTAAAGCCAGAAGATGAATGAAGTAGGCATTAAAGTTTCATTCCAGCACTGAACTCAATGAAATTTTTGAATTCACCATTTTCACCTTGTAACAAATTCAGCAATGCTGCAAAATTACCAGGCAACCCAATTTCTTAGGGTTACAGCAATGTCACAGATAATTAAATAGAAACTGGGGTTTTGTCCTGGTTTCAATAAATTGGCCAGCTGGACCACCAGCAACATCCCTCTGTGCAGGCACAGAGATCTAGCCGCATGCTAATAAAAGCCTCAGGGAGATCGCACAAACTATTGGCCATTTCCTACAAGAGCTATAGCTTTGGGCACGCCGGGAATTTGTATTAGTATTCATGTTACAGGGCATAGAGCACAAGAAGACAAGGTGTACCTTATGAGGGTGTGTTAAGTAGCCATGAAAGTATTGAAAAACTAATGAGACAATCAGAAAAAATCTTTATTCAACCTCATTCCTTAGGACAGCAAATCTGACAATGGCATCAGCTGTTTGTACTGTTCAGAGGAAAGACATATTTCCACTTCAATTAAAATATAAGAAAAACTATTTGTTGTTTTGATATTTTATAGTAAAGTAAACTTTCCCAACCATATTTTATGAAACTAACTTTATAATAACTGGAATTTTGCTTTGACTTTACAATTGCTGAGAAATTGTGTGTGTGTGTGTGTGTGTGTGTGTGTGTGTGTGAGAGAGAGAGAGAGAGAGAGAGAGAGAGAGAGAGGAGAGGGAGGGAGGGAAAGAACCTATGTATAATAGATTCAATGGTATATTATGGAATAAGTAATAACTTCAATTCTTTTTGAAAGAAGTTGATTAGAGTAATCGATAAACATGCAGATCTGTGTAGATGGGAAGAAGCAGGAAGAGTATAGTAAGAGCAGGTTGGGATATATTGTATCAGAGAATATTCTGTTTTCAAAAAATTACAATGAACAGAAAGAAAAGAAGTAGAGAAAGAAAATAAATGTGGTTTTGGTCATTTTTGCAAAAATTAAAATCTACAATACAGTAATTTTAATAGATCTGCTAGAGTAAGTAAAATAATTTCTTTAATATGGAACCAGTAATCTAGAAATAAAATAGATTTTAGTACTGCTATTTCTTCTGCATCCTGTTAAAGACATGAGAATGTTAATTTGATATCTACTGAAGAAATCAACACTTCATTGTAAATATGCAAATTAATTTTATGACTTATATTATATTAGTCTTTTAATTCTACCCTTTTCAATATGAATATAAAAATATAAAAAAAATCTAAAAATAAAAACCAGTGTTTCTGTCTGAGGAAAGGACTGAGAATATAGGCAAACAATAGTGAAGATAAATACAAAATCAAAACAACTGACTCTCCCCTGCTATTTCTGCCATGATCGCCCCCTTTTTTTTTTGCTATCCCAATCCCCCTATTTCAAAAATCTGATTTCTAAAATCATACTTCACCCTTTCTGTAGAGTTAACAGACTTCTGTTTAGCTAATAAATTAGCTGTAGAGTTAACAGACTTCTGTTTAGCTAATAAATTAGTATTAGGTAGTAAATTCCAACATTACTCCAAATGAAGAAAAGTTTAAAATTACATTCAACTTTCTTCAGGTATCAAACTCATTACAACTACACATTGTATCCATAAATCTCTCAGAATTCCTTTATTTTTAGTTTCCAACACTTGAGTGCCAGAACTTCTGCTTAGAATCTTCTAATATGACATCTTTCTTTGCTCACTCACTAGCATTACCTTCGTAATCTAAAGACATGTCCTCTTTGCAGTTGGCATTCCATACTGCTTTCTTTTTTTTTTTTCCTGATAGGTCTGCCTTTATAAGTTATTTGACCTTTCCCCCTTACTGCTTCTTTTTTTTATTTTCTATACTGCTTTCTAAAGAAGCTCATGTGTAGTATCATACCTGACTGTGCTTTAGAAATTGTTTCTTCTCCATGGTGAAAGTAATGTCACATTAGTCTTTGTAACATAGAGCTTGTTATATCAACAAGTGAAAGAAAAAATACTATATCTGAGTCAAACTCACAATAGCTAGTTATTTCCTATGTGTTTCAGACAAGGTACTTTCTTTCTCATCACTTTATACATGTGAATTAAAACTTAAAACAGTTAACAATAAGACTCAAAACGTCAAATTTTTCCAAAACATGTCACATCTTCCTCAACAGTTTCTAACTTTCCTACATACATAATTTCCTGGAATAAACTCACCATTTCAAGTTCCTAATTGAAAATTTTAAGGCATTCACAAATCCAATTCAAATACTTCTGCACACACACACACACACACACACACACACACATATATATATATATATATATATATATATATATATATATATAATTTATATGGATTTCTGTATATGTATGTATATATAAAGATATGTATTATATATTATGTAGATATATATGTAGATATGTTTATATATTACAACATATAATATAGCAACATTTATATATATGGAATTCATCATTTTTCAAAACTAGTATTTATTTCATTCTCTAATAAATGATGAATAAAAGGAGTTCTTTAAGTGAAATAATGCTTTTGTGGATTCTCTAGAGTGCTTTCTAATTACTCACTATTTCTGAAGAACATTTTAAGAGGTAAAGGTGTTAAAATTAAAATTTAGAGAGTCTTTGTTTTAATGTTTATAAAATTTGCAATATATAACTGTGCATACACATATATGTACGTAATAACATTTAACAAAAATGGGATATGAATTTGAAAGAGATTAAAGAGGGTTAAATAGAAGATTTGAGTGGGGGAAAGGGAAAAAGAAGTTTAATTATTTTACAAGTTCAAAATGTGAAATAGTTTAAAAATTAAATTAAGTATTTGAATTGATCAAATGCTACTGATCTAAGTGGTGTTTAGAACTTCCCCCTTGTGGAGGTTTCTATTATTATTCCCTAAATTGAAAACATTTTTACTCCCTAAGTGTAGTATACCACTTAATATCTATTCATATTTTTTGTTGCTACTCAATGTACTTTTGTGGAAATTTTCAACACCTTTAAACTTGCCATCGTTTTTCTCCATTTTTTACTTCTTTTCTATGAATAGACAGATTCATATCCTATGCGTATATGCCAAGACAATTTGCCTTTGCCATTCACTGTGTTCTCAGATGTGTCGCAAATTGAATGTAGGGATATTTATCTTCCTTCCTACTCCTTCCGTATAGGATGAATCAAGGATCCTGGGTCACAACATAATAGTGAAAATGGTTATCAGAGTTAATTTTACAGTCTGTTACAATGGCAAACACCACCTGACCACAGCAATGAGGCTGTGCTCTCTGAGCAGGCAATATGGCTTGAAAATGAAATGAAAGTACTCACAATAGCCCAATAAACCCTCAAGATATTTCAGTTCTACAGTGGATATGATGCTCATTCTTCCTGATTACACTGATATTTTCCTCACTGGCAGGCTTATGTCTGAAGGCACAGAACCAACATGTGAGTACTATATCCCATTCAGAATGAAGGCTCTGGATGCTATAAAATGCCAGAATCTAGACCATAAAGATTGATGATGGGAAATGAATAGGAAAAAAGTTTACAGGGGCTAGTGATCTATGTAAGTTGGTTAAATGCTTGCCTAAAATGCTTGAAATTCTCTATTCTATTCCAAATACGGCATAAAACTGTAAATGAATGTCTACAACCTCCAAATTTTGGAGACAGAGGTAGGAAGAACAGTAGTTTAATTAGTCTTCCACATTGACATCAGCCACACAAGAAGAGTGTGGACTGAGCATTAAAGGTAAGTACTCAAAGAAAAGAGGTTAATGAGAGACAATTGATTTAATTGGTAGGAGAATCATGAAATAAAAATCAGTGTTATCATTTTAGAAAATATTGGACAAGTGGAAGATTTGGAGAGCTAAGTTATTTTGTTATAACTGTATTTCACTGATTAAACTGTGATTATTTTCTAATGTTAAACTGTTTCATATTTAATAAAAATGGAAAAATGTAAATCAGCATTTAAGATTATGTCTACATGTATTTGAAGTATGACCATTATAACCAATATTATTTGACTATAATTTGAATTGTGATACATTTTCCAATACTTTGTACATGTTTTAAAGTTTTTTTTAGCATGAGCAAAAACTGTCAAATATTCAAATAGAAGAAGTGTATGACTTTGTCCATTTTCCTGTATAATGCAATATAAGTTGCTTAACCTTTCAAGAGGAAATAATAAAGACATTGATGTGAAGCAAGGGATAGTAACTATAGAAACTACATTTAATCCAGAAAACAAAGGTAATTTTATTTTATTATGGGATAAACTAATAATTGGGTCACATTATATAGCTTTGTGTCTGAGTCTCAGGAACATAATTTCATATTATGATTGAGTTGATAATTATGAATATCACACTAAAAAGAAGTTATTTCATTACCATAAACAGGCTAACTTAAAAAATCTTTCAGCGTTCTATCTTCTTTCCCGTTACAGTGGCTGCTTTTATTTATCATTTTATTTATTTGTTTGTTTGTTTGTTTGTTTATAGCTTTGATTGGCTGATTAAAAATAAATTATTTGAATCCAGAATATTCTTTCAAGGCTTAAATTAAATTTCTTTAAAAAACAAGTCTTTTTTCTCATGCCTCAGAACAACTTTTTTTCTGAGATTTGTTTCCTTTCAGAAATATTGTGTATTTCAGAAATATTTGCTAAAAATGATTTTTTTCAGCTTTAAAGTGGCTACATATTTAAATACTAGTTATCTCAACGTAGATTAGAGCAATTCATTGTTTTCCTTTTACAATGCATTCATGATTTACCTTCTTGTATATCAAGTAATATGGTTTTGGCATGGAGATTCCAAAGGGGATTTATTGGATTGTGAAACAAAACTCTCTTCAGGATATAAGAGAGCAGGGTAGAATGGGGTCTAAGGTGCAGCGGCCATCTCTCATCTCGGGAGTCCACATTAAAAACAGATATCAACTCAGAGATAAAAAGATGAAATGAGGTAGGCAATATCTCAGACCTATGTGATTGCAAGTAGATATAATTGATAGAAATCCACTGTAATTTACTGTTTCATTTTATGAAATTATTTGAATTTCATACAATCAAACTCTTACTGTATTCTCTTGGTTTATAAAGAAACTTTAACCCTAACATTAAATATCTCTTCATTAATTTTTATAAATATTTATTTCAGTTTTGAAATGTTCTTTACATTTACCTTTTTGTTCTGTGCATGGGCATGTCAAAGACAGATGACCACTATGGGAGCTGATTCTCTCTTTTCACCACCTGGACCTTGAGAATCAGACTAGGTTAATCAGGATTTACTATCTCTGCAGTTTCTTATTTATTATTTCTTATAATGCTTAATTTTTGCTTGATGCCCAGAAAAATTCAAATCTCAGGCATGTGAAATAGGAGTTCATATGTGTAAACAATTCAAATGGTCTCTGACTCTCACTTTCACATCTTTGAAGTAAAGTTGACAGCATCAAGTCTATTTAGGATACATAGGGATTCAATTTAACATTCATGAACATTGTTTACCAATTATTTCTGGTACTATATAATTGAAATGCAAATATCTTAAAAATATTTTCTATTCATTCTTTTAATAACTCATATGTGTGTCAGTGTATTTTATAATATGCACACCTAATACAGACCTCCATTACCCTACAGTATTTTCCTGAACATCTCTCAATTCTTTTTTTGAAAGTTAAACACTGAGTAAAATTAATAGTGTTTATATGACCATGAGTGATATATATATATATATATATATATATATATATATATATATATATATATGATATTTGCTTGGTATGATATGCATACTATTTGTTTGTTTTGAGGACAAAAGAAAATCTTGGACCTGTCAATTTCCTCCTTCCCAAATTTGCGGCCCAGAGAAAAATACCGATTAATAGACATAGACATGGTTGGAAACAACTTTAACCATTGATTTTTCAATTACCAAACAGTACTTTTTGAGCTTGTTTCCAGTACCAGGAATTAATTAACTACCATAGAAAAGGCACCAAATCCAATCAAGAGTGTATTTGTCAAGTTTCTAAGTGTAAGTTGTGCAAACGTCTACTAAAATGTTTCTGAATATCTTAGTTGCATGTTTATTGCTGTGAAGAGATTCCAAGAGAAAGGTAACTTATGGAATGAAAAGTTAGTTGGGGGCTTACAGGTTCAGTGAATGACTCCATGTCTATAATGAACTGGGAGCATGGCAACAAGCCTGCAAACATGGCTCTGGAGCTGGAGCTGTGAACTTGTATCTGATGCACAAGCAAGAGACATAGAGTCAGAATTACCCAGAAATGGCATGACAATTAGAAATGTCAAATCCCAACTCTAGTGACATTCCTCCTTTAACAAGGTCACATACCCTTCAATAAGATCAAATATTCTTATCATGCCAATTTAGTTTAACCACCAGGCGAATGAGCAAACTTACAAGCCTATAGAGAGGGAGTGATTCTCCTTCAAACCACCAAACTTATGATATATAAAACATGTTTATAATTTATATATTAATACATGCTGATATGTATGGGCATATGTGTGCATATATGTATATACATATGCATATGTGTTCATGTGAGTGTGTGCACACATGTGTGTATGAATTGGCCTGCACATTTGTGCATATGAATATTCTAGAGCAGAAGTGAATACTAGGCATTTTACTTCCATATTTTTTCAGAGTTGCCTTGGCCTTGATTTATATATTTAGATAGTATGGCCTTATGTTATAAGGGTCCTTCTTTCTCTGTTCAGTCCAAGGTGAGGTTGGCAGGGTATGCTATCAAAAACAGCTTTTAAGATGTCACTGGGGATAAGAACAGAGATCTTCCTGCTTATGTGGCAGACATTCTACTGGCATAGTCATCTCTCCAGCTTCCAGTGACATATTTTGATATATTATTTACTAAAGGTTTATTTAGAATAAAAGTTTAAATCTTTCTGTATTCAAGAGACATTTAACATGAAAATATACATGAAATAGTAAATCTTGAAAATGTTTTGAAGTGTTCGTAGTTATATTTGAAGCAATGAAATATTAAACAGTAGTCATGAACATGTGGAGAAAGAGGATCTCCTGTTCATGAAAAGGTCCTTTGGAATCTTGTCTTTGTTTTCCAAACTATTTTTAATGGAATGATACAATAAATAATAAATGAATGACTGGCAGTGATATCAGATCAACAAGCAAAGATAAACACAAAAATGATACAAGACAGAGCATTTTTGTTCAATGGCCTTCAGGTCATTTCAGATTTAGATTACTTCTAGGCCAAGGCCTTGGAGCTATCACCACGAATATCTAAATTGCTTCCTCACAGGTTCTACAAAGCACTCTCTTTACTTTATCTGCCCATTTTAGATGGCACCTCATTGAATTTCTCCTAGCCAATTTACTTTCTGCAAAGCTCACATTTCTCTTACAATAGAAAAAAATTCTCTAGTTCTACTTTTAACTTTAAATTAATAGCATGGGGGATACTTTTTTAGTTTCACCATCAGCAAAACAGCATATATTTTACACTTATGGAATCCACTTTTACTACATAGCAGAAATGAAAGCATAATATCAAAGATAATGTGCATATTAATTTTCTCCCTCATTTATACGATTATTTCACTGCATCTCCAAAGAAAACTAATATACTGATCAAATCTAATTAGCTTCCATTTATGTGAAACCATACTGCATGCTGTAGAAATATTGGCTTGAATGAAAATTTGTCATATTGCTCTGCCATACAAAGTGGATTTAGTGTTAGAATAATTTTAAACACAATTCTAATTTTGTCATTGGAAAGCTATTTAAATAAATAATACTTCATTTTAATTATACTTTATTGGTATACAGATGCTAAAATATTTACTTTTTTGAAATAAAACAAGTGAAAAATTCTGAAAACATTGGTGATACTACTATACAGATAAAATATGTTGGGATAGGATGCTGCCAGAACTTGTAAAGATTATCTAGTCACACATATATACACTAGGTTTATTCCATTGTGAGCTTTCTTCTCAGTTTGTCATTGAATAAGAAGTTATTAGAAAACTTTTGCTAAAGTTGTATACCAATTATAAAGATACAATTTAAATATTGTCATTTTAATGGTGTTTATATTTAATACAGAAGGTAGTGAATAAGTGAGTTACACAAATGCATTTTTTGGTATAAGTATGAATATTGATATAAAGGATGTTGTGATTCCAAAGGTTAAGAGAAATCCAAGTATGATAAGTAACAATATAATGGGAACATGGAATTCTACTGATCCCATCTGTGCTAGCCTTGTAGACACAGCTCCCATCATACAACTCAAGTGCATCCAGGAAGCTAAAGATGCAGGAAGGCAGATATTTTGTTCAAGATGTACAGACTAAAATACTTGGAAAGGAGAGACAGAAAAGAGACTGTGTGCAGGAAAGAAATTACTCAGGGATTAAGTATGTAACATTTTAATAAATATGCAACCCCTGAATACAGGCTAGGTTTGGATTCCATTTGCCTGTTGAAAAGAAAATATAAGAGTGATAGGTAAGTAGAGTTTCTATTAAAAGTTATGTGTGATAGTCTTTACTCATGAGTAACTTGCCCAATAAGCTCAAGTTTGTCACGTGCTGTGAGGAAAAGAAAATTGGAAACAGTCATGATATGAAGAGGTCCTGTAGAGGAATAATGAAATAGGAGGACTCAAAAGGCGAATGTAGGGAGCACACTGTACTCAAACTCAAACATCCATTCAAAGAAGGTGCTGCGAATACCAAGTGCTGCTAATACCAATGAACAATAGAGTCCTTGGAAATCCTACTCCAATTATTGGTAGGTTAGACTGCATAAACAAAAAATTCATTTCATAATGCTAAATTCAAAGATGTTTATTTGAAGTACTCAACATAATAGTGTTATTGTGTCAAAAATCAGGAGGTAACATGAAGAGGTTGCAAAGTAAAGGATATATTTACAGCCTGGCTAAACTTGAAGTCTCCCTTGCAAGAAGAATGAAGCAGCCCAGAATAATAATGGGAGGGCTTATTTATAGCAAAGGATCAAGTGATTACAAAAAGTTACACAGTTATTGTTATGATCGTTGGAATATGTCATGTTCTGGGTGTATGATCAGATGGTTCTAGAAACATACCATGAAACAATGGAAACAATCTAATTAATGATGTGTGAGTCAGAATATAATAGAGGGAGAACAAGTCAAATCAAATAAACTGACCTTTAGCTGTGGACATGATTGGAGAGGAGGAAAAATGCCATGAAGAACAGTATAGGAATAAACCAGAGTCTAGTATTGTTTAAGCAAAATAAAATGGAAACAGTTGTGTCTCATGAATAGATTTCGTATATATATTACTGTCAAATGAATTGCTGATTGGATCTAACATTGCTGGGCAATACTTGAACAAAATATCTCAGATAATTAACAAGAGTGAAAATGATTTATTTTACCATCATTTGTTTACTCGTGGATCTAGAGATTCTATTTTCAGTTTTAGTGGCCTGATGTTTGTGGACCACCAACACAGCAAATCATTGTAGGAGCTTTTGGCTGAAGAAACCAGTTCTATCCTGAGTAACAAAGAACACACACACAGAGGACCCACCAGGTATCTCACAATTTCTCTCAGATTAGCATTTTCTATCACATAAGAGCATTGTAGCAGGATTTCATTCTCAAAATTTTAAACACCCTCAAATAGCACTTTACTGATAAGCCCTCAATAAATGTGCTTTTAAGACACATCCAACATTGTAAAAATGTTAATGTTTTTGGAACATTATGTTATCTTCCATATAAATGGTAATCTTCCAAATAAAGTTTGTAGGTAGTTGTGCAGAATATCTGCTAGTTCCTATATCAGTGCAGTTTGCTGATGATATACGAGGGAGTAAAATTGCAAGATTGGATATATAAGCAAAGACCATTCCAAGAGAAAAGAATATGAAACAAAATTTTAAAATGAAGGGTTTAGCAAGAAATAGTGAAAAAGGAAAGCAAGAGATTATGTTGCCAAACCAATTAAGATCTGAAGACAGAATCAAGCAAGCATGAAGCTATACAAAGCATTGGGAGTCAGACAGTAAAAAGAAGGCTTCTGAGAGACGAAGAGCACTATTTATAAAAGGATTTAAAATTTTATTTGAGAAATATAACATGTATTGTGTGAGAAAACAGAACTATTTACAACATTGAGTAAGAGATTACTCAAGTTTGAGATAGTAAAAAATCATTTTTAAAACTATGCATATGAATACAAAATAATCATAACTACTACATTTTAACTTACTATCTAATACAGGTGATAATGTTCAGAGTCTATAATAGACTAATCCTGCTTTTGACTCAAGGCATAAAATCGTTTCTATGTTCATTAAAATCAAATATGACACAATTCCTTTAACAAAAAAATGAAAAGCTTCCTTTGCTAATAAAAATTACACTATTTATTATTTTCTAGAAGGAATGTTTATATATTATTATCATTTCTACAATGTCAAGAACTATTGTATTAATGACTTACATTTTCTGTATCCTGAATTCTTTACATTGCTATTAATTTTAATGTTTGAGCAACACTTAGAGAATTCAAACTAGTTCAGTCAAAATAAGTTTAGTCAATGAACAAGACAAAAACTTGAGAAGCAGTTAATCCACTTTGTTACTTTTACAAGTTTGTGTACAATGTTATACTTACAAAAGGCTCTAGTTTAATCATTAGCTCCCATATTTAAGACTTTGAGAAGTTTCTAGACTACTGAGTGTGCATGTTTATGTGTGGGTTGTATATATGTGTGCAAGTACATATGTATGTCTATGTGAACAGAGAGGGCTGAGGATGATTTCCAGGGTATTCTTTTCTCATTTGAATAAGAAATGATAATGGCTTAAAATTTTAATGCCGAAGCAAAGAAAATTGATGTAAAAACATTTATCAACCATTTTTATATAACATATGTCTATTTCATAACATCTTTAGAATAAACCAACCTTGCAATAAATCATGCAAGGTCATTTCTTATATTTCTCTTTAGTTTATAAACATGTTTCACAACTAGTCTGCTTTTCTATACCCACTTTTACAAGGGTCAAAAGTAAAGGGGCTAGTTTATCTTTTTCTATACAGGCATTCATCTTTGTCAAGCATCTGCTGTTTCTCATAGTACAGCGCTATCAATATCAAACACCAAACAATTATTACGTTATATTTACAGAGAACCCTTGACATTCCCTTTCAATGATTTGTCTAGATACCATTCTATCAAGAACTAAACTGGATGCACATTCATAAAGCTTTAGAGTGACACATTGTATTAGGCATTCAACTTCTGTCTCCTGTATCTTTACTTTTAAAATCACATTCAACTTCTAGAATAAAATTTAGAAGTATTCGTAAAGCTTAAGCTGACATTTACTGTGATATTTTTATGTATATTAATAATTTATTTTTGGCCACATGGTATCCAGAATTCTATTTTCCAGCTCTGGGATTGCACTTTGGCCCAGAGAGCCTTGAAAGATAACAAGAGCATCAGACTTTCCTGGAATCCAAGAATAACCAACTGGGAACCCTGTTCTACTAATCCTGTCCAGGTGGGTTTGCCCTTGACACAGCAGGCAGAGTTGAGTTGTATGCTGTCCCTGGAACTCATTGTTAAGGTCTAGGCTCATTCTTTGATCCCTAGAAACTTTGTAGGACCCCTAGTTCCTCTTGGAAGCCTTAACATGCCCCAAAACTAATCAGCTTGGAATTCTGCTCCATCAATCCCATTGTTGTTGGGCTTGCCTAGAACACAGCAAGCAGAGGTGAGTTGTTGGGCACAAACTGAATTCCATTATCTAACTATGTCCTTGTTGCTAAACTCTAATGAGCCTTAAAGTTCCCTAAAACATGTCCTAATTTCCCATAGGGCCCAAGACTTACCAACTTGGAACCATACTCCACCAATCCCATCCCAGTTGGGACTGCCTGTGACACGGTATGCAGAGGTGAGTTGCTTGTGATCTCCATGAACTCCAATTTCTAGATTTGGGCTTGCTTTTCAGAACAGAATGGTGTCCTACATCCCACATCTAGGTCTGCAATATATTACTTGAATGTCTAGCTAGAACAATAAGACAACTAAAGGAAATCAAGAGGATGCAAATTAGAAAGGAAGAAGTCAAAGTATTGCTATGGATATGACACCAGAAATTCTAGCAGAGAAATACTATAGCTCCTAAACCCCTTTATTAAATTGACTTGAAACAATATTAACTCAAATCATTAGCCCCTCTTAATATAGGTAATAAACTGTCTGAGAAAGAAGTTAGGGAAACAATACTCTTAACCATAGCCATAAATAATAAAAACTTGTGTAGAGTAAGACTTACCAAGCAATTATATTTTACTAATAGATAATTAATAATAAATGACTTATATAAAATATCAACACATAGTCACCAGACTCAAAGAAGCCTAAAAAGAAGGAGGGCCAAAGGGAGAATGGTTGGATCTTTCTCAGAAAGGCAAACAAAACAAATATTGAAGGTCAATGGAAAGAGTGAATTGGCTGAGAGCTGGGAGGTGGACAGAGCAGAGCATACAGGGAAGGGGATAATGTAGGAAGAGCAGGGCAGAGAGATTAGAATATGATCATCAGTGGGTAGTGCAATCTCTAGGAACTGCCAACATGGGGGTGATAGTGGGCAATTCTATCCCAAGATTCCTAACAGTGGAGAATGTGAATCTGCAATTAGCCCCTTCCTTTAACCAGGCAGGACTTCTAGTGGAAGGATAGAGACAGCAACCCACTCACGAAAACTTCAATACAAAATGTGACCTGCCTGTAGGATGTGCAGGGACAAAGGTAGAACAGAGACAAAGGAAATGGCCAACCAATGACTGCCTAAATTAAGATGCATTTCATGGAAAAGAATCAGTCCCTGACACTATTGAAAGATACTCTTTTATACTTGTAGACAGGAACCTAGCTTAATTGTCATCTGAGAAGTTCTGCCTACTAACTGATGGAAAGAGATGTAGAGATCTACAGCCAAACATTAGAAGAAGCCAAGGGAGTCCTATGGAAATTTTGGGAGAAGAATTGTGGGACATGAAGAAGATATGGAGTCTACAGAAAGACAATCTGAGTCAACTAACCTAAATCCTTAAGGACTGCAGAGATTGAATCCACAACCAAAGAGTGAGCACAGGCTGGAACTTTGCCTCCTGCACATATATAACTGCAAGAGCAGCTTGGTCCCCAACAACAGGAGCAGGGGCTCTTACTGAATCAGTGCCTAGAGTTTCCATTCCTTTAAATGGATTGCCTTGTCTGGCTTCAGTGGGAGAGGATATGCCTAGTCTTTCAGTGAACATATATGTCTAAGAAGGGGGGGTATTGGAGGGTATTATGTAGAGGGGACTCTCCTTTCTAAAAGGAAAAAGGAAGAACAGGGGAAGGTTCTGTGTGCGGACTTACTGAAAGGAGAGCAGGAGCTGATATTGGAATACAAAGTTTATTAAAAAAGATAAATTAATTTAAAATCATAAATATGTAACTGAAATGAAATCAAATAAACTTGTGACAGACTTCATAAAATGTATTTATTTGTGAAAGACAATACAATTAGAAGATAATAATAAAAAGGCTGTCATAATGGCTAATTTTTAAGAATAACTTATATGCATTAATATGACTTCAAATTTGTACTTATGTATATGTGTGTTGTGTATACATGTAGCCATGTTCATATGAAGATTTTCACATGTGTTCAGATATACACAATTATGTACATCTGAACAAATGAAAACTGATATTGATGTCTGAAGTCTATCACACTCAGTTTCATTCACTGAGTCATGCTCTGTCAACTGAACCCAGAACTCATTGCTGTAACTAAGAGGGTTAGCCAGTTTACTCAAGGTATCCTCACTGTCTGCCTTCTGCTGGAATTACAGGTAGATCTCAGTATCAGTGTCTGCCATTTATATGAGAACTCATGCTTACATAGCCATTGATTTTATTACTGAGCTATCTCTGCAGATCCAACTTCAATTTTGCTTTAAAATGTTTGTTTATTTTCATTCAAGTCTCTGAGAGACTTGAATGTATGTATGAGTGTTACCTGCTTATGTGTTAGGAATAAGAAGGTAACAGATTCCCATAAATTGCATTAAGTGGTTATTAAGTCACCAGTATGTGTTCTGGGAACAAAACCATTCCTCTGCAGGAATCGCAAGTGCTCCAATTCTGAGCTACTTCCATGTACCCATGACTTCAATTTCTAAAATTAATAAATTGTGTTTGATTTTATATAGTCATTATTATATACTACTCTTTTCAGTAATGCAGAGTGAATTTACCTCCTTAAAATTGCTAATGTAGAAAATCATTGTTAGTTTATGTCAGTATAATAATACTTTGTGAAACTCACCCAAACACGCTGTTCATTTGTATCTCAAATTATTTATTTTCACATGCTATTACAGTTACTAAAGTAGTGGTCAATCATCAACACACAGTAATATTTTCCTTCCTTTTCTTCGTTTTCCAGTATGTTGATTTTCCTTATTGCACAATGTTGATCACAGTTTTATTTTACTGAAATGCAAATACAATATCAGCACCACTATGATATTTTCTCTCCACAAATAATGTGTACATCATGATTCTACATTAACTTTGTGATTCTTCATGCATTTAATTCTGTTCTGTTTTGTGTGCTAATTTGTCAAAAAATTTTGGACTATTAATAAATTAATATAATAATTTTTCTTATAAAGATATTACAGTATTCTTAATTATTCTCAGAGATAGTAAGCATTTTTCTTAAACATTAACATATTTATATATTTTATAACATAATACTCCCATCAGAGAGAATGGCAAGAAACTGATATTTTTTGGGACCATAATTTTACTGTGGAAATAAAATAAATATTTTATTACATTACTAATTTATGTAATCATTTTTAATTTGTGTATTATACCTTATGCATTGTCTTTTCATGTCTTACCTTACAAAATTATATCTGTATTGATGAATATCAAGAATGTATAGCACATATATTTAGTTATTTTAAGTATTACATAGTTTTAATTATTTTCCCAGCATTATTAAGATATTATTAACAAACTTGCATATGTTTAAAAGAATATTTATAATGAGAACGATGACAAGGTCAAATTTTATTGCTGAGTTTATCATCTTAGTATTTTATGGTAAAGATACTAAAAACACTAAGGCCTACATTAAAGAATAAAAAGCTTTAAATGTTTTGGTATAAATATATTGTTATATTTGACCCCATCATAGACATTACTGGTAACCATGTTAATTGTAATTTGAATTTCCAATAAAATGAATTCAATAAACGGTTTATTCTTTAAAGTTTATTACATTTGATATTATTTTTATATTATCAGAAAGCCAACAAATGAAAAAACTTGCTATTAGTAGTGGCTAGTTTTACCATAGCTATATCTAAAAATGTTGATAAAAATTTGGGAAATTTGCAAACAAAAAGATGAAGTTAGAAAATATCACCCTGAGTGAAGGAACGTAGATACAAAAGAATACACGTGGTATATACTCAATGATAAGTGGATATTAGCCCCCAAACTCAGTATACTCACTATAAAACTCACAGAGTTTATGAAGTTTCAGAAGAAGGAAGACTATGTGGATACTTTAATCCTACTTAGAAGGAGTAACAAAATAATCACTGGAGGTAGATGGAAGGAGAGACTTAGAAGGGAAAGTGAAGGGGGAGGGAAAAAGAGGTGGGTTACTATGAGGTATGGGAAGACATATAGAAGTACAGAGGTTCAGAAAAATTAATAGAAATATATAGCAATGCGGGGAGGAGAACTGAGGCTAGCCACTAGAAAGTCTCAGACTCCAGAGAAACGAGAGGCTACCAGGAACCAACAGGGATGACATTAGCCAATATATCCAACAAATGGGAGATAGAAACTACAGAGACTATATCCAGTGGTTAGGTAGAGTCCCCAGATGAGGGAAGGGGACTCCCACCCATCTAGGGATGGGGCCACCCACCCATCTCAAAATCTTTAACCCAGAATTGTGACTAACTAAAGGGATCCATTCAATCTGCAGACATCAAACCCCAACACTATTGGTAATGCCAAGAAGCACTTGCTGACAGGAGCCTGTATAGCTGTCCCCTGAGAGGCTCTGCCAGCACATGAGTAATACAGATGCAGATACTCACAGCCAATTATGGTACTGGAGCGCAGGGACCGTCATGGAAGAGTTAGGGGAGGCCCTTGGTCCTATGCAGGCTTGATGACCTGTGCTAGGGGGATGGTAGAGGAATGAGGTGTGACTGGGTGGGTGGGTGAATGGAGGAACTTGTTCATGGAGCCAAAGAGGATAGGGTTGAAATGGGAAGTTTTGGAGGGGAAACAAGGAAGGGGGGCAACATTTGAAAATTAAATAAATGAAATAACCAATAAAAAACTGGGGTTGGTTTCTAAAACAATTTGGCAAAATTTGTAAGAGTAAACTAGAGAATGTCTAGCTTGCTGTAACCCTTCTATTTTGAGAAATTCTCATCAATTCTCAAAAGAGTAAACTGTTGATATAAATGTAAATACAGATAGTCAAGATGAACAAATTTTAAAGGCAAGTGAATTTTCTGATAGAAATTGTGTAAAGTCAATCCTCACACCAGTCAGAATGGCTAAGATTAAAAACTCAAGAGACAACAGGTGCTGGTGAGAATGTGGAGAAAGAGGAACACTCCTCCACTGTTGGTGGGATTGCAAAATGGTAAAACCTCTCTGGAAATCAGTTTGGCGGTTCCTCAGAAAATTGGGCATGTCACTTGCAGAGGACCCTGGCATACTGCTCCTGGGCATATACCCTGAGGATTCCCCTGCATACAATAAAGACACATGCTCCACAATTTTCATAGCAGCCTTGTTTATAATAGCCAGAAGTTGGAAGGAGCCCAGACATCCCTCAAAGGAGGAATGGATATAGAAAATGTGGTATATTTATACAATGGAATACTACTCAGCAATTAAAAATAACGAATTTATGCAATTTGTAGGCAAATGGTTAGACCTGGAAAATATCATCCTAAGCAAGTTAACCCAATCACAAAAGAATACACAAGACATGCAATCACTGATAAGTGGATATTAATGAGCCCAGAAGCCCTAAATTCTCAAGGCACAATTAGCAAGTCAAATAATTCCCAAGAAGAAGAAAGGAGAGGACCATGGGCCTGAAAAGATTGGATCCAGTTTTGTAGATCCAGAAAAGAGAAATGGTGGGGGGGGGTGATTGGGGAATAGTTGGGGGAGAGACTACTTATGGGATGTATGGTGGGCGGGAACTGGGAAAACGGAAAGCCTTTGGAATGTAAACAAAGAGTATAGAAAATTTAAAAAAAAATAGAGTACATTTTTTCCATTGTTTCAAGCTAAAATGATGGTGACTTACTTGGCTAATTTACTTGGCAGGGAAATTTTCCCAACTAGAAAACAATCAGCTGACAAGTTGTTATTTGCTATTCTTAACCATATGTAAAAGTTAATAGCCAAAGAACCCTAACAGAAAACTTGAAAAGCAACTGGAGCCTCACTGAGAAAAAGGATTAGAAGTGTATAAGGTTACAATCATGAAATTTTCCTGAAGAGCCTTCTTTCAGGAAAAAGCTCAGTGTTATACATTCCTCAGACCTCTTAGAGATTTTCCCATGAGCTATAGTTGTTATCCTCACTAAAGCACATACCATTAGAAGTATACCATATGGTGCCACTGGACCAAGCACAATGTGTGCAACTGATAAAACTTGGCATAGTGCACATGATGGTGATATCATGAGCATGCTGAAGACAAGAATGATGATCACAGATACTTTGAACAAGAGGTAGACAGATACTAGAATTATGCTATAGGCCATTTTGACTGTCAACATTGTGTTGTAGCCTTCGACAACCTTTTTTTTTTACTCCTTATAATTTTGCTTTCTAAGCTCTAAAGTGGGAGCAATACCATCAAGCCTGATAGAGATTTGTTAATGTTTAAAGCAAGACACACAAAACATTTGCTACCTGATAATTAGAACACAAATAGTAGGCATGTTATTTTCATAATTTTTCTATCAGATGGTAATCAAGAATTCTAAGTAAATATCTGTCAATTCAATCATATGGTAGTGTTTGATAAACAATATGAAATGATATGATGATGATGATGATGATGATGATGATGATGATGATGATGATGATAATGATGATTTTAGATAGGATCTTTCTATGTAACTCTGATTTGCCAAGAATTTATTATAGAGGTCAAACTAAACAGCAACTCAAAGAGACCTACCTTCAAAGTACATGGATTAAAGGTATGTGTCTCAATCTTATTGAACAAGGGCAAAGTTTATGTCACTTCTTTTTATTTTTTTAATTTTGACTTTTTATTTTTATTTCACTTATATAACATAAGTATTCCAATTTTATAGTTTATACCAAAAACATAGTTAAGGACCACTGTGGTTTCACAATAGCAAGAAATAAACTTAGAGATATTATCAAAAATATAAAAAGGTATGTGTCTCCACAAGGAACTATCTTTTGTTTTGAAGTGGGAAATCTTTACGCCATATAAAGAATCACCATCTTCCACATCACTGTAATATTCACTCAGTAATTCTAAATTCATAGCTCAGTGACTTACAACATGCTTACCATTTTCCTGGTCCTGGTCCTGGTCCTCATCTCACTTTCATTTCTGTATTACTTAACTCATTCAAAATTTATGAGAAAGAAGAATGGGATTTTATAACCCAATAAAAGAACAGGGGATCAACTTACTCTCTTTCCAGTTATAAGTTGCAGAGTTGAACAGAATTTATTCCATGTTTTAGAGATGAAAATTCTAGAGCAAAGAAATAATTAGATAATAAAAAATGGAGAAAGACTTCAAAACCTTCATTTATTATTAACATTTTTTCTAGAATAAGATGAAATTCCTTGCTGTGTGGAGATCATCCTCTGGAGAGTCATTGAATCAAAAAATATCAGTTTAAATATTAAAAACAAAAACTGGATATTTCTAATACTACATTATATGGTATATGGTATATCTTGTAATATTCATGGATGCCTATTCATAGATCTACTTTAACAATTTAGCTACTTGTTTTTTAAAAATAACACCAACACCAACACCAAAACACCTATCTCATGCATAACCTTGACCTTCTGGGGTGTCCATTGATAATGCACTCTACTCATGCATCTTGGAAGTCATTTTTTCCTTAAAGATATTTATATTCTTCACATTGATTTGTGACAGTATGGGGCTGTACATCAAATGACTCACAACAAATAAACTCTATGCATATGATAGCAATTTACGGTGTATTTTTATGTTTGCATTAAAATGATTGTTTTCAATAAACACATTTTTACAGTCATTGGCAATATCCTCAGCTAAATGTTGCGATTAGTCTGACATACAGCTCTTGTTTATCTCCAAGTCAACTGTGATGCATAGTTTCAATTTCAACTTGCTATTGGGAAGAGATCCTCAAATCATGAACTGCAAAAGCCACTGTAGGTTTCACCATTCCCTGTGCAGGGGGATCTGGAATAAGAAAGTGTAGTTGTATGACTAATCGATCACACACAACTGAGCACACGGTGAGCACCTGAAGCATCATGTGTATGTTCATGTCTCTCTCTCTTGACTGAATGTGAGGTAACTATCTGAGTCCCTGCTTTTATTTCTCCTCAGTCATGAACAATCCACTGGATTTTAAAGAAAAATAAATGGTTTCCTCTCCTTTTTGCTTTGGATATTTTGTCACAGTGACAGAAATAGAGCTTGAAAAATCAACTTTGAAAAGATTTCTGTGTGGGACTATATCATTCTTCTCAGCTAATCATAACATGACTAAATGCTGATAATACAATGGCTCTCTCCAAATTTTGTTTGGGAAAAATTTCAAAACCACAAACATTTGTCCATCCATTCATTCATTTGTTTGTTTGCTTAACTAATATAAACACCAATCAAAGCAAAGTCCCTATAATTGTGAGTAACAAAATTGGAGATTGGGAGATTTATGTGTTTCATTTAAGGACATACTTGTGAATTAAGAGTTTGGGTTCACAAGCTTTTATATTGGCACAATGAAAATTGTATAATTAACACAAAAGTTAATAATATTGTTCATAGTTATTCATAACTGACAATTTTTTGTAATCACTAGAAATAGAGTATCATAATAAATCTTGGTAAACTATATTTTTTAAAAAGATTTATTTATTATTGTATGTAAGCCTACTCTAGCTGTTTCTAGACTCACCAGAAGAAGGAATCAGATCTCATTATGGATGGTTGTGAGCCACCATGTGGATGCTGGGATTTGAACTCAGGACATTTGGAGGAGCAGTCAGTGTACTTAATCACTGAGCCATCTCTCCAGCCCCTATAGTCTCTTTTAAGTTGCATACCATTTACAGAGACTAAGAAGACTTATGATAAATATTCTTTTCCTTGGCCCTTGCCAAGTTGCTACAAACATTGAAAGATCAGTCAGCTTTACTAAGTCATGACTCCAGCTGAAACAAAATTAAAATTGGATACTCCAAAAGCTTGTTTAGAATGTGAGACACTGTAAATGCAAGCCCATCTGTCAAAGACAGCAAAAGTTAAACAGGACTCAAGGGATTGG
The DNA here is from genome assembly GCA_964023405.1 of Apodemus agrarius. NCBI lineage: Eukaryota > Metazoa > Chordata > Mammalia > Rodentia > Muridae > Apodemus > Apodemus agrarius. The sequence continues at coordinate 27,606,618 of OZ030016.1, read as the reverse complement.
CTGACTGCAAAGCACAGTGAGAACAGGAGAACTTGAGCTGTAGTCACTTTCTTTCTTCCCCATTCTGATACAATGAGAAGACTTCTAATTACAAAAGTACTGCCAATGCTCTTTCTTACAGATAATGGTGTTGTCCTGATGAGAAACGCCTCTTTCATAAATATTCAAGGTATATGATATGTTGTCATTTTAATTATAGGAATCACTTTCAGTCAAGCTTTTCTGTCTGTGAAAATAAAAATCCAGTACACCTTCTGTGATTCTTTTTTTTTTTACTTTCTAAAAGTCATTTTATTATTTAGATAGGACTGACCTAAAAAGGCTACACATATTTAATTTAAGTCAAGTGTCTATACTTGTAGATAAATTACTTTCTTCAAAAGTTCATTTATGCTTTTGCATCTTATTTATCACTTGTTTATTCTCTTTCTCTTTCTCTCTCTCTCTCTCTCTCTCTCTCTCTCTCTCTGTGTGTGTGTGTGTGTGTTTGTATGTGTGTGTGTGTGTGTATTTATGTGTACACATACACGTGTGAAGGTAAGAGAATAATTTTCAGAAGAAAGCTTCCTTTTACCATCTGGGTATATGATAATTTTTCTTACTGCAATAGGATACTAATTTTTTCTAAATATAAAACTTTCTTTTATCTCTTAATTGCTAGCATAACTACTTGCCTATGTCTAGATTATGAGTGCTTTTAGGGTTATTATTCCACTAAAATGTTTAGCACATTTTTTTGACATCACAAAAATAAGAATAAGTGATGTATTTTGTAACCATTTTATAATCCTGTATATATTAACATATACTAATAGTATAAGTTGACATATAATTAAATGAGTTATTTATCACTTCTATTTAAATAATTGTTAAATTGCAAGCTGGAAATATTGCACGCCTTGTAAATTACAAAACTAAAACCTGAACTAAATAAACTTGCAATAATTCTGTAAGTACTCTAAATTTTTGCTTCCTTAAGTATTTTCATTGTTATATTACTACACTGCTGAGTAAGGGAAATAATATGGTTAATCTGCTAAAAGGGATGGCTACTATATAATAACATTTTATTATGCACAAACTCCCAGAAAACCCAATTCTCAATTCTCAAATTTGTACTCAATTACAGTAATCATATTATCCCATTGCAAGTAATTTTATTTCCCCTTCATTTAAATTGCATTTTCAGTATGCATTTCAATGATCATACTTAATATGGTTTTAAGCCTGAATGTATCAAAAATCATTTTCTTGGAAATAGGCAAATTTAGATATATGTGTATGAGTACAGGACTTGAGTCAGTGGCGTAAGCTGATGAAATAGTTTCTTTATTAACAGAGTTAAAATCATCAAAATTCATGTAACAATGTATTTTCTTCTAATAATTCATTACAATCTAATTTCTGCATGATAAACAATAAAAATAATCTGATGTCTAGCTTTCTCAGATGTTTCTATTCATTGGAAGCTGAACCTAATATATTTTACTGGGCCTTTCATTTTAAAACTCCTAATGGCATGGATCTCGGAGGAGAAAAAAATGACCACCACTTTACTAAACCTTTATTATCTCTATCTCTAACTACATTGCAACTCTTTTGTCCTTATACTCACTGATAAGCTGAGTTTTCACATTCTTCACTAAAACTTCTTCTGTTCCAATGAACTCAGGGTGATTTCCCACTTTTAATTCTATCAGATTTAGTATATTCAGTTTTATGTTGAGAAGGGTAATAAATGTGGATCTTTTATTATACTTTACATGCAGACATCCATTTAGAACAGCACCATTTTTTTGCAGATTTTTTCCACTATATGATTTTGACATTTTTATCAAAATAAAATGAAATGCTAATATAAGGGAAAGGACACTGTCAACAGGACAAAACTGCAGCCTACATATCAGGAAAGTTTCTGCACTAACCCTACACCCAATAGAGGGCTAATATCTAAAATATATTTAAAAAGTTAAAGACGTTAGGCTCCAGCTAAGCAAAAAAACCCAATTTAAAAATGGGGTAGGGAGTTAAACAAGAGAATTCTAAACAGAGGAATCTCAAATGGCCAAGAAACACTTTAAGAAATGTTCAACACCCTTCACCATCAGGGAAATGCAAATAAAAATGACCCTGAGATTCCATCTTAAACCAATCAGAATAGTGAAGATAAAAAAAAATCAAGGGAGAGCACATGCTGGTGAGGATGCAGAAAAAGGGGAACAGTCCTTCATTGCTGGTGGTAATGCAGACTTGTATAACTACTCTTAAAATCAATCTGGCATTTTCTCAGAAAACTAGAAATAGTTTTACCTGAAGACTCAGCTATTCCACACCTGGGCACATTCATAAAAATGTGCTCCACCATATCACAAGGACACATGCTCCACTATGTTCACAGCAGCCTTTTTTTTTTGTAATAGCCTGAAGCTGGAAACAACCCAGATGTCCCTCAAGTGAAGAATTGCAGAGAACGTGGTTCATTTACACAATGAAATACTCTTCAGATATTCAAAGCGCGGACATTGTGAGTTTTGCAGCCAATGTGCAGAACTAGAAAGTATCATCCTGAGTGAGGTATCCCAGGCCCAAAAGTATAGGCATGGTATACACTCATTTATAAGTGGGCATTACCCTTGAAGTACAGTATGCCTATGATATACCCCATACAGCCAAAGAAGTTAAACAAAGAGAAAGACCCAGCTGAGAATTCTTGAATCTCACTTAGATTAGGAGAACAAACTAATCATAGGAAGAGAGCAAGGAAGAGAACTGGATGAGTGGGGGAGGGTGTAGAGGGGATGGGAGTGTTGAGATCTAGAGGAGAGAGACAGGAGTGAGCCAGAGGACCCTGGGAATGATTAGAAATCTTCAGCTGCTGGGTGTGGGGGGTGTCTAGAGGAAGCCATAGGATGTGGAAGGCTCCCAGGATTCAAATCAGGAGGCCTTAGCTGAGATAACTAAAAGTGGGGTCATGAAATCAGAAAAGACTACCTCCTGTAGCCCAGTGGAGAGATAGTTACCCTAACCCACCCACAAAACTTTTGACTGAAAATTTGTCCTGTCTAAAAGCAATTCGGTATGCAGATGGAACAGAGACTAAAGAGAAGGCCAAACCTTAACTTACCCACCTGAAGGCCCCTCCCATGGACAAGTGCCAATCCCTGACACTATTAATGAAACTTTATGTTTGCAGACTGAAGCCTAGCATAACCTTCCTCTCAGAGGCTCTACTAAGCAGATGACTGAAACAGATACAGATACCACAGTCAAACATTGGATGCAGGTCAGGGACTCTAATGGAAGAGATTTGGGGAGGACTGGAGGCCCTGAAGGGAACAGGAACCTTCCTTGTTCCGTCAGAGTGGAAGAGGATGCACCTAAAGTTGATTTGTCAGCATGAGGAGATAACTTGGGGTAGGGTGGATTTCCACCCTCTCAGAGGAAAAGGGGACGATGGATTTTGGAAGGGAGGACTAGGATGGGGGATAGCATTTAGGATGTAAATACATAAATACATTTAAACAAAAGAAAGAAAACTCTTTGCAATAGAGAGAAATGATTGTAGAAAACCAAAATCAAAGACAGTACAGATTTGGGGGTTCTGAGTATGCATGTATGCAGCTCAGTGGGCTTCACTGAGGAGAGTACAGACTGAGTATAAGAGCCAGAGGAGGCCTTTGTTCTAAGGTCAAGTGAAGAACCAGAGGAGTTAACTGTGTCAGAACATATGTCTGCCATGGGAATTTCCAAAGTTACACGCATAGTCCTTAATGAGTGCACATGCCCAAACAAGAACAGAACAAGGATAGTATGTAAGAAATTCTGAGAGTAGGTTAAAGGTCTTCCCTAGGCTAGCTCACTCACAATAGCAAATTCTCAAGGCTGAACATCTAAGTAACACTATACAGACTAGGCACGTTGTAGTGTGTGTGTGTGTGTGTGTGTGTGTGTGTGTGTGTGTGAAGAATTACTGAAAAATGAGGCAATGAATTTGGAACTGACACATCGTGTCTTTTTATGGGTTTCATTGAATCAAACGAATAATAAGTCATGCCTATAATAGGCAAAAAAATATTCAACGGATGCTAATTTTACATGAAAATGCCTGAAAAAATCACGTAGAAATGGATGTAGATCAAGAAGGTTAATGAAAAACCTCAATTCTTTTCGTGACAGGATCTCACTGTGGTTTTTGGAATCTTTTTCACTGATGTTGTTAGCTTTAGCTTTTGAAAGCAATCCTTCAGCAAACTGCCTTTCGATATTGAATGCTCAGTCTTGTGCCCTGTTATTTAGCACTCTGTTTTTCTACATAGAATAGATGCTGTAAGAACCAACACCCTATAAACTGTTCCAGGTGCCCATCTGCTCCTTCTCTCCTGTGGCACCTCTACCTCAAAGCATTCAGATTCAATATGATCCATTTTCTCTCTTCTCTGAAAATGTAGAGGCCACCTGTTCCCTGCAGCCTTCTCGTGCTATCAGGGTATGAATTTGGATTTTAAGAGACCTATGTGTGAAACTCAACATTGCCTAGTTGCATGACCCCAGCCCAATAACGCATCCCTTGGTTGGGAAATGAGTTTAGCTCTCAATAGATTGTAGATATCCTATGAGAATTTAGAAACTGTCAACAGCCCAGGAACCTGTTTTTACCTACCATGTGCGTACTATTTACTGCTTCTATCTACATCCAAGACTCGGATCCCAGAATTCTTGTTTGTATTACATAATACCATGCACTTATAAATAAAAGTAAATTAAGTTTGTAGTATTTAAGTTTGGAATAATTGGGTTGCAGAACAAAATAAATGATAATCTCATCAGAATATTATTCTGAAATATATAATTATGTTGTGTATATGTTTAAGCTTCTTTACAGTTAGATGATAGATTTATTTTTCCATAGATAATATATGAAAATAGACATATACTAGGCATATAAATGAATATATAAATAATATATGTACATGTAGATATATAGATAAAATATAAATGATAGATAGACAGATAGATAGACAGACAGACAGATAGATAGGGTAGGACAGATAGACCAACAAAAGGCTCACACTCCCAAATGAATACTGATAATAAGACAATAACACTGACTTAATGAGCAGACTTAGAGATGTACATTCATTGACTATGTGAAAAAAATAGCAAGTACTTAACCATAATCAATAATGACTGGATCTATCTTCAATATACTCGGGCTTACCTTTGATAAGGGAATTTGAAGGTATTAATACAAATAAAAGAAAAATACTTAAAATGTTGCACTGATTTATATGACACTAGAATATATTATTGGTGCAATAGAATTGTTTACATGGTTTCCACTTAAATTGCTGAAGTTACAAACCCGGTTATAACAGTGTGGCTTCTTATCCAGACTTTCCAAAGCAGGATATGGTGAGGGAAAGTTATATTCTCTTAGACTATGAGCTAAATAAAACATTCAATCTCAGCAATGAAACTTCCAATACTATAGTTCAGAGATATTCTCTCTCAATAAATGACTGGGCAGGCCGATTACACTACTTTTCTGTCATAAACTTTCCAGAACAATATCTTAAATGTGAAATGTCACCTGCAGACAAGGTGTTGAATATTTGATACTTAACTGGTCATTTTATTGTGAGAGGTTTTAGACATTTTAAGACAGAAGTTCTGGCAGGATGAAACTGGTTGCTCTAGTCAAGTATCTTGTCACCACCCCTACATTCTTCTCACTCTATGTGTCCTGGATTGACAGGAAGTAATCAGATTTCCTCTACACATCCCTTTTCCTTGAGGGACTGCTCAAATGCTGGTATGAACCAAGCACGGACCATACCTTCTGAAATTGTTTTAAAAAGTCCTTCTCCACTGACTTGATTATGTAAAATGTTTCACAGCAATTATATAAAAATACCAAACACATAAGGTTTAAAAGAAAATTATTCCACAAAAGTTAAACTTTGAAGAATAACTGAATTTTAAAACTAAATTTACTATTATAATTATAAAAAGCATACTTTAATCTATACCATTGTGTTTTCTTCTAAAGAAGCTCCAAATATAAACATTTATCTTATTTTCAAAAGTCTTTTAGGTTTTAAGTAAATTTGCCACGTTTAGTTTAAAATATGGCAAGACTAGTAGGGAAATGTGAATAATGAAGCACACTATGATGAGTGACTCCCTAAGAAGAAATTTACACAATTTCATAATTGCATTCAAGCAAATTATATATGAGAGTAATTTAAATGTAAACGTTCCATGAAAATGTGAGCTATTCAAAATTTATCTAATGTCATAGCTCAAAGTATGTCATGAAGGATATATTACTATTTATTAACCTGATTGTGTTTTCTTTTTAGAGCAATGACATCAGAAATATATGTCAGCTTTGTATTGTAGATTATATACTCACAGATCTTTCCTGAGGCTTTCTAATCATGTTGATAAACTGTTATATTAAAGCGATTATGGGTGAGTTTAAGTATAAATCTCTTAATGACAATGACTTAGAAATGAGAAGTCAGTTTATTTTGAATATAACTATATAGTGATATTCAGGGAAGGATGAGATTATTTGTTTTGTATAAAAACTATGCAAGTTATACATTTTAGAAATGGTTTTGTTCCCTAAATATTTTATTCTCCTTCAATGCACAGAAAATAACATTTGCTATTTATGTATTCTCTGCTTTACAATCCATAATATCAAATATAGCCAACATTATCAACAAATAATTTTGAAACACTTTTCATGATGAAATGATAAAATTTATAGTAATATTGTTTATATTCTTACTTTGCAGTCATCCCTACAAAACATGACACTACAATTTTGTAAGTTTGAATAAACATTTCTGATACCATAAATCATATGTATACATAAATGATAGTGTGTGTAATAAGCATTTCTAGGAAATGTAAATATCCATGTGCCAAATACTAAAACTAGATCTCTACTGCTCACATGTACAAAACCAATTCAAAATGTATAAATATTTAATATCACCTGTAACCTTTAAACTACTAAAGAAAAATGTCAATATAGACAAATACAATGGCTTTCCTAATTAAACCCCAATATATTTCAGGAAATGATAATAAGAATTGACATATCAAATTGTATCAAATTGAGGCGTAACTGGTCTAAAAGAAGTCAGACAGGATTCAGAAAATGACACACACTTGGCCACATTCTTCTGAAGCATTTTTACACAATAAATATGGTAGAGTTAGTTCTGTTGTGTCTTGACGATAGTTTCCTCAGAAATACCTATACTCTGTTCCTTACAATCTTTGCACCCCCTACTTTACATGAATTCTGAAATCTGAACAGAGGGATTGTATGAAAGCATAAAATGTAAGACTGAGTGTTTCAAAGTTTATAATTGACTATCGTCCATTTGCAGTTCTCTGCGTTACTTCCCATGTATGACAAGAAGAAGCTTCACAACATAGGTTTATCATAATGATAGATGTATAGAGTATGTCATTACTTGCAATTTTATTGCTTTATTCCTTTATCTGAATAATAGGAGAACATTTCTGCCACACCAAGGGTAAAGATAATTACCAGTATCACTTCAGTATTGTGAGGAGTGTCTTCCAGTTCCAAGAACACTAGACAGTTCACTAGCTAGAACCGAAGCTTTCAGTTAGGTACTAGCTTAATTCCTCTGTTCTATGACATAAGTAACTCTTGCACTTAGCAAAGCACCTTAAAATAAGGTTGGAGAGAACTAGTAATAGCGTTGTCCATAACCTGTGGTGATAGTGGTTTTTTAATGCATGGCGCTCCTTGTCAATTATTCAATGTGATGTAATTCATTCCTTCCTTTCCTTGCAAGGGAATAATATGAAATGAAAAATTTTAGTGAATAATTGAACACAGTATGGAACAACTCCATAATCTTTATACATTTAATAATTTCAGAGGCAATAATACTGAATTTATACAATAAATTGCACTCTTAATTAAATCTGAATATTTGTGAGTGCAGTGTGGGCATTGCTGTGCCATACTCTCACAAGCTGCTGAACAGGAAACAGTCCATTGTACATCCCTTTCCCCCATTCTCCTGCTTGTCTCCCAGTACAGCTGCCCTGAGCAAGCTGCATGTTGTCCTCAGAGATCCATTGTCTGGCCACAGCTCTGCCTGCCTTCACCAGGCACTCCTCACAAGGACTACATCCAGGTCTACTACACAATGAAAATCTAGTCCAAGGCTAACCCTCAGGGAACATCCAGATTTGGCCCATTTTCCTGATACTTGCTACATCAGGAACATCCAGGGACAAATATATGGCTAAAACCTAGCATAAAATCACAAGCAAGAGCCAGGGCAACATGGTACCATCAGAGCAAAAGTATACTTCTACAGCAAGCCCCGGATGTCCTAAAACAAGAAAAAGACCTTATAATCTAATCTTGCACAGATGATAGATACTGTCAAAGAAGAAATGAATAAATCCCTCAAAGAAACTCAGAAACTATTGTTAAAGATTCATACACCTTTAAAATGTAGACTAATAAATTCTTTAAAGAACTGTAGGAAAATTCAATTAAACAGCTGGAGGAAATGGATAAAACTGTTCAATACTTGAAAACTGAAATAGAAGCAATGAAGAAAGGACAGTCTATGGGAATCCTGGAAATGGAAAACCTAGGAAAGAGCAAAAGGAGAAAGAGACCCAAGCAACACCAACAGACCACAAGAGAGGAATGAAAAAATCTGTGAAGTAGAAGACTTGATAGAAGAAATTCATACATCAGTCAAAGAAAATGATAAATGTAAAACTTTCCTGACTAAAAACCCTAGGAAATCTGGTATGCCATGAAAAGAACTAACCTAATAATAATAGGAGTAAAAGATACTGGTCTCACAGCAGTGAGAGAAGACACACCTAACCCTTGAGAAATTTGTGGCCCCAGGAAGTAGGAAGGCCTGGCAGGGTTGGGGAGAGGATCTGGGGACATGCTATTGGAGACATTAGAAGGAGAAATGGGATGAGGAACTGTGGGAGGGAGGTCCATGAGGTGGGTAATGACTGAACTGTAAAAAATAAAAGTAGTAATAATAATGATGATAATGTAGTAGTAGTAATGATGATGATGATGATGATGATGATGATGATGATCATGATGTTGATGATAATGATGATGATGATGAAAGTCAATAATCCACTAAATGGATACTAAAATTATTTCATTGTGAATTTGTCTCTGACTACATATTACCAGCTGAAAAGAATAAATTGTATCTCAATAAGAAATAAAAGGCTACATTTCAAAAAATAAAAATAAAATAAAACATGAAGATTTCCAGCTACAAAGACCAGAAACTATTTTCAACTAAATCAGAGAAGAAATGTCTCCAACCTAAAGAAAGAGATGCCTACAAATATAAAAGAAGCTGGTAGAACAGCAATTAGATATTAGATTGGACCAGAGAAAATATCTTCTTGCCACATAATATTTAAAATACAAAATCTATAGAACAAAGAAAGAATATTGAAAGATGTGAGGGAAAAAGGTTAAGCAAAATAAAAAGCCAGACCTACCAGAATCACACCTGACTTCTCAACAGAGACTCCCTAAGAAGTAGAAAGGCCTGGGCCTTTTTTTACAGCCTGTAAGAAACCACAGATGCCAAACAAGACTTATACCCAGAAAGACTCTCATTAAAAACAAGATATTACAAGACAAATCCATATATAAACAAAATATATCCACAAATACTTCAGAAAATGTTTGAAGGAAAGGTCCCACCCAAATGGACTAAGAACACACAAGAAAACAGAAAAATAAATAATTTTATAGCATTGAGAACAAAATAAAAGATGGCCTGTGCATTCATGTGTATTTCCACAACACATGTCTTTATTGTGGATAAATCTTGGGAATTGAGAAGGAAAATACATTCAGAATATACACTTGTGTCTTCCTAAATAAATCTATGTTATAAGAAATATTTTTTAAGTCTAAGCTTACATACAAGGAAATCTCTCCAATATCTGTGTATATCCATTGATAAATAGTATGATGTAATTGCAAACATGTAATTTCACAAATATCTCTCAACTATTCAAATATAAACCTTACCTTAATATTAAAGTACTGTTTTCCAAACCAACTTTTCAGCTAATCCTTTGAATTAATTTATTCTGAATTTATATGGGTCTTCTCTAGGTAACATTCATGGTATTATGTTTCTCTTTTTACTAGACTAGTATTTTCAAAATATGTTTATATTCAGATAGATGATAGCAATTTTAAAAATTAAAAATCTATTTCTTTCTTAGATAAACAGCAATGCCAAGTATTGCTCTTTCTTTACCAAAAAATAGGTGTAAAGCAAATATTTGTGGCAGTTCAGTGAAGGTAGAAAAGCTGAATTATCTCATGGCTATTGCACATTGTCTTGCTGTGTCATTTTCTCAGTTTTTGCCATCATTGAAAGATGGTATACCTTCTTCTTAGGCTTCATTTGATATGTAAATTGTGTTTTGGGCATTCCAAGCTTCTAGGCTAATACCCACTTGTTAGTGTGTGCATACCAGGAAAGTTCTTTTATGAGTGGGTTTGATATTCTTCAGTTCCATCCATTTGTCTAAAAAGTTATGAATTCATTGTTTTTTAATGGCTGAATAGTACTCCATTGTGCATATATACCACATTTTCTGTATCCATTCCTCTGTTCAGGGAAATCTGGGTTGTTTCAGCTTCTGGCTATTATAAATAGGGCTGTTATGAGCGTAGTGGAGCATGTATCCTTAGGTCCTGGAAAAGCTAATTGCTGCAGTGTAGGGAAGCGGGAAGGGGTGGATTGGGGAACAGGGGGAGGGAAGAGGGCTTATGGGACTTTTGGGGAAGTGGGATGCAGGAACGGGGAAATCATCTGAAATGTAAATAAAGAATATAGCAAATAAAAAATAAATGTATAATAGTTAAAAAAAAGAAAGCTGGTGTACTTGTAAGTTAGTTCCTTTCTAATTCTTCATAAGAGAGTGGAAGAGTGACATTCATTAATATATGCATAGCTCAAAAGCAGTTCATGCTGCGCAAAACACTATAAATTGGAAGTGCCATCTTAGAACACAAAGACAGAAGGCACAGGAAACTGCAGCAACTTAGCACAATTTGAATGCCTTGAATATATCTCTTGAATTTCTCAATAAAAAAGTGAAAAGAAAGAAGCACCTGTTAGATATCTCCTGAAACAATGGGGCACAGATCCATTTGTAAGTGGTAACATTGTCATGTTAAAAGCAAAATTTCTGAGAACAGTTGCTAGGGACATTATAAGCACTGATGGTGTCTATGGAAACAAAGCCCACACAAAGCACGCATGGAGGAATAAAGGGATACCTGGAGGTGTGCCCAGTGTCAGGAAGACAGCGAGGATTTAACTTCTCACAATGTATAAAGCAAGGAAAATGAGAATTGAAATAAATATGTTATTACAACATTTCTTTGAATATTACTACAATGTTTTATTTATGAGGAAATATTTAAAAAACACAAACATTATTTAAACGTTCTTCAAATTATTAATATAAACAGAAATTTGAAAAATTATATGATAATACTTAGCCCCCATGTATCATGTGTAAATCATAGGGAAAAGCACTGGTTATACAATCATACTGCAGTTCAAATATAATGTAATATAATTTATCTTCTTTTTGAGCTGGTGTACTATGGCCTTTCTGATGATTTGGGGCTTCATCCATTAACGCACCCTGGCATATTCTTGACCAGGCTTCTGGATGTTTTTGATAGCTGAAGTAAAGTAATATTTCTGAAAGGATGGCCAATACTTAGAGGAAAAAATGATTTATTCTCCCTCTTGATGTAATTAAGGGTGTTAGAAATGTGGCAGAATTTTTCTATTCCCATGGTGAGGTGAATACAATTCTAAATCAGCAAAATTTCTACAAAATTATTCAGAAACAACACATTACTCGTTCCTAACTATAAAATCAGATTTTATCCTGGAATCATATACATACCACGTAGACATACTAACATGTCTACAACATAGCCAAACTGAGTAAGACATAAGTCAGGTGCTTGTTTGTTTGTTTGTTTGTTCATTTGTTTGTTTGGAGATAGGGTCAAACTCCATAGACTTGGCTGTCATGAAGATCAAGCCAAACTTCAATTCAGAGATCCACCTGCCTCTGCCCAACTAGTACTGGAATTGTGTGTGTCTCCATCCTCATAGTAAATTATGTTTAAACTAAATTCGGTATCTAATTTTAGTTAAATTATATCACCATAAAGATTAAATGATTGAGACATATGTTTTTAATACATAACAACAACCACTTCCCCACTGTCTACCTATTAGTCAATAATTCAAATAAACAGCAGTGTGGCGATTCCCTAATTTTATTTGATGTTCAACAGTACTCAGCACAAAGGGGTACTTTTGGCATGTCATCTCAATAGTGTTCATTGGAAACTGTGATTTGGATGCTTTATATCACACTGCAAACTATTAAAAAAGTTTGCAATGTTGAAAAATTAAAAGTACTTGAAACTGTTACAAACATTCAACCAATCAGATGATTTGGTCAACTAGTAAATTAAGAGAGTGCAAAAAAGAAAAAAAAAAGGGTCTTGTGGGAGTGCTATGCTGAGGCTGGATGTCAGAAAATAAGGAAGAAAATCTCCAGGGTCTAGTTTGGGCCCCGCTAAAGTCCATTAGTTCAGGAAGAACTACTCGAGTTCAAACCAATCAATCATTCCACACTCAACCTCTTGAGGTCAGCTTCTGCCCTCAATTATACGCACCTAACTTTCATTCAAGTCTCAGGGAGTTATACACACATTGAAGAGGGCAGGCGGTAGCTCTAGAAGTTGAGTGGGGAGTAATTGATGGCTTTCTCCTTGCTTGCTTGGCTCAGTAAGCACAGCTTCCAGCACAGACCCACACTCTTGAGCAGAAAGGGAGGGTGCTATAAAAAATACTCAGCCTTGAGTGTTAAAGCAGAGCCTTGGCCGCAGTTCTTAAATATAAATCTGAGAATGCTGCCTCCATTTGCAGTGTATACAATTTTTCACGTACCCTGCTTAACATATTTTCACATTCTCCTCTATCCTCATTATACAATCTTCATCCTTGATAAACTATTCATTCTCCCTTTTGCCACTTTCCTTCTAATCATTCATGAGATAAAGTGCCTTAGACAATCTTATAAGTCAAAAGTACTCTCATCACCAATTCTATTATGATTGCTAGTGCTCTGGGGCATAATAGTTTTCATAATATTTTAATTAATTTTTATTTAACTATTAATGCTTTTCTTAATAAAGAAGTTGTTAACCTCCAAGAAAAGGACTTTCTATCATAGAAATAATGTTTTATTTAGAAAATTTTATTTTATAGTGTTTGTATAATCATTACTTTATACCAGATTTCTATACATATATATGTATATATACATATACATATACATATATATATATATTCTTTGAAAATATTTAAAAGTACAGGAATTATTTTCCTTTGATAAAAGTTTAAGAAAAGCCTTTAGCAGCATTGAGAATATACATAGGTATGTGAATAGAACAGAAACATTTGCCCCAATAAAATCTTAGCATCCTGAGCCAAATAGACAATGAGTTCCTTTAATTTAATTAAAATTTTACATTTAATTAATGTATAGTTTCAATGTTTAAGAAATCATGTAATAGGTGAATTATTTCAGAGATCATAAAGCTTCAAAATAGCTAACAGTTTCATATGTAAACAATATATTTCAATGTGTATATTTGATGTGTGCTTTAATTATAATATCAGGAATAGTTATCAAATACATTTTTGCATTCTGATCCTAAGAGGGATCATTCTGATATACCTCCACACTGATGCTTTATATAAATTCTACTACATGAATTTTATTAGATTGCAAAATGCCGCAGGAAAATGATACATGTAAATCTACTGAGGGATTTCATTAATTATTGCAATTATCTTAAAAGGTTTTAAGAATTTATAGGTACCTACATTCATTTAATGACATTTTGCTGTTTTCTTTTGTCAAATGTCCCTCCTTCCATGTGAAAGACCTTTGATGTAAAGTGCTCTTCCCTTCCTATATGTTCCCGTTCCACAAATACATAGAGCATTTTTACTGATTTTGATTCTAATATTACATTAGTGAAAACATCCAATAAATTCACCAAGTTGTATGTAATGGCTATTACTCATGAGGTGCTTTTTTTGTTGTTCATTAATTATACAGAGACTGTCCCTTGATATACTACTAAAATGACCAATGTAAGTTGGAGAATTTTGTTTTGTTTTGTTTTGCTTTTGTTTTAAAAGACAGGGTTTCTCTGTGTAGCCCTGGCTGTCCTGGAACTTACTCTGTAGACCAGGCTGGCCTCGAACTCAGAAACTTGCCTGCCTCTGCCTCCCAAGTGCAGGGATTAAAGGAGTGTGCCACCACCGCCTACCAGAGAGAAAATTTTTATTCTTGGTGATTCAATGCTCTTTCTTTTTTTTTTTTTTTTTTTTTTTTACAAAATTTCTTATTATAGCATCATATAACCCAATCCCATTCATGACCCCATCCCTTCGTATCTACTCTCTACCCTCCAACACAAAAGGTAATTAAAGAAGAAAACCAAAACAAAACAAAATAAAAATGAGTTATGTAATCTGGAGTATGTCACAGCATGTCCCAGAGAACACACATTTGTCCACACATCTTCACTTGCAAATGTTCATTGCAATGAGTTGCTGGTCTAGTTTGAGGTTTGTGGCTTCTGATATACCATCAATACTGGTTTCTTCACTGGAAATTCATGTCAGGTATCCTGTTGTTTCCCTGTGTCATGCATATTCTGCAGCACTGGATCAGCAAGACTGGCCAGTCACATGCTCAAGCATTTCATAGACAGGATAAATGTTGGGGTGGTTCAACCCAGCACCCTGAATCTGAGTGGAAGTTGAGTTGGTCAGCTGGCCAGCTCTCCCACATTTACATCACCAGGAAATCCTATCTGTCACTGCCTCCACTAGCTTAGCCAATGGCACACCCTGCAAGGGTACCAGCTCACTCATTCTCATACCCATGGTGCCTAGCACAGTAGAGGGTCAACTCTACTGTGCTGCCAAGGCAAAGTGCAAGATAGGGAGAACATTTCTCCCTTGTCCATGCTGCCTCATAGCAGAGAAGGGGCCATCCCAGCCCTTCTGCTCTCCAGACACAAGTGCCAGGTCTCCCATTCAAGGGTGGTGTCAGCAAGAGGTGTGACTGGCGTGTGAGGGACTTCTTCCAATGTTCTTTCTTTTACACAATCCAGAACCCAAATTTTAAAAACGAATAGCTTCAGTTAGGCACTCAAAGAAAACCACATATCATTAAAAATAAAACACTACCAATTTAAAAAATAAGCTAATCAATCACAAAAGAATACACATGAAATGCAATCACTTATACGTGGATATTCATGAGCCCAGAAGCTCTGAATACTCAAGGCACAATTAGCAAATCAAAAGATTCCCAAGAAGAAGGAAGGAGAGGACCTTGGTCCCGAAAAGACTGGATCCAGTTTTGTAGGAGAGTATCAGAACAGAGAAATGGTGGTGGGGGGGAGGTGATTGGGTAATGAGCAGAGGGAAGAGGACTTATGGGACATATGGTGAGGGGAGAACTGGAAAAGGGGAAAGCCTTTGTAATGTAAACAAATAATATAGAAAATAAAAAAAATTCACTTAAATGCAGATAAGTACAAGTAAAAATTAAAAACAATCATGCCATAATATGTAAAATTAGTACTCTGATATCCAAAAATGTCTGTAAAAAAAATAACTCTCATTTACAAATGTTTTAAATTCAAAATCATTTCTTGTCATGTATACACAACCCAGGTTTATATTGCATTGTTTTGTAAAAAAAGATATTTTACTCAACTAATAATTCATCCTATTTTTGTTATTTTTCAAAAGTCTTAAAAGTTGATTTTGTTTTTACATAAGTGCTTTGAAAATCTTTTACAATGTATTTTAATATTTTCATTTTTCTTCTAATTCTGCCTTGACCCACATCCCATGCTCAACACATCTCCCAATATATACTTACACAACCTTGTGTCCTCATTTCTTTTAACCTTATAAATCTAATTTATGTGTTCATGTACTCTTGTATGTATGACTTTCCACTAGAGCACCAACAACCTCCCCACAGCCACAATTTTAAAGAAATCTGATGTTCCTTCCAACAACTCTCAATTGCTAATTGAGTGGGACTTTGTTGATTTTTTAAAAACTATTAAACCTGCATCATTTTAGGAAAGTTCAATCAATATTCTTACTCTGTCTCTGTCTCTGTCTCTCACTCCGTGTGTGTGTGTGTGTGTGTGTGTGTGTGTGTGTGTGTGTGTATGTGTGTGTGCCCATGTATGTGTGTGTGTGACTACAACTGTGTGTGTCTGTATGTGTGTCTGTGTGTTTCTATGTATGTGTGTGTGTCTCTGTGTGTATGTGTGTGTGTGTGTGTATGTGTGTGTGTCTGTGTCTGTGTCTGTGTCTGTGTCTGTGTCTGTGTGTTTGTTTGTGAATGTATGAAGGTCAGATAACCACTAGGAGGAGATGTTTCTCTCCTTCACATGTGGATGTGAAGAACTGATTAGGGCAGTAGCCCTGGTGGCACCCTTACTCAGTGAGCTATATCTCACTGACTACTAATACATTTAAACAACACAATTTTTTACTTTGGATTCCAGGATTTATGTAATCATTGTTAAATTCTGAAATATCAGTGAAAGATGAAAATTACAACTTTGCTTCAAAAGAAATCAACAAGAAACAATGCATGTTATTCTATTAGAGGCTAAAAAAAAGTTTCAAATATACACCTCTAACTACAATGACCTTGGAGGCATTCTGAATGGGAAAGAAGTTTTATCCAGCAGCTGATCCTACAAAATTATAGGATAGGTTATTTCAAAATATTTAGTTCAACTATAAATCATTGTGAACTTAAGACTCATGGGTCGTGAGTGAAGAAATAATGAGTATAATTATACACTTAAGAGAACATATTTTTTCCCAGCTAAATTTCTTTTATTTTCTTCAAATTCAATAGCAAAGTTCCTAATTATTCATAGTATGTCTTGATACTGTATCAGGATCATAGCCTGCTGAGCTCAAGAGAACTTTGTGCAAACTGGTGAACAAAATTGCATGAGAATGATGCGAGTTTCAGGGCATTACATGGAATCACACATGGTTCCTCAGTTAGAAGAGATAACAGGGAAATATAAGAACAATATATTCAAGGTTCTAAGGCTATCTGTGGTAGTCTGAATAGGAATGGTCCCCATAGACTGATGTGGCAGCCCACAGGAAGCAGCACTAGCAGAAGGTAGGTGTGGTCTTGTTAGAATAGGCATGACCTTACTGGAGGAAGTATATTACTATGGAGGCAAGCTTTGAGATCTTATATGTTCAAGCTAGGCCTACTGGAACAGTTTCTTAATCAAGAAGTAGAACTCTCAGCAATTTCTTCAGCATCACACATTTGCCTGGATTTTGCCATGTCTCCTGTCATGATGATAAAGGGCCAAATCTCTGAAACTCTAAGTGAGCCTCAATTAAAACTGTTTCCCTTATAAGAGTTGCAATGGCCATGGTGTCTCTTCACAGCAATAAAAAAAAAAACTATGACACTATCCTTTGATATGAATTAAGTTGCTGAATAAAGAGTCTGAGAGGATGAGTAAACATCCTCTAGGCTAGCATCATCCATGGGTGCTAAAGCGATGCAACTGTCCTACTCTTTCAGGGCCACACTGTGACTATTCAGTTTAGACACAGAAGTGGGACCATGCTTCCAGGAAGATCTTGCTTTTGGTTTAGTTTACTTTTTACCTTCTTGAACTCATTAATTATCTGGGGGAAGAGATTATGCATTTTACTTTCAACTATTCATTCATAAATAATGGAGCCAGCCATGGAATTTATAAACTAATTGTGGATTCAATTCCAATTATTAGCATAATATCAGTTCCTAGAATCACATGGACAAGGGTTGTAAAGTTAGCACAGTAATTGCTTATCCACTATCCATCTCGAACAACTAATCACTTGTTCCTAGTCTAGATGTTAGGTTGCCAGATCACCACATAGAATCTTGAGAAATAGGTGTCTCAGGATTTTTATTCAATCCCTGTTATCTCTCCAAAATGTAATCATTGATGTTATATTTGTGCCGGTTTTCTTTGCGCATAAACTCATGTTCTAACATCTTTCTTTAAATTGATTTACTTTTACTTATTTAAATGAAGGTTATTCACAAGACTTTATAACCTAACATGGTAAACTATGGGATTTGCAAGGCTTCAGTTTTTGCCAATGCAGCTTATTTGTTCTTGGGCACCTTTATGATAACAGGCATATGCTCTCTTGTTTTTTATTTTCTAGACATATGCAATCTATGTTCTCACAATTGGAATTGTCTCTTGTGGTATAGTATGTTCTGTCTTCAAAAGTTTTCTAGATATTTTAAGTGAGAATAAATTCCAATCAAGAAATGAAAGGATAATGGTACATACTTTTGATAGAAATTTTTTTAAATATGAGGAAAACTGAATTGTAAAATGCAGGAAAATTGTAAGAAATTGGAAAATATTAAATTATCTGAGATAAACTTCATTTAAAATAAAGATACTTCATGTTTTCTTACATATGTATGTCTTAACTTTTAACATTTACAAATGTTTATATATTTGTTAGTATGTAGACACATTACCACAAAGCATCAAAGGGAAAGGAGCATCATAGGAAGACTCATGTGAAGAGTTATACATCATATTCAAGCCTAATGTGGAAAGAGAATATCGAGAGCCAAAGGGAATGTAAGTGGAGATGAGAGATGGGTACGGAGAATGTTTGGTAAAAATCACCAAACTGAGCATGTGTGAAATGCAATGACAGAACCTATTGCTTTCTATACTAATTTAGACGATGATAATCACATCAGCAAGAGTAAAGAACATTTAATTTTAAAACAAAATGCAAAATAATCCAATGCTTTAAAGGTAAACAGTCAGACATAAACAACATATAAAAATAATCTTGCAGGTAGTGTCAGAGAACTAGCTCTGTTTCTGTCTTTAACATTATGTTCTAGTGTGTCCTCATGTTCGCTTTCTTTGACAAAATATATTGGCTTCTCTCCTCAATTTCTGTCATTTAGTTATTTAGAAAAAAAGCACAGATGCTTACTTGCTTAAGTAATTGTATTCAAATGATTTTTATTGCTTCAAAATGATCTCACTGCTGGATATTGCCTATTCTTTGGAGAGTTCTTCAAAAGGCATTTAAGTGATAAAGTTGTTTCCAATGTAAACCTTTCATCCAAAGGAGAAGAGGAAGAATCTTGCTTTAACCCTTTATGGTTGAATGTGTAATATTATTAACATTCACATTTTTTTTGTGTCCAAAACAATAGCTCTATAACAGATATCAGCTATATTTTTAATATTTCTTTTAGTTAAACATTATTTCAACTTCTGTTCATTATGTGAAACTGTGGAATGGTAAATCATTGTTGTTTCCTAAATAAAATTTAATTATATTTTGGGATATATTTGTAGAATATGTGTAGACATGTGTAGACACATGAAGTACTCTTGAAACTGCATTTGAAATAAGATTAGACCATTGACAATTTTATTGGCAATATGTTTGTGTATTGTACGTGAGTGTGTGTGTGTATGTGTGTATGTTATGAGACTAAGGTAAATGAATGTATCATATGATATTATAAGGAGTGTTCTAGCTCAAAGATTAGTAATATATTTATATTGAGAACTTATTGCCATTTGAAAGTTGCAGAGAAGTATTCTTATATGAAAAATTAAAGGCTTCCTTAGAGGTAAAATAAGACAAAACATCTCAGTAAACAGCAAGAAATAAAAAAAATCAGTCAAAGCAGGAATCAATTAGATAAAAATAAAGAAAACAACTCAAAGAAGGATCATCAAATCTAAGAGTTGCTTCTTTGAGATGGTAAGCAGGAGTTAGACTGTTGACACAAATCATCAAAGGAAAGAAAGAGAGGACCTAAATTAACACCATCAGAAAGTAAGAAGAAAACATTGCAATTTTAAAGACACCAAAGAACTTTAGAATATTGTCCAGAAATATTTTTAAAAATTTATACTCCGCTAAGCTATAAAATATAAAAGAAGAGTGATTTTTTGCATTCAGTAAAAGCAC
The DNA here is from genome assembly GCA_964023405.1 of Apodemus agrarius. NCBI lineage: Eukaryota > Metazoa > Chordata > Mammalia > Rodentia > Muridae > Apodemus > Apodemus agrarius. Next base: position 27,586,378 of record OZ030016.1, on the reverse strand, counting down.
ATAAACCAAGAACAAACTAAACAGATCAACAACAAATAGGGAGATTGACACAGTAATAAAAATGTTTTCTAGCTAAAATATCCAGAACCATATGCATTCGTGACAAAACCATTTATACGTTCAAAGAACTCCAGCTTATACTTCTAAAACTGAACCCCTGGACATATGTATCAAAGAGTTACCTTGCCTGGCCTCAGTGGGTGAGGATGTACCTAATCCTGTAGATACTTAATGTCTCAAGGATAGGAGATGCTCAGGGAAACCCTCTCAAAGGCAATGGGGAGGGGGTGGTGGGGAAGAACCATGTGAGGGGGACCAGGAAGGGGTAACGTTTGGGATGCAAGTAAATAAAATAATTAATAATAAGAGAATTACAAACTGAAGGAGCATTCTCAGACTTCTTCTATGAAGCCACTATCATTCTAATATGCAAACCAGATAAATGGCGACCAAAAAATTAGGCCAAGATCCAAGATCAGCATAGACTCAAAAATACTCAATAAAATATTTAAAACTAATCCCTGATATTAAGCAGTACTACAGAGCAATTGTGTTAAAAACTGCATGGTATTGGTACAGCAACAGGCAAGTAGATCAATGGAATAGGATTGAAGACCCAGAAACTAACCCACTGACTTATGGTCACTTGATCTTTGATAAAGGAGCCACAACCATCCAGAGGAATAAAGATAGCCTTTTCAACAAATGGTGCTGGTTCAACTGGAGGTCAACATGCAGAAGAATGCGAATTGACCCATTCTTATCTCTTTGCACTAAGATCAACTCCAAGTAGATCAAGGACCTCCACATAAAACCAGACACACTGAAACTATTAGAAAAGAAACTTGGGAAGACCCTGGAGGACATGGGCACAGGGGGAAAGTTCCTGAACAGAACACCAATAGCTTATGCACTAAGATCAAGAATTGACAAATGGGACCTCATAAAATTACAAAGTTTCTGCAAGGCAAAGGACACTGTCAGAAGGACAAAACAGCAACCAACAAAGTGGGAAAAGATCTTCACCAACCCCACATCCGACAGAGGGCTAATATCCAATATATACAAAGAACTCAAGAAGTTAGACCCCAAAGAACCAAATAACCCTATCAAAAAATGGGGTACAGAGCTAAACAAAGAATTTTCACGAGAAGAAATTTGGATGGCCAAGAAACACCTTAAGAGATGTTCAACATCATTAGTCATCAGGGAAATGCAAATCAAAACAACCCTGAGATTCCACCTCACACCAGTCAGAATGGCTAAGATTAAAAACTCAAGAGACAACAAGTGCTGGCAAGGATGTGGAGAAAGAGGAACACTTCTCCACTGTTGGTAGGATTGCAAAATGGTAAAACCGCTCTGGAAATCAGTTTGGAGGTTCCTCAGAAAATTGGGCATGTCACTTCCAGAGGACCCTGGCATACCACTCCTGGGCATATACCAACATGCCTTTATAATACAAATCCTAGAAAATTTAGGTTTAGGGGGACATACCTAATAAAGACACATGCTCCACTATGTTTATAGCAGCCTTGTTTATAATAGCCAGAAATTGGAGGGAGCCCAAATATCCCTCAAAGGAGGAATGGATACAGAAAATGTGGTATATTTATACAATGGAATACTACTCAGCAATTAAAAATAATGAATTCATGCAATTTGTAGGTAAATGGTTAGACCTGGAAAATATCCTGCATGAGTTAACCCAATCACAAAAGAATGCACATGAAATGCAATCACTGATAAGTGGATATTAATGAGCCCAGAAGCCCTAAATACTCAAGGCACAATTAGCAAGTCAAATGATCCCCAAGAAGAATTCCTGGGCCTGTAAAGATTGGATCCAGTTTTGTAAAGAAACCGTGGGGGTAGGGGGATTGATTGGGGAATAGTTGGGGGGAGAGGAACTATGGGATGTATGGTGGGGGGAACTGGGAAAGGGGAAAGCCTTTGGAATGTAAACATAGAATATAGAAAATAAAAATTAAAAAAACAAACAAAAAATATTTAAAATTAGAAACCAGACAGATATAAAAAGATTATACAACATGTAAGAATGTTACACACACACACACACACACACACACACACACACACACACACATTTATACATAAATATATATATGAATGTATCAAGCCATATAAATAAATGTGAAGATGTATGATCATCTTAATAGATGCAGAACAAGCCTTGGGCAAAATTCCAACATGCCTTTATAATACAAATCCTAGAAAATTTAGGTTTAGGGGGACATACCTCAACATAATAAAATTTATATACAAGAAAATAATAGTAAACATCATGAAAAATGTAGAAGAAATTGAAGGAATCCCACTATATTTAGGAATGAGACAGTGATAGCTGATGTCCACTATCTACTCTGTTTTTCAAGATGGTGCTTGAAACACTTGCTGGATCAATAAGGCAAGAAAAGAAAATTAAAGGTATACAAATATTAAAAGAAGACAAGTGTTCCATATTTGCAGACCTTAAAATATTTATATTAAAATCTCCAAAATTCTACCCTAAAAGTTCTAGAAACAATATACAAATTCAGAAAATAATTTGCACAAATCATAGCTCCTCATTACACCAAAACCAAACATATAGAGAAGGAGATCCTGGACACACTCTCATTTACAATAGCCTCAAAGAAAAGTAAATATCTTCACATATCCAGGAACAATCTCATTCACAAAGTAAAGACATCTTCACATTGCACCAAAAAATAACTCCTAATGGTCAAATAGCTAAACCTGAAATCATTCAGAACATAATTTAGGCAATACCAGGCATGATATGAGTATACAAAAGAATTGTTGAATAAAACTTCATTTACCCAAGGGTTCTGAACAACAATTGAAAGTATGTTAGCCAGATATAGATATTTATACCCATCCAATGGAGAGAAGCTGTTGACCCCTGTGGTTGAATTATGGAAAAGTTGGAAAAAGCTGAGGAGGAAGGCCAACCTGTAAGAGGACCAGCAGTCTCAACTAACCTGGGCCCCAAGATCTCTCAGACAGTAGACCACCATCCAGACAGCATACACAAGTTCATATGAGGCCCCCACACATATACAGCAGAGGACTGCCAGGTCTGAACTCAGACCTCAGAGAAGATGCACATAACCCTCAAGAGAGTGGAGACTCCAGGAAGTGGGAAGGTCTGGTGGGATGGGGACATCCTTGTGGAGACAAGAAGAGAGAGAGGAAGTGTGGGATATTGGACAGTCCGAGGTTGTATTGGGAGGGAAATAAAATATGGACTGTAAAAAATGTTTAATTAAAACTGAAAAAAAGAAAGTATGTTATACTGATGAAAAAACAAAGGAAAAAATCAGTGAAGTAGAAACACACATTGGGAGATGTTTCCCAGATATTGATATTCAGAGTATATAGATAACTAAAATATATTAAATCTAAAAATCATTAAGTAATCCATTAAATAATAATAATCCATTTAAATAATGATCATGGAAAATGAATGAATAATTCTCAAGAAACAAAGAATAGGAATGAAATAACACCTTAAATGTTCATCACTCCTAGCAATTAGGAAAATGGAAATAAAACAATTTTAAAATTTCCTGTTACACCAGAGATAATGGGAAAGGATGACAAAATTACCTTCAACAATTGCTGGATAGGATGTGGGGACAGATGATACTCATTCACTATCTCTGGGATATCAAGATGATGCAGCCATCTATTCTATGGAAGTGAAGGTAGAGAACTCCAAAAATATCTAAAAATAAATCTACCAGCCCTTGGCATATGCTTATGGATTTTCATTGTTGCTCTATAGCAGGAAAGGAAAGAACCAAAAAGCAAACAGTGAAAATACAGTGCAAATACACTATTGAATATTATTCATTTGTAAACAAAAGTGAAATTAGGAAATTTAACATTGAATAGATGGTAAATTTTCTTGTTGTATCTACAGCAGGTAAAAAATCATATAATGTGAGACAACTGAGACAGAACCATACAGTTTGGAACATATAGTTATATACAAATACACACATAAATGCAGTAACCATTAAGGAAAAAGAGGCCATAAACTTGAAGTAGACTAGGGAGAGATTCATGGAAGGGTTTGGAGGGAGGAAAGGGAAGGGAGAGATGTTATAATTAAACTATAAACTCAAAATTAAAGACATTAAAGAAAAGTCTTCCAGAAAGGACAAAAATGCAGTTAAGCTGTTTGGAACATATAAGAAGAAAAAGGCTCTATTTCACCCTAAAAGTTCTCATTTACATTTCAATTTTGACTTTCCTCTATACATTCCTATTTCCATCCTGGCTTTTAGGACTATAACAGAACCTCTACTCAGTATTTCCCAGGGTTTCTCTACTTTGCTGCAAGTCTTGCACACCCTGAATGTTATTGGAAAAATGTTTCAACTCACCCTACTTACAGTGGTTAATCTACTTCTCCTTATCATGTCTTTATATTGCTCAGCTATCCACTTAAAAAAAAATTCCTGATAATGATGTCATACTGATATGATGATAATGATGATCTTATCACTCCTGGATTTGAGTCTGTTCTCTAGAACAGATTTCAGAGTCTTCCTATTTTTCTCACCAATGTTTCCTTCCATCCTTTTCCTTCTCCTCCTCTTCCTCCTCTTTCTCCTTCTTCCTCTTCTTCTTCCTGTTCTATTTCCCTCCTCTGTCCCTCCCTCCCCTTCCTTCCTTCCTTCCTTCCTTCCTTCCTTCCTTCCTTCCTTCCTTCTCTCTCTCTCTCTCTCTCTCTCTCTCTCTCTCTCTCTCTCACACACACACACACACACACACACACACACACACACACAAAGACACACATACACCAGTCTATTTTCTACAGTTTAAGAGAATGGAAGCACCCTACTCATTCCTGTCTTCCACAGATTGTAACTTGCACTCAGTTCATAGATGGTGTGGCTATAGATTCAATGTTCTTGAATTCAAGCAAATGGTGGTTCCAAAATTATGGGTAAAATATTTTTATATTGAAAATTCTCCTTTATATTAATTGAATATAACAGCATAACAATTTATATTGCATCTGCATTGCATTAGTTATCATAAGTGAGTGAAAAGCTTTTCAAGAATGATGAAAGATGTACAGAAGTTACAATAATCGGTTACTATGAGATTTCAGTTAAGGGAATTCAGCGTCTGATATTTTGATGTCTATAAACATAATTTTTTTCAGATTATTGTAATAATTATTCAACATCTTCACTTGCCCAACACCCACCAGAGGTAGTAGAAGAGGAAAGTTATTAGGATATGGGGGAAGTATTAAACCACTATTTAATAGTTGGGTTTTGGTGGTAAGCTTTAACTTGTTTGTTCAGTCCCATAGCAAACACCAAATACAAATTAGCAGTAGCTGACCAGTCAGTCCTCTTAGCAGGCAGATGCCATACCCGAACCAGCAGCTATAGTTCAATCCTGAAGAAGCTGCAAGGCCCACCAACTGGCCTGAGGCCACTGTGACCAAAAGCCACATAAACCTGAGGAGCTGTTCTTTGACAAGTTCTTCTCAATAACATTACCACAAGCCTAGCTCAATGATGCTATGTAAGGTGAAGCACATGCCTGTAGTTAGCAAAGGCTAGCAAGATAAAGCCAATCAAACCAATGATCCCACTCCCACTATCCATGGGGTCAGATCATACTCTTCACCAGACACCCTTTCACATGTTGGCTATAGCAAAACATCCTTTCACCTGTGTCTGCTTCAGGAAAACATTCATTTACATGTCTGCTTTTAGCAAGACATCCTTTCACCTCTGTACCCCAGCAAGCCATCATTTTTTTCATTCCTATATTTTTTATTGGATATATTCTATATTTACAATTCATTTCCCATTTTCTGGTTCCCCACCCCCAAAGGTCCCACATGCCCTTTTCCCTCCCCCCTGCTCTCTCATCCACCCCCTCCCACCTTACTGTTCTTGTACTCCCCCACAATGATGTTTTGGTCCATTCTAGCACCAGTGTCCACTCCTTTCTTCTTGTGAGACATCACTTGATATGTGATTTATGTCTTTGGTGTTCCAAGCTTCTAGGCTAATATCCACTTATCAGTGACTGTATACCATGGGTATTCTTTTGAGACTGGGTCACCTCACTTAGTATGACATTCTCCAGCTCTATCCATTTCTCTAAAAATTTCATGAATTCATTGTTTCTAATGGCTGAATAGTACTCCATTGTGTATATATACCACATTTTTTGTATCCATTTCTCTGTTGAGGGAAATCTGGGTTCTTTCCAGCTTCTGACTATTATATATAAGGCTGCTATGAACATAGTGGAGCATGTATCCTTATTGCATGCTGGGGAATCTTCTGGGTATATTCCCAGGAGTGGTATGGCTGGGTCCTCCGGAAGTATTATGTCCAGTTTTCTGAGGAACCACCATACTGATTTCCAGAGTGGCTGTACCAGCTTGCATTCCCACCAGCAGTGGAGGAGTGTTCCTCTTTCTCCACATCCTCGCCAACACCTGATGTCTTCTGAGTTTTTAATCTTAGCCATTCTGACTGGTGTGAGGTGAAATCTCAGGGTTGTTTTAATTTGCATTTCCCTAATGACTAATGATGTTGAACATTTTTTAAGGTGTTTCTCAGCCATCCAAATTTCTTCAGGTGAAAAGTCTCTGTTTAGCTCTGTACCCCATTTTTGGATAGGGTTATTTGGTTTTCTGGGGTCTAACCTCTTCAGTTCTTTGTATACATCATCATTTAACATATCTGACTTTCCAAAGAAATTATAAGTTTCCACTTCAGGTGTCTATTGTATGAAAAAGTTTGGAGTGGATATTTGTGTGTATCAAGGAAGTTTGTCATGCTATATTATGATTTAGCTTAGTCATGGTAATCATGAAATATTACTAGTTATATAGACTGCCAATTTAAATACAAATTCCCTTTCTATTTCTAACAGAATAATGTTTTCATCCCTAAAAAAAAGATGAGAAATTCTTCACAAATTATGGATATGATAGCAGTCAAATTAGAGTAATAATTGCTTTACTCACTAGAATTTGCACAATTATTTAAATATTGAGACTCTTAAGTTATTTCTTCACTATTGTAATTGTTTTCTTTTACAGATTTCTATTTCTGGAAAAAAAGGGAAAAGCTCTGTAAATTTTTAACTAATACAATTTCATATACTATTTTGTTTAAAATATAATCAAAATTTAATTCATTCCATGACACACACAGACAAACACACACACACACACACACACACACACACACACACGCATACCTGACTGTTACATATTCAAGATGGTTATAGTAACAAAAATCTCCTGGAAGATTAAATAAAATGTCCTCAATCAGTTATGGAAGGGCATTATACTAGAATGTCAAATCTCAGAAAAGGCATCAACTTTTCATCATAGCCAATATTATAAAAGGGAGCCTCAGGGAAAGAGCATTTGGATGTCAATTTAGAACAGGTGGATGAGACAACAGGGGAGCTCCATCAGGCTGGAGTCAGCACACAGGCAATAATGGACAGGACAGCTATTTAGGCTACTCAAAGTCCAATAATTAATTCCACTAGAAAATTAACCCTTAGTATTAACCTATAGGACACATTAATTTGAATAGCAGTCACAAAATATTCCTATTACACTGTTTAAATAACACAAAGTTCTAGGATCTTAATCTACCAGACTTTGTTACTAACGAGGATGCTATTGAAAGTATAATGCTGTTTTAATAAATTCCCACCCGTTTTCCTCACTTCTTAGTGCTTCAGAAAATGTCACAAGCTTGATGGCAGTGTCAGACTTCAGAATGTCACTGATCAATTCCACCATCTTTTGAGTTACCAATGTTCCTAATCTAATTATATAAATGGTAATTACCTTTAAAAATAGCAATTGCTTCTGTGACACACCTGTAAAGATAGAATTGCACTTATGAAATCTAAAGCCTTTCTCATTAGAAATTAAACTCAATAAAATCAATGAGAAGCAATGTCTGAAGTAAGCTTTGTGCCAAGGGCTAAGGTTAAAATGTTTTAAATATTCTGGAATCATTTTCTCTATTTAACTTCAGTTTTTCAACTTTAGTGCAAAAAGATATAAACTAATTCATGACTTGACTTTGATATCTAAGGAAGCCTACTTCATGACTAAGTTTTGCACTGCTAAAGATTGGCATTTTCAAATAAACAATAAGTAAGTTTAATGGGAATAGCGAAAGAATTCAGCAAATCATAAGGGAACCACTTCTGTGAGTTCAGGCCTTTGAAGGAATTTCTGTGTGATGGGTTATAATCAAAGACTGTGGGACTAATTTATTTAATTGCTCTCAGATGATAAGAAAAAGAAGCAAGTATACTAGAAAATAATCTATAGTTTCTAATGTAGGGATTTATAACAGAAAATTTGCCCTTCCCAAAATAAATATGTTCAGTAAAAATCTGGAAAGGTGTGTATCACAGCTGATAGAATGTAGTATACTAACATTTATCCTGCAGGCAGTAGAGATGCTGCTACAGGTCTTATAATACACAGGGAAATAAGAGTCATCTAACCATCATGCCAATAATTCCATCATTAAATGTCCCCTTGCATGAATGAGTAAGACATTTGAAAGTCAAAAGGCACTATCAAAGACTTAAGGGAAACAATACAGAACAAAGCTTTAATATACATTGGCAATAGGGTGCTTACTTATAAATCAGTGTGAAATCTACATTGTAAAACCTGGACATAATTGTTTATGCTGTTGAGATAGACACTACAATACTATATAGATCAGATTTATTTTGGTTACTTGATTTAAATATATATTTGCTAGATTTACAAATAAATTATCTCAAATATCCTATTTTCTTTGTTTATAATTTCAGTGTCCCAGGCAACAATATTTTATAGAAAATAGTAATTCTTTTCAATAGTCCTAGAAGTAATACAGAGACAAATCCACAGAATTGAGTACACCGCCAAATAATTCAAACAACCAACTCAATTAAAGAGGTGGTATTCTATTGGCTACAAGATAATTCATGTTCCTTTCAGAAAATCCTCAAGCTAGGGTTTGAGTAATAGTATCTTACCATGAAAGTGTTATCTTTGTGAGCAAAAATATTAGTTCTTCTCTAGTTTTCGATAAAGATTTTTTTCTTAAAGAAAGAACACGTTTCTGTCAAGAATAGTTTCTGTGTGGTTATATTTTATGCATCAGTTACTTTACAATCTGTTGCTTTTCTGTCTTAATCATTTCAGATATTCTTCCTTCACTGCTGTGTTATCAGCTTGGACACATTTACTTAGTACCTGAGATTTTTCTTTAGGATATGTTCAAAATAATGTGCTTCCTGAGAAAGATGAGTGTATGACATTTTGAAACTATACCAATATTAAATTCTGTTTTTTAATTTTTTATTAGATATTTGCTTTATTTATATTTCAAGTGCTAACCCCTTTCCACCTTACCCCACTGAACCCCCCCTATACCTTTCTCCACCTGCCCCTGCTTATCCCCCTCCCCAATTTTCTGACTTGTATTCCCCTATCCTGGGGAATCTAGCCTTCACAGGACCAATGGCCTACCCACTCATTGATGTCTAAAATAGTAATCTTCTGCTACATATGCAGCTGGAGCCATGGGTCCCTCCATGTATACTCTTTGGTTCATGGTTTAATCTTGGGAACTCTGGAGGTACTGGTTAGTACATATTATTGTGCCTCCTATGGAGTTGCAAACATGCCAGTTCCTTGGGTCCTCTCTCTAGCTACTCCAATTAGGACCATATGCTCATTCTATTCATTGGCTGTGAGCCATGGGTGTTTGGATCCACTTTCCAATAAGGATCAAAGTATCCACACTTTGGTCCTCCTTCATATTGTGCTTCATGTGGTCTGTGAGTTGTATCTTGGGTGATAAAAATAAAGAAATATGAATAAGTTAGTAAAAATACCTTTGGATTTATTATGGAAAAACATAGACAAAATTTTAGATGTATTACCTAATATGTCTGGTAGATCCACAGGGTTTTATGAACAGACTTAAACTTAAGTAGTTCATTGAACATTTTAGAAACAAACTTGAAAAAGAGGTAGCCATATACTAATTACTATAAAATTCTAATACATATTACTGCGCATTATTTATATATATATAATTGTAAAAGCCTTGTAATATTAATTTTATAATACCCTTGAAGAAATGGCTCATAAGGTAGGAGCACTATCTGCTCTTGAAGAGGATCCAGGTTTGACTCCTAGTCCTTATATGATGGCTTACAACCATTTGTACTTACAATACCTGGGAGTATGACTTCCTCTTTGCCTTCATGAGCTCTAAACATGCATATGTTGTACATTGATATATGCAAGTGAAACATTATGCCATATATAATAAACTTATAAATGAAAAAGAGAGAATGTATGGAATGTGTATGCTCACATGCCTCTGTGTTTGCATGTTAGTGTACACAAGGTGTGTGCATCATGCATATTTGTGTTTGTGTGATTGTGTGTGTGTGTGTGTGTGTGTGTGTGTGTGTGTGTTTATGCAATTTAAAAGTAATGCATGGTACCATTGGTAGAATTGTATTCACATTACTAAGCTAAACTAATTTTTCTTATGCTCATGTATTTAAATTGTTCCTATGCAATAGCAAAAATGCACTTCTAGCTGTACTACAATTTAAAATATCTTGACAGAAATTTTAGGTAGCTTGAAACTGATATGTTTTATTGGTCTCTCTGGCTCTGGGTTCATGAATTCACTTTTGATCATGCTAGAAAGTATAAGAAAGCTACTACCTGATAAAGATAGTCTTGCTGGTTCATAGTTTCTTTGTTATTTTTTCATTTCTGGGTTTGCTAAGGTATAACATGTGAACTTCTAGAATTTCACACATTCCTGTTTAATGAATGAACCTTTGACACTTCTCTGTTGTCAGAATGTGCATGTGGTAAAGATTCAATGACCAGTGAAAAGGCATGGAAATTTCTTCAAGAGCAAACTCTTGGTTCTTTCATAATCATTCATATGAAAAGGCACACAATAAGCTGGTAAAGGACTATAAAAAAGAAGATAAACCCATCAGAGTACTTGAAATACAAAATTAATTACAGTTCAGTGCTACATATTAGTTTACAAAGTATCCCAATTGGTAAATCGAGTACAGAATAACAATACATAATTAGAACAGGTAGCCAAATCTCAGCAAAATTAAAAGCCAGATGATAGTGGACCATAGCCTTCTAAAGATCATACATGATTGTACAAGGCAAATGCCTAGACACATGCAATAAATCTCTCTCTGTGTGTACCCCATGCTCAGTCTGATGATTGGCTGCAACTATCCGCATCTGTATTGGTCAGGCTCTGGCAGAGCCTTTCAGAGGACAGCTATATCAGGTTCCTGTCAGCAAGTGCTACTTAGCATCTTCAACATTGTCTGAGTTTGGTGTCTGCAGATGGGATGTATCCCTAGGTGGGGCAGTCTCTGGATGACCTTTCCCTAAGTCTCTGCTCTACTCTTTGACCCCACCTTTTCTTTAGACAGGAACAATTCTGTGTTAATATTTTGAACATACTTGGTTGGCCCCATTCCTCAACTGGTGGCCTTGCCTATACACTGGATATTTTCTCTATAGTTTCTATCTTCCCTTTGTTAGGTATTTCAGATAATGTCATCCCCACTGTGTCATGGGAGCCTCTTGCTTCCCTTGGCATCTGGGACTTTCGGTGGCTACCCCTAGTTCCCCAACCCCCATTGCTAGACACCTCTGTTCAATTTCCTGGACTTCTGTACTTCTCCCCTATTTCATTCAACACATGATCCTGTCCCTCTTTTCCCCTCACTCTCCTCCTTCCTTCCCAGTTCCCTCCCTCCCTCTACCACCCATGATTATCTTGTTCCCCCAAGAAGCACTGAAGCATCCATACTTTGGTCTTCCTTCTTCTTGAGCTCCATATGGTCTGTGAACTGTAACATGGCTATTCCAAGCTATTTGCCTTATCAGTGAGTGTATATCATGTGTGTTCTTTGTGACTGGGTTACCTCACTTGGCATGATATTTCCTAGTACAATTCATTTGCCTGAGAATTTCATGAGATCATGTTTTTTAATAGCTGAGTAAGACTCCATTGTGTAATTGTACCACATATTCTGTATCCATTCCTCTGTGGAGGGACATCTGGGTTGTTTCCAGCTTCTGGCCATTATAAATAAAGCTGCTATGAATATAAGAGCTTCAAGTCTCTATACATAGGAAAGCCATAGAAAGCCAAGACAATAATTTTAATAATAGAACTATTACATAGGAAAAATGACAATCTAAAAATATGTATTAAAAACCTCTGAGATTATTTTATACACAGCAAAAAACTGTTTTCTGTGTTTGCTCTTACTTAAAATAAATGATCGTTTCAGTGTATATGTTGTATTTTATGATTAATAGCAAATAGATATTATCTAAAATTTGAATAGATGAATTACATTAATAGCTCAATTAAATTAAAGAAAATAAAGAGGTATTTGAAAAATTAAATGTTTTCATAAAAATTGGAGATTTGACTACAGAGTCAACTAACACAGGCCTATAGGAGTTCAGAGAGACTGAACCATCGATCAGAGATAGATCTTGAATTTGACTGACCTAACCCTCTGTACATATAAGTTAGCTTTGTAGCTTGGTCTTCATATAGGAATTCTAACAGTGGGAGCAGAGGCTGTCTCTGGCACTCAGACTCTGTGGCCTGGCCTTGGACATCTTTCTCCTACCTGGGATACCTCACCTAGCCTCAGTAAGTGAAGATACACCTAGTCCTACTGTTAGTTTATGTTCCAAGGCTAGTTGATATCTAGGAAAGAGAAAGTAGGGACTGATGGAGGGAGAGGTCTTAAGAGGGAAGGACTGAGAAGAGAAGGGAAGAGAGGCAGCAAATGGAATATAAAGTAAATAAATATAATTAATAAAAATGGAGATTTGAATATTTATATAACAACATCTGGTAATTTAAAATTTGTGATTTGGCATATTATACATGTGCTTTATTAATAGTAATTAGACAAAGGTTAAAAGTAATTAGACAAGTGTGTCATTGGTCTTTGGAAATTGTAGCTAATATGCACAGCATTGTATAAGACAGTGTTTTTAGCAGATTGGTTCGAATTTTCACTCAGCTGCTTCTGCAAATCTACTACAGTTACCTACAACACTAATGATCATTTCTATGCGACTTGCAGTAGCCAAATTAATACACAATGGCATTATTCATTAGTGAAGCAGGAAGCAGCATACCAGATTCTTTGTACTCTCTGGCTTTGCTGCTTGTTGTATAAAGTGCATTCATGCCCCAAATGGCATAGGAAAAAATTGAAAGGCATATTTTAATTCATCATGCACCCAAGAGCAGAACTGCCTCAGTCAATTATAAATTTTGAAAATATAGTGAGACTAAGCAAGAAATAAAAATTTGTGGCCATAAAAACACTAAGCTATTGAGATTTGGTTTTCTGTGCTACTATGGCTTAGCACAGATAATATAATCATATGTTTAATTTTTGCCACAGCATATAAATCTATTTTCATTGTCTAAATGGGTAGTGGAGAAAATGTTGTCTTTTAACCACAAACACTAATACCGGTTCCAGATGGCAACTAATATCGTTGATGTATCCTCTAATATTTCATTAAAATAATTACATTAAGGAAGCAATGAACAACTATGAATAAATGGCTGGCAATGATGATCAAATCTCACTTTTTAGATTTAATGTCTGATTAATATTAAACAAATTAGCCTGATCACTATGTTCCAACCCTTTTTGCACAAAGACAAATAGTACTAGAAAACATTATGTTCCTAAAATCAGTAATTAATATATAAATATATTTATATATAAGAGGCACCCAATCATATTTCTTATAGCCTAACAACATATTTTGTGATAAATTGATCTTCTGTGATATGTTTCTTCTTATAGTGCATATGTGTAAACATCGTGAATGATTTAAAAGCAAAGTTTAAAATAGCATGTGACATATTATAGCTTACTTAAGCATAAAGCCACAATTGATTTGGAACAGAACCATTGCAAGATGTTCCAAGGAAGAAAAACACAGAAAACTTAGATGTGCTATGAAACACTCATCTAAGAATAGAAATGTGCATTTTCCTCTGTGTGGGCAAATCACATTACTTTACTTTCTTTAACAACTCTGTGAGAAGTTAAAATACAGTTGTAAAAGTTCAGGCCCTCACAATAGTCCTCTGTTAATCACTTGCACTATTGTGAAATGTAAAAATAGCTAGCTTTTAGGTCACCTCCAGATAAAGCATTTTTAAGTTTTTAGAAGAAAGAGTGATCATTTTTATATTTGATTACAGTGTAGCTCCTAAAATTTATAATTGCCCATTCAACATTTTCATGTACTGAAATTCTAAAAATAGACACAATTTTCCATCTTCAAAATGACTCTTAATATTTGAATTCATCAACTGAAAAGATGTATATAGTCAATTTGAACTTTATTCTTCACCTAGAAAAATAGCTCTATTTTATGGTCAATAGAATAATTTTAATTAATAATAATGCAGTGACAATACCACCTAATTCTTAGCCATAGGGACCACAGCCTTTCATCCTGGATGTCCATCATGACATTAATTTCTGGCATTCTGCAATACATCAGTGTTTTTTCTTACAAAGGAATTTTTCACATTCACATTTTTGTCCACAAGTAACTCATATTTAGGTTCTGAAGGTTGTGGTTTATATTGCCCTTATTCTGTTCTCAAGGAAAAAGTAAATAAAGGGAGTGCCCTGGTTCCTTTGAACCGATTTCAGATACAGTTGTTAATAATAGCCTATGCCTCCTGGACATCAAGTGTTCCCATTTTAGCCATGTGGAGAGGAAGGTGTAGTATTGCGGTCCTATGAGAGAATGTTACTCTAAGTATATGTTTTCTCACTACAATATCCCTTCCTCACTGCTGCTTCCAGTCCTTCAAGTAAGTCACAGAACAGTCTCATATGTGAAGGCTATGGTCATTATCACATATCTGTGATTTTCATGAATCTTTGGGTGGCTCTTTCGACTTTGTACTCTCTTGTACGGTTACAGTTGTGTCATGACTTTTCTTGTTATTAGAGATGAGTAAATGCCAGAGATGTCATATTAACTCTTTGTTTTAGAGCAGAAAGTATTTTATGCAACCTTTTAGAGATCACAGTTCACTGATCAGTTGTATATACATGTAAAGAAAATCTATTCATTTTAATTTTTAATAGATTTTACTGGTTTTCAATCTTTCTTTTATTTAAAATAGATTTCTCTTCCTGTCATGTATTCTGATTGTGGTTTTCACTCCATACACTTCCAAAATTCTTCCCACCCACCTTTTCAACTGAATCCACTTTCTCTTGATCTCCTAATTGAAAATGAAAACTGGTCTAAATAATAATAATAACAATAATAATAATAATAATAATAATAATAATAATTAGAGCTGGGGACCAGATCACCAGGCTTGCAGCAAGTCAGCTCTCTTGCCTCAGGACACAGCAGACAGCTGGCAGCTGGGGTCAGGTGCCTTGACTGAAACCTAGCCCAGAATCCACTACCCTGTCATGCTCTTGCCTCAGCCCAGAGCCAGAACAGGTCACCAGGAGGAGGTCTGTGCACCTACAGCTTGGGCTGCTGTTGCCGACCACTGGGGACCAGCTCACCAGGCAGGCAGCAAAGCTGCCTTCTTGCCTCGGGTCACTGAGGACAGCTGGCAGCTGGGCTCAAGTGCGTGGACTGAGACCTAACCTAGCATCGACTACCACATCAGGCTCTTGCCTGTGCACAAAGCGAGAGGAGCTCGGCAGGAGATCTGGGCACCAAGAGCACAACATGGCTGTTGCTGACCACTCAGGTCCGGCTCTCTGGGCTTGCAGCAAGGCCTTCATCTTGACTCAGGTCACTGCAGACAACTGGCAGCTGGGGTCAGGAGCACAGACACCCTCTACTACAGCAACGCCAAAAGTTAGGTTCACAGGAGCTTCAAACTCCAACCAGTAACAATAAGACCAACTAACTCCAAAGATAAACAGATGGTAAAAGGCAAACGTAGGAACATTACTAAGAGAAATCAATGCAATATGGCACCATCTGAACCAAATTTGCCAACACAGCAAGTCCTGGATACCCCAACACACGAGAAAAACAAAAGCTGGATATAAAAGCACTGGTCATGATGCTGCTAGAGGAACACAAAAAAAGACATAAACAAATCTGTTAAAGAAATGCAGGGGAACATAAATAGGATAGAAGCCCTTACAATACAAACACAAAAATCACTTAAAGAATTCCAGGAGAATATGGACCAACAGACAGAAGCCAATAAAGAGGAAATGAGAAAATCACTTAAAGAAATGCAGGAGAACTTGAACCAACAGGCAGAAGTCATGAAAGAGGAAACACAAAAATCTCTTAAAGAATTGCAAGAAAACACAAACAAAAAAATGAAGGAACTGAGCAAAACCATCCAACACAGACGTAGAAACAAATAAAAAAATCACAAAATGAGGCAACTTTGGAGATAGAAAACCTTGGGAAGAAATCAGGGGTCGTAGATGCAAATATCAACAACAGAATACAAGAGATAGAGGTAAGAATCTCAGATGCTGAAGATAACATAGTAACTATTGACTCCACAGTCAAAGAAAATGCAAAATGCAAAAGGCTTGTAACCCAAAACATCCAGGAAATCCAGGACACAATGAGAAGACCAAACCTAAGGATTATAGGGATAGATGAGAGTGAAGATCTACAACTTAAAGGGCCAGCAAATATCTTCAACAAAATTATGGAAGAAAACTTCCCCAACCTAAAGAGAGAGATGCCCATGAATACACAAGAAGCCTACAGAATTCCAAACAGACTTGACCAGAACATAAATACCTTCTTTCACATAATAATCAAAACCCCAAATGTACTAAACAAAGAAAGAATATTAAAGGCAGTAAGAGAAAAAGACCAAGTAACATATAAAGGAAGACCTATCAGAATCACATCAGACTTCTCTCCAGAAACCATGAAAGCTAGAAGATCCTGAGCAGACCTCATGCAGACCCTAAGAGAACACAAATGTCAGCCAAGACTACTATACCCAGCAAAACTCTCAATCAACATAGATGGAGAAATCAAAATATTCCATTACAGGACCAAATTTACACAATATCTTTCCACTAACCCAACTCTACAAAGGATAATAGGAGGAAAACTCCAATACAAAGAGGGAAACTGCACCCAAGTAAAAGCAAGATAGTAACCTTCTTCCATCAAACTCAAAGGAAGATAGCTACTCAAAGACAAAAATAACATCAAAAATAACAGGAAGAAATAATCACTATTCCTTAATATCTCTTAACATCAATGGACTCAATTCCCCAATAAAAACACAGACTGGATACAGAAACAGGACCCTACATTTTGCTGCATACAGGAAACACACCTCAGAGTCAAAGACAAACACTACCTTAGAGTAAAAGACTGGAAGACAATTTTGCAAGCAAACGGTCACAGGAACCGAACTGGAATAGCCATTCTAATATCAGAAAAAATTGACTTTCAACCCAAAGTCATCAAAAGAGACACAGAAGGTCACTTCTTGCTAGTCAAACGAAGAATACACAAGAAGAACTCAGAATTCTAAACATCTATGCTCCAAATGCAAGGGCACCCTCATTTGTAAAAGAAACTTTACTAAAGCTCAAAGCACACATTGTACCTAAAACAATAATTGTGGGGGACCTCAACACTCCACTATCCTCAATGGACTGATCAGGAAAACAGAAATTAAACAAGGACATGGAGAAACTTATTGAAACGTTGGACCAATTGGATTTATATATATATATATATATATATATATATATATATATATATATATTTACATATATATAAAACATTTCCTCGTAAAGCAAAAGACTATACCTTTTTCTCAATACATCTTGGTACCTTCTCCAAAATTGACCATACAATTGGTCACAAGACAGACCTCAACAAATATAAAAAGATCGAACTAATCCCATGCCTCCTATCAGATAACCATGGAGTAAGAGTGTTCTTCAATAGCAACAAAAACAACAGAAATCCCTCATACACTTGGAGGCTGAACAATATTCTACTCAATGATACCTTAGTCAAGGAAGAAATAAAGAAAGAAATTCAAGATGTTTTAGAATTTAATGAAAATGAAGATTTTTTAAGGTGTTTCTCAGCCATCCGAATTTCTTCAGGTGAAAAGTCTCGGTTTAGCTCTGTTCCCCATTTTTGGATAGGGTTATTTGGTTTTCTGGGGTCTAACCTCTTGAGTTCTTTGTATACATTGGAGATTAGCCCTCTGTCGGATGTGGGGTTGGTGAAGATTTTTTCCCAATTTGTTGGTTGCCGATTTATCCTTTTGACAGTATCTTTTGCCTTACAGAAACTTTATAGTTTATGAGGTCCCATTTGTCTATTCTTGTTCTTAGAGTATAAGCAATTGGTGTTCTGTTCAGGAATTTTTCCCCTGAGCCAATGTCTTCAAGGGTCTTCCCCAGTTTCTTTTCTATTAGTTTTAGTGTGTCTGGTTTTATGTGAAGATCCTTGATCCACTTGGAGTTGAGTTTAGTGCAAGGAGATAAGAGTGGATCAATTCTCATTCTTCTGCATGTTGACCTCCAGTTGAGCCAGCACCATCTGTTGAAAAGGCTATCTTTTTTCCACTGGATGTTAAAAAAAAAAAGAAAAAGAAAATGAAGGCACAATATACCCAAATCTATGGGACACAATGAAAGCAGTGCTAAGAGGAAAACTCATAGCCCTGAGTGTCTCCAAAAAGAAACAGGAGAGAGCATGTACTAGCAACTTAATGGCGCACCTGAAAGCTCTAGAACAAAAAGAAGCTATTTCACCCAGGAGGAGTAGAAGACAGGAAATCATCAAACACAGGGCTGAAATCAATCAAGTTGAAACAAAGAGAACCATACAAAGAATCAACAAAACCAGGAGCTGGTTCTTTGAGAAAATCAAGAAGACATATAAAACCCTAGCCAGACTTACCAAATGGCACAGAGACAGTATTCAAATTAACAAAATTGGAAATGAAAAGGGAGATATTACAACAGAAACTGAGGAAATTCAAAAAATCATCAGATCCTACTTCAAAACCTATACTCAACACAACTGGTGAATCTGGAGGAAATGGACAATTTTCTAGACAGTTACCAAATACCAAAATTAAACCAGGATCAAATAGATCATCTAAACAGACCCATAACCCCCAAAGAAATAGAAAGGTTCATAGAAAGTCTTCCAACCAAAAAAAAAAAAAAACACAGGACCAGAACCAGATGGTTTTAGTGCAGAATTCTATCAGACCTTCAAAGAAGTTCTAATACCAATACTCTTCAAACTATTCCACAAAATAGAAACAGAAGGAACGCTACCCAACTCATTCTATGAAGCCACAGTTACCCTGATACCAAAACCACACAAAGATCCAACTAAGAAAGAGAACTACAGGCCAATTTCCCTTATGAATATCGATGCAAAAATACTAAATAAAATACTTGCTGACCGAATCCAAGAACACATCAAAAATGGTCATTCACCATGATCAAGTTGGCTTCATACCCAGGGATGCAGGAATGGTTCAATATATGGAAATGATGAACTTAATCCACTACATACACTAACTCAAAGAAACAAAACCACATGGTCATCTCATTGGATGCTGAAAAAACATTTGACAAAATTCAACATCCTTTCATGCTAAAAGTCTTGGAAAGAACAGGAATTCAAGGCCCATATCTAAACATAGTAAAAGCAATTTACAGCAGACCAATAGCCAACATCAAGGTAAACGGGGAGAAACTCAAAGCAATCCCACTAAAATCAGGGACTAGAGAAGGCTGCACCCTCTCACCAAATCTCTTCAATATAGTACTTGAGGTATTAGCTTAGAGCAATTCCACAACATAAGGAAGTCAAAGGGATACCAATTGGAAAGGAAGACGTCAAACTATCGCTCTTGGCTGATGATATGATAGTATACTTTAGTGACCCAAAAAACTCCACCAGAGAATTCCTACAGCTGATAAACCACTTCAGCAAAGTGGCTGGTTATAAAATCAACTCAAGCAAATCAGTAGCCTTTGTATATGCAAAGGATAAGCAGACCAAGAAAGGAATTAGGGAAATGACACCCTTCACAACAGCCACAAACAATATAAAGTATCTTGGTGTGACTCTAACCTAACAAGTGAAAGATTTATATGGCAAAAACTTCATGTCTGTGAGGAAGGAAATTGAAGAAGATATCAGAAAATGGAAAAATCTTCCATGCTCATGGGTTAGCAGGATTAATATAGTTAAAATGGCAATCTTGCCAAAAGCCATCTACAGATTCAATGCAATCCCCATCAAAATCCCAACTCAGTTCTTCATAGAGTTAGAAAGAGCAATTGTCAAATTCATCTGGAATAACAAAAAACCCAGGATAGCTAAAACTATCATCAACAGTAAAAGAACTTCTTGGGAAATCAATATCCTAGACCTCAAGCAATACTACAAAATAGTAGTGTTAAAAACTGCATGGCATTGGTACAGTGACAGGGAGGTGGATCAATGGAATAGGATAGAAGACCCAGAATTGAACCCGCACATCTATGGCCAATGGATCTTCAACAAAGGAGCTGAAAACATCCACTGGAAAAAAGATAGCCTTTTCAACAAATGGTGCTGGCTCAACTGGAGGTCAACATGCAGAAGAAAGAGAATTGACCCACTCTTATCTCCTTGCACTAAGCTCAACTCCAAGTGGATCAAGGACCTCCACATAAAACCAGACACAATAAAACTAATAGAAAAGAAACTGGGGAAGACCCTTGAGGACATTGATCAGGGAGAAATTTCCTGAACAGAACACCAATTGCTCTAAGAGCAAGAATAGACAAATGGGACCTCATAAAATTACAAAGTTTCTGTAAGGCAAAAGACACTGTCAAAAGGATAAATCGGCAACCAACAAATTGGGAAAAGATCTTCACTAACCCCACATCTGGCAGAGGGCTAATATCCAATGTATACAAAGAACTCAAGAAGTTAGACCCCAGAAAAGCAAATAACCCTATCCAAAAATGGGGTATGGAGCAAAACAAAGACTTTTCACCTGAAGAAATTCGGATGGCTGTGAAACACCTTAAAAAATGTTCAACATCATGTCATTAGAGAAATGCAAATCAAAACAACCCTGAGATTTTACCTCACACCAGTCAGAAAGGCTAAGATTAAAAACTCAGAAGACATCAGGTGTTGGCAAGGATGTGGAGAAAGAGGGAACACTCCTCCACTGCTGGTGGGACTTCAAGCTGGTACAACCACTCTGGAAATCAGTCTGGTGGTTCCTCAGAAAACTGAACATGATACTTCTGGAGAACCCAGCCATACCACTCCTGGGAATATACCCAGAAGATTTCCCAGCATGCAGTAAGGATACATGCTCCACTATGTTCATAGTAGTCATATATATAATAGTCAGAATCTGGAAAGAACCCAGATGTCCCTCAACGGAGGAATGGATACAAAAAAAATGTGGTATATATACACAATGGAATACTATTCCAACTTTAGAAACAATGAATTCATGAAATTCTTAGAGAAGTGGATGGAGCTCGAGAACATCATACTAAGTGAGGTAACCCAGTCTCAAAAGAATACCCATGGTATGCAGTCACTGATAAGTGAATATTAGCCTACAATCTTGGAACACCAAAGACACAATTCACATTCCAAATGATGTCTGACAAGAAGAAAGGAGTGGACACTGGTGCTGGAAAGGATCAAAGCATCAGTGTAAGGGGATACAAGAACAGGGAAGTGCGAAGGGGTGGATGAGGGAACAGGGGGAGAGGAAAGGTCATGTGGAACCTTTGAGGGGTGGGGAACCAGAAATGGGGAAATGAATTGTAAATATAGAATATTTCCAATTAAAAAAAAGAAAGTGAAAACTAGTCTAAATAATAATAATGATGATGATGATGATGATGATGATGATGATGATAATAATAATAATAATAATAATAATAATTAGATATAACAAAAACAAACATATTAGAATGGGGGGAAATGGTCAAGAAAACACAAGACATAGTGCCAATGCAAAAGCAAAGAAACATATATAGGTACACATATTCACACTTAAAGAACTTTCATAAAAACAAACAAAGCAACTGAAGCCATGACATATATGCAAAGTTTCTAAGGTTAAATGCAGTTCCTGACAAAGCTTTATGACAGAAAGAACCTGCAAAGATGCAATTTGTTTATTTTCTCCAGTCCATCAACTGCTGGGGATGGGACTTAACTCTAAGAGTGGTTTGTTTGACTAACAATACTCCGATGGAAAACACATTTCTTTCATGTGGAAATGCTTAATAACTGAATCTAGTGTCTGGGTTAGCAATGAGGACTCATGTATGCTTCTTCTGTCAGCTCTCAGGCACTATCTTGTGCAGACCCATAGACACTCCATACATTAGAGTTTTCATGCTGTATTATGAGCTCTGGTCCTGCTGTGTTTAGAAAACTTTGTTTCCTTTGTGTCCACTATCCTTTCTGACTCTTACACTCCTTTCAACTTTTCTTCCACATGGATCCCTAGGTCATCAGGTAAGTATTTAATGGAGACATAACATTTAGGGCTTAGTATCCCAATGTCTTCTATTCTGTACATCAACCAGCTTTGAGTTTCTGTATTTATTCATAACTACTGCAAGAGAAAGATTCTTTACGAAAACTCATAAAGAACTATGAATATATAAGCATATGATTAGGCACCATTTCATTGCTACATTCTTTTAGCAGAACAGTAGTATTTGGTTTGATATCCTAGATTCCTAGCCTAAGTTATCACAGGTTTATAGCCGCAAGAAGTGTCAGCCATGGGATACTGCTCATGGAGGGGTGCCTAAATCCATTCAGATATTGGTTGGCTACTGTGATAACTTTTGCATCATTATTGAACTAGAACATCTTCCAGGCAGGCCATCATTGTAGATCAAAGAGTTTGTAGCTAGGTTGACATTTAACTTTTTCCTTTGGTAGAGAAGAATATTTTCCATTACCCAGAACCATCACCACTAGGTGGTGAAGTCTCTAAATAGGCACTAGCTTGATTTCTCTGCTCAACAAGACTTGAAAGGATTGTCTACTACAATGGAGCATTACCATAAGTTTGTGGAAAACAGCTAATATCCTTGGAAATAGCTTGTCTTGAATGTTTCTACATAGTCAAAAAGTCCAACAAGTTGATTAGGTATAACCCATTCATTCCTGTCAATTTTTGATGAGGGGAGTTCAGTTGGAGTTTCATCTCACCTCTTATTTGAAGATATCTTTTAGTCTCTCTCTGTCTCTGACTCTGTCTCTGTCTCTCTGTGTGTGTGTTTGTGTGTGTGTGTTTGTGTGTATGTGTGTGTGTTTGTGTGTTTGTGTGTGTGTGTGTGTGTGTGTGTGTGTGTTAGGAAGCTTCTATTGCCCTTGGCTTCCATACAACCTCTCATATAACTCTTAGTTTGAGTTGGCCCTTCTGTTTTCATTTCCTCAATTCCACTTCCTTCTCTTCCTCATTTAGTCCTCTCATTCCATCCCACACCAGTCCATGTAGAACTGTATGCTCTATTTACCCTTACTATGGAGATAAATCCCCATTCCCAGTCTCATTCCCTTCCTAAATTCTGTGGTTATACAGATTGTAGAAGTGTAGCTTCCTAATCAAAGATAGCACTCACATATAAGTCAATGCAAACTGTTTTTATTTATCTGTGTGTGGGTTACCTTATTGAGCTAGAGATTAATTTCCCTATTAATAATATATGTTCTTACAATGCAAAAGAAGTATCTCTACACCTAGGCTTTGTTGATTCTTCGTGATTTATTGATCTAGAATCTTGAGACCAAAAATGGATGATTTGGAGGAGGTTACCCAATATGATACAGTTCTTCTCCTGAAGTAAGATTCTTTATAGTATTGAGGGTAATGTAATCTGCTCTCAAAGTCACCCAAGGGCTCAGTGGTTTCAGAAGACTATGATCACTTACAGCCTCTAGGTTAAATCTGTATATTTCATGGTTCAAATGAGGATTTTGATTTTAGAGTTTGAAAAATACTACAAATAGGAAGTAAAGCTTCTCTTGCTATTGCTGAAATCAGATTTTGAACTTGATTTTCTGAAGGATTATATTTCAAACTTCGAAAATAAAGAATCTTTTGAGGGTTCCTGTTATTTTTGGCATTCTTTTTCTCTGAGTCAAATTATGGTTCCTTGGTTGGAGTTTTATGCTAATGTTTTAAATTATTAATTTATTACCTGTTTTTTTGATATCTTTTCCTACTTTACATAAAATGTTTGAGGACTGTGGGACCCTTTATCTGTGAGTGCTTGCCAAGCAAGGATGACTACTCAAGGTTTTATGAAACCTTTATAAAACTGGGATGAAATGGTACATTTTTAATCCCAACACTGGGAAGCAGAGACACTTATATCTTCTGTGCTCCTTGACCACCCAGTCAAGCAAAAACTATGAAGCCTTTCTCCAAACAGAATGTGGATATTGCCTAAGAGTGAAGAATAATCAAGTCTGTCCCATTGCCTCTACATGTCTAGGTCTCCATAAGTATATGTACAAGATCACATGAAAACATGAAGAACAGGTATATAAATATATACACTCACAAACAGAGGTTTCTAAGGTAAATGCACTTGCCTTCAAAACTTAGAATGGAATTCATATCTTGCTCTCATAATAATGACTTTTCACTTTTCTAAAATAGTTAAAAATAATACATCCAAATTTAGTTAACAAAATTTAAATTCCAAATAGAAATTCCTATTTAAACATTCTATGTCTAATTTGCATAGAGTCCTTTAGTGACCAACAGCTACAAATCAAATAACTCTGTGAAGCTTATTACTTTGAAATGTTTCTCAAGACATTTTATGTTAATCCCATTATAATGGGCTACAATCAAGCAATTTCAATGGCAATAATTTTCAACATTTTATAGAAACTGTAGATGGATTGGACTGAATCCAAAATGTACTCCAAATAAAAGAGCTCTCAACACTTATGTTCTTGATAACAGTAAACTGAAGGAGCCTCCATAAAATAGTAACAAAAAATACTATTTTGTAAATTCACCTTAGAAAATTTTTTTTCAAAAATTTATTTTTGTTGGAGGATATTTTGTGTGGAAATATTATTTCGAGATAAGAAAAATGAATTCCAAATCATGGTTTTTTGTTTTTTTGTTTTTAATTTTCTCGAGACTAACTTTTTATAGAACTCTGTACATTTATATTTTCAAAGATTACATGTAAGCACAACTTCATAAACTATGAATGGATCATGGAGAATAAAATAATGTTTGTCTCATTTTTGTAAGTCTGATTTTAAGTGTGAAAAGTAGCCAGCATATTCAAGATATTAAAACAAAAAGGTCCTCTGGAAAAAAAGTGAATTTTTTTAAGAGACATGAATATGTATTGTTCAATTTCTTCATGAAGCGATTTTATCATTTAATAATGATAAGAGTAGACTTCTGGGATTAAAACCAGATTCATGGAGCCGGTAACACCAAAGCCTGCAGTTCAATTGATTTTGCCTTTTGTACAAGTACTCTTTGATCACTGTAGCCCTATCATGTGCAGTTTCAATTTCAAGAACTGAACAGTGAATTTTATCAAAGGTTTTTACCAATTTCAGTAGGGAGCCTTATCCAATCTGTCATTTTTTATTATTTTTCATTTGAAAAGGGACTTTAAATCTCCTCTGCCAATGTGAGTCACTACCCTACTATCATTTAATGACAACATTAACTAAAATAATTTTATATGAAAAGAAGCACAGCCAATCAGAAAGACATAAAAACTTATGAGTGACAAAAAGGTATGGTGTAAAAGCAGAACAGATGCCTATCCCAAGGAGTATTCAGGGGCCTGGCAGGGATGACATGAGAGGTACAAAATATGTGGAAAAATTTGACACACAGTGCAAAATTTATCCATTCTTTTAAAAAAATTTACATTTATTATTTTCTCACAGCAAATTATAGAAGGAAAAACAGCATATAAGCTTTCCATGGCAAAGGGGATTTACTCTTAAGTCTAGGTATAAATCTCACTGCTCCATTGGTGAGGCTTGCCTCTGAGGTTCCCAACTGAATTAGTCAGAGTTCTCTAGAGTCACAGAACTTAATGGAATATCTCCATATATTAAGGGGGGACAGGGGAGCATATATGCACTGGGATAAATAATGGCAAGGTTCCCCTCAAGTAAGACCACACCCAAGTAATCTTGCAACTGTGGCAGAGAAATACCTCAGGAACTTTTGCTCCCAGAAAGATTAAAAAAAAAGCCTCAACGAAAGAAAGGCCAAGGGTACTCCAAAGCTCACCAGTCTCTCCTGGCAATATTGTCATAAGGCTCTGGCTTCTGAGTTCTAAAGGGATTGTGGATTCTCCCTCCATAATTTTTATTTATTTTTTATTCTTTTATTCTTTTTTACATTCCAGAATTCATCTCCTTTCCAGTCTGACTTCTGACCACTCTCCATCCCATAATTGCTTCCCCCCTCCAAGAGGTTGTACCCATACCCCACCAGGCCTCCACACACTCTGGAGCCTCAAGTTTCTCTGGGGTTATATGCATCTTCTCTCAATGAGGCCATACCAGGCAGTCCTCTGCTGTATGTATGTTGCAGCCTCATACCAGCTGGTGTATGTTGCCTGGTTGATGGATCAGGTCTGAGAGATCACAGGAGTCCAGGTTAGTTGAGACTGCTGATCTTCCCATGGGGCCACCCTCCTCCCCAGCTTCTTCTACCTTTTCCCCAATGCAAGCCCAGGGATCTCTGGCTTCAATCCATTGGTTGAGTGCTAGTATCTGCATATGACTCTTTCAGCTGCTTGTTGGGCCTCTTAGAGGGCAGCCATACTAGGCCCCTCTCTTTCAGCACACCCCAGAAATAGTAATGAAAGACCTGCCTTAAAATTTTGTTTATTTACCCCCAGAAAATCCTGCTTTGGAAGGCCAGAGTGCCACCATTTTGTAAAAATCTTAAGCCTGTACTCTTTATCCCCTCCCTCCCCCTGACCTCTATTCTAGGAACTAGCTAACTGCAAAGGTTGTTCTGCATTCTATAGTTGCATGTTTGCCAACTTGCGGAATGCAGTTAACCTATCTTGCTGAATGCAGTTAGTCCATCTTGTGGAATGCAGTTACACCCAGTCCCCAGGGATGCACTGCCCCTTGATCTAAGTGTAACTTCCCTCTCTGAATCCCCCAACCTCTTCCCCTTCTGTGATTTTTGGTTTCAAATACCTCTTGTGCTGGACACAGGACATCGATCTCCTCTAACCCTGAGTGGTTACGAGTCCATCCCAGTGCACTGGTCCCCCAATAGAGGCCTCGTGTGTTTTGCAGCAAGAACAGACTTTGGATGATTCTTTGGGCATTGCTTTATCCCGAGACTTGTGTGGGGGTTTCCTCATTTCGGGGGTCTTGCAGTAACAGTGTCAGGGCCCTGGATATCTCCTTGATCTAAATCCCAATTTGAACCTGTCACTGGACCTTCTTTCTTGCAGGCTTTTCTCCATTTTTGTCCTTGCAGTTCGTTCAGACAGGAACATTCTGGGTCAAAGTTTTTGACTATGGAAAGGCTACCCCATCCCTCCACTTGTTGTCCTGTCCCTTCACTAGAAGTTGACTATACAAGTTCCCTTTCCCCAAGGCAGCAAATTTCATCTAGGTACCTCCCTTTGAGTCTCTCACCTCTTATGTCTTTGGTGCATTCTAGAGAGGCCCCCTACTTCCTACCTCTTGAGGTCTCCTGTTTCCATTCTTTCTACTTACCCTCAGGACTTCATTCCTGTTCCCCTTCCCCTTCTAATACCAGACCATGTTTCCCCTTTCCCCTCTCTGTATCCATTCTTCCACTGATGGACATCTGGGTTTTTTCCTGGTTCTGCTATCACAAATAAAGTCACTATGGACATTGTGGAATATTGTGTGCCTGTGGTATGGTAGGGCGTCTTTCGGGTATATGCCCAAGAGTGGTATAGTTGGATCTTCAGGTAGATCTATTTCCAATTTTCCAATGAAACTTCAGATTGATTTCCAGAATGATTGTACTAGTTTGCAATCCCACTAGCAATGGAGGAGTAGTCTTCTTTTCCCACATCCTTGCCAGAATATTCTGTCACCTGAGTTTCCTGAAACCTACACATTGGGGAAAAAACAATCTTCATTAACCCTACATCTGATAGAGAGCTAATATCTAAAATGTATAAAGAACTCAGGAATCAAACAACTCTATCCATGTAACTGCCCACAGTTATATTGAACTCTTTACCTGAAAGGGAATGTATGGGAAGGCGGCAAGAGAAGAAGGAGAACAAGACAACAGTTGCGGATTATGGTCACAAGGTTTAATGGAGGACTCAGAATTTAATGTTTTAAGCTAGACCCCTCCCCCAAATTCCAAGGTCTGTTTGGGAGAACTGGTCTGACTGCTCAGAGGGGCTTTGGCTCCACTGCTCTGGTGGCTGGGCATGTCACCAGCTTAATTCAGAAATTTGTAGATCTGGAGGAACAATGAACTTCACCTTGGTCCAAGGCCTCCATCCTAGGTGGGAGAGAGAATGTCTAACACAGGTCTGGAATTTCCACTCAAGGGCTAGGAAGGAAAGGCACATATCTAAATATGGGGTATAGAACTAAACAAAGAATATACAACAGAGGAATCTCAAAAGGCTCAGAAGCACTTAAAGAAATGTTCAAAGCCTTAGTGATCAGGGAAATGAAAAATCAAAATGACCTTGAGATTCTACGTTACACCAATCAGAATGGCTAAGATTAAACACTTCTTCCACATTTAAGGACAGCAGTTTATACCAGGAAATATACCTTAGGGAATATCCCTGCATGAAGGCCCTGAGAAGTCACTAGGTAAATTGTCACTGTGTAAATTGAAGCCTGGATTTCATTGGAGATCTCAGGATATCAAACATTTAAGAATCAAGATATATTTGACAAGGATTTCTGGTATAGGAATTCCACAATAGAAAGATGTAGGGCAGCATTCATCTAAGTCCTTTACTTTGACATGGACCTACAGGATTTAGTTTTCTCTGGGTGCTTTTACTCTAACTTTGGTCTATTATACCCTCAATAGACCTTGATTCCTCATTTTTGCTGTAGTAATAGATATTTTCTGTGACTATATGTTGGAAATATTAAACTTGCTCCTTGATTTTGCAGGGAGTTCCACTTAATAAATTGCCTTGAGTCTCAGAAGAAATTTTGGAATTTAGACTTAGTGTTGAAATTAAAAAGCTATTAGGAAAACTGAAGTTGTACTAAATGCATTTTTTTTTAATTATGATGTGGTTACAAACCTATGGAGCCAGCAAGTGGAATGTGGTGGTTTAAATGACAAAGTTCTTCACTGGCTCTTTTGTTCCAATATTGTTGGGAATACTTGGGAAGAAGTAAACTATGTATTCTTTTGAAGCTGGTGTGACTTTTTTGAGATGGTGTTGCTTTGTTGAGAGTGTGTGTGTCACTGGTGTTGGTCTTTGATATTTCAAAACCCAGTGCCATTTACAGTTCTCTCTCTCTCTCTCTCTCTCTCTCTCTCTCTCTCTCTCTCTCTCTCTCTCTCTCTCTCTCTCTCTCTCTCTCTCTCTCATCTCCCCATCTCCTGCCTCCTTGAACATCAAGATGTGAGAAATCTCATCTCTTTCTGGCATCATGCATTTGTTCCAGCAGTATGTATTACTCTGACTCCATAAGTCAAAGTCAAATTATGAATTTTATATTTTACCACAGAAGCAGATGGGAACTAATATAAACCCTGTGCTAAAATTATTGTATCCTTCCAGAGAGGAGATCTAAGGATACAATGGCAATTTAGTTTTGTTTTTGTTTTTGTTTTTGGATATTTTATAACCTATTTATATTGAATGGGATCAAATATTAAAACCAGGGGAGAAGGAACTAAAGCATATCAGGATTGCAGGAATGCTGAGTAGTGTTTTTTTTGACTTTTCAACATGTCCAATTGGTTACCACATTACAACTTTCACGCTGATGCTAAGTACAAATCCTGCCTTCATTGTCAGGGCAAATCAGAGCAGAACAGTCTTTCCCAGAACAATCACATGAGTCTAAGTGTAGATTAATTATTGGAACAATAGAATGAGGTTATTTTCATAATAGAAAATTATCCCTTCTGAAAGGGGTCCAATGATTATACAGAATGTCAAAAAGTCATCTATGAACACATTTAATTAGCTAACACGCAACATAAGACAAGGCAAATGATACCAATGGTATGATTTGGATCTTCAATGTCCCTATAAGGTCCATAAGCTATAAACTAAATCACCAGATTATGACATTATTGGAGGCAAAATCTGGTGGTATTTAAGATATTATGAAGTTAGTTATGTAGCTCTGTGGTACTGGAAGGTCCCCATCCCAAACTCATTTTTCTAGTCCCAGACCTTGAATTGTAAGCATACCTGAACTGCTCCAGCATGAGTGTCTCACAGTGATATACAAGGTCCTGTCAGCCTGACAGTGATGACTCTGGAAGTTTTGGAAGAACATCCCTTGAAACCATCACTGAAACTATTCCACTTTTTAAGGTATTTATTATAGGTATATTTTATCAATAATAGGTAGGCCTACCATATTTTAGATGTGTCTACAGCTTGTATAAAAGAGATCTTAGAAGCCAGGCGGTGGTGGCACAAGCCTTTAATCCCAGCACTTGGGAGGCAGAGGCAGGTGGATCTCTGAGTTCAAGGCCAACCTGGTCTCCAAAGTGAGTTCCAGGACCGCCAGAACTACACAGAGAAATCCTGTCTCGAAAAACCAAAAAAAAAAAAAAAAAAAAAGTGATCTTATGTAGAATCAAAGAGAAGGGATAAAGGCCATTGTATAAAATTATCACAATATGTTACTTGTTAAAGTGTATGCGTAGTAGTTATAGTTGATAAAATTCAAAATATGTGAAAAACGTGAGAGTGAGTATTCATCCCTACATCTGTATTTTAATTTTATAATAAACCAAGAATAAATTTTCCAGAATGCACAAATAAGTGAATCACTATTACTGTAAAGTCAGACCTGAAGTACATTAAATTGTAGAGGTTCAAGGAACAAAATATGTGTAAAAGACAAATGCAAAATAGTGCTTTCAACACTGCCCTCTGAAGAAAGGCCAGTGTTACTGAAATAAATCTCTAAATTTAAAACATATTTTTAGTATTCAGAAAATTGCATATGATTAAAATAAAAAAGAAATCTCTAGGGGACAAAGCCTGGAGTAAAATGTGGACATTTTAACAATTATCAGAGGAGACAAAAGGCGCCGATCCTAAGAACATTTTTCTCTGAAGTAAGTTTTAAGCTGTTGGATATCAAAAGAGGCCAGGTTTATTTTGACTAAAGCCAGGTTTCAAAATCCTGCTTTAAAAACTATTCCAATATGGAAATAATTCTTTGTATTTTATAGCTTTATGAAGTCTTTCATCTAAGAATCTCAAAGAGGGAATGAAGTGAGTGTAATGATTGAATTCTTGAATATTAATGACTTTAAGAAAAATGGAAGCAATTAAAAGGAAATAGAAGTCTACTACAATGAAAGCCACTTTTTAATGTTATACATAAGTTTAGTTGGATAGTTACAGAAAAGTGATAGCTAATAGCAATTACTTGTATCTGAGTTTCCTTCTACGCAGTATAATTAGGCTACAGGAACAGGAGAGTGACTTTTCAGAGAAATGAAGGTGTTTTGTACTAACAGGAACCTGTCTCTCTTATTTTTATCAGAATACCTCTATTCATAAAGTCTTTCAATATGAAAATGCATAAGCACTGCATTGGATACAATTTATAACTCAAGGCCTTCAATAGACATGAACAGGCCTTATAATGCTGCTGCACTGTTCCTTACATCAAGGCCAAAATCGAACAGTAACACGGTGGCCTGTAAGATATGATTTACTGGCTATGAATGTCTCATCCAAACCCAAATCATGGCCATTTATTTAAAGCAGTTTCTTAGAAAACCATCTTTACCTATTTAATTCCCCACTGAAAAGCAACTGCACTCTACAGAGTGTCTTTGTTAAAATTGCATTCTATAGAGTGTCTTCGTTGAAATTGTAAAATAACCATCATTTTGAAGTATATTGTCACAAAACAGCCTTTCTTACATGACAGCCTTGAAAAGGAGAAAGCATAGAACAAGTAATAAAAGGGGAACATCACTGCCTTGTCTTGGCCTAATGATTGTGGTGTGCAATAACAGAATACCAGGAATCTTATGTTTAATAAACCATTATCAAAAAAGTCATATGGGGTTGAAAATTATGGTCCCTAGGAGTTTATAGTATTATTAAACATTGATATAAAAACAGTAACTTAAGTTGTATCCTTAAAACTGCTATTTGTTACAGCATATTATTGATTATCTGCAAATTTTTCATGAAAAACAAAAGGATTGACTGCAACTCCAAGAAGAAATATTATGAGCAAATCTTTAGAAGTGAGTTGCATATTTGAATTTTGGAGAATAATTTCACAGGCATTATTAAACTCTTAAATTTTCTCCTGAATCTATCAAGGTTATATGTATGTGTATAAATTGAACATTTTATTTTTCTCTTTCAGGCAGTAAGTACACCAAACTTTATGAAAGTCAAAATTTTCTGATAGTTCTGCTTCTGCCAGGGTAGAGAAAATATTATTTAGGAGAGCAGAAGGAAAGGACAGATAAATACACACTCATGCACACACATTTCAATGCAAATCTATGGCAAGGTTTTAATTACCTCATTTCCCTTTTCTCTATGCATTCATAGGCTTTAAATACTAATTATAATGATCTGCCAATTTGGGATAAATTCTCAGTAAATGATTAGTAAATCCCAAATTAAATAGGAGTCAAATCAGAACATTTTCCCATATTAGTGAAATATATTTTCATTTAATAGAAACAGGCTAAATTCTTTCACTGGCTTGTAAAGTTTTCACCAGCCATGAGCTAAGATGCATTCATGACCAATTTGTACAGTAGTTTATATCACAGTTATCCTCTGTGACTTTGGGATGTTGAGAAGTACTAATTGTTGATATTTCCACAGTAGTGGCCTGGGTTCTGATGACTCGATGTTTATTGAATTTTAATTTGGTGTTCTATAAACAGTTGATTAAATGGTCCTATGAAATATGGACATTCATTTGAGATTAAATAGCCACCTCATAATAAGCCATACTTCATGTTTAAAGCCTTCTTCTTTTCATATATCTAAAATTCCTAGCTGCTCCCATTCCACGTGCTGCATTTTAAAAGTACAATATGACTACATCCTCCAGAAAGACAATGAAGGATCTTAATTTAAACTTTAGTGGGTGTGGATGCTAAATATTTGTGAAGTCCTAATATTCAGGCAGAGATAAGGAATGCTCTTGATGGCTATATCCCAGGGGTTTTTTAAATTATTTACCACTGCTACAGACAAAACTGCATCTAACACAGGACATTATAGGAACATTCCAAAAAGCCTGAATATATCTAGAAAAAAATGATGCTTGAAATATTTTCATTTGTTTCAAGGACATAAATGAAAGCATAGAAACATATTCCCCCTAAGGCTTGGAACAGCATTGCCTGCATCATTTCAGCTCCCATAAGGTCTATTCCTTGAATAGCTTTTACATGTAAGCAGAACAACCTTCAAACCATTGACTTCAAATAGGTTTCCTATACCTCACAAGAACGAAATGAGGAAAAAAGATTTTTAGAACTAGAGACAAGAATTTCGTACACAATTTTTATATTGTGTCTAAAATGAAAAACTTGAATGTATAATTTGATGGTTCTCTATTTCATATAAACTTAAATTTTAAAAGGGTAAAAGTAAAAATTACATGCCAGCCCAGGAGCCTACCATGTGTTTATAATCAACTGAAACAATAAAAAGGTCAACAAAAACAACAAATATTTCCAAAAAAGAAAAAAAAAAGATTACTGTAATGTCAAGAAAAACTAAAAAGGGAATGTTGTAGAATAGAAAATAACTCCCTATGGGCACACAGGGTAAAGGTTGAAATGAAACTGGAAATAGTATAATTATAAACATACCCTACTGCATTAACAAAACATTCCTGTAGTGGTTAATTTTAAATATCAACATAACCAAGTCACTGCCTGCTTAGTGGGTCAAACATTATCTAAGCTTATCCCAGAAAATGAACCTGAATAAGATTAGCAGTGAAAGGAGTAGACTGAAGGAATTTGTGATATAAGACAATCTACTGTTTTTTTTTTTATTCATACCTGAGGGTTTTTTTTTTTCATTTTTTTTAAATGCTTTCCCCTTTCCAGGTCTCCCCCTTTGGAAACCCCATTTCACATTCCCCCTCCCCTGCCTCCTATCTTCCTGACCTGGCATTCACCTACATTGGGGCATCAAACATTCTTAGGCCCAAGGGCCACTCCCACCACTGATGTTCAACAAGGCCATCCTCTGCCACATATACAGGCAGCACCAGATTAGGAAAAAATCTTTACCAATCTCACATTCAATAAAGGACTAATATCCAATATTTACTAAGGACTCAAGAAATTAGAATCTAGGGAAACAAATAATCCTAATAAAAATGGGGGACAAATCTAAACAGAGAAGTTTAAACTGAGGTAACTCAAAGGGTTGAGAAGCACCCAAAGAAATGTTCAACATCCTTAGTCATCAGGAAAATGCAAATCAAAACAACCCTGCCTCACATCAGTCAGAATGGCTAAGATCAAAATCTCAAGTGATAGCAGATGCTGGCAAGGATGTGGAGAAATAGGAACACTCCTCCATTGATGATAGGATTGCAAGCTGGCACAACACCTCTGGAAATCAGTTGGTGGTTCTTCAGAAAATTGGATATAGTTCTACCTGAGGACCCAGCTGTATACTACTCTTGGGCATATACCCAGAAGATACTCTAAAATATAATAAGACACATGCTCCACTATGTTCATAGCAGCCATATTTATAACAGCCTGAAGCTGAAGAGAATCCAGATGTCCCTCAACAGAGGAATGTTTACAGAAAATGTAAACTAATTTACACAATGGAATGCTCAGCTATTTAAAACGACTTCATGAAATTTGCAAGCAAGTGGATGGAACTTGAAAATAATTTTGTCTGAGTGAGGTAACTCAGACAAAAAAAAGAACACACAATCTATGTGCTCACTAATTAGTGGTTATTAGCCCAAATGTTCAAAATACCCAAGATTCAATTCATAGATCATATGAAAACTAAGAAGAAGGAAGACCAAAATGTGGATGCTTCAGTGCTTCTTAGAAGAGTGAACAAAATACTCACAGGAGTAAATATGGAGACAACATGTGGAGCAGAGACCGAAGGAAAGGCCATCCAGAGACTGCCCTACCTGGGGTCTCATCCCACATATAGCCCCCAAACCCAGACACTATTATGGATGCTGGGAAGTGCTTGCTGATGGAAGCCTGATATGGCTGTCTCCTCAGAGGCTCAGCCAGTGCATGGCAAATGCAGATGCAGATTCTCAAAGCCATCCATTGGCCTGAGCTTGGGGATCCTTGGTGGAGGAATTGAAGAAAGGACTGAAAGAGCTGAGGTGGTTTGCAGCCCCATGGAGGGAGCAACGGTGTCAACAGGCCAGACACGCTGGAACTCATGGGGACTGGACCACCAACCAAAGAATACTCATGGAGGAACTTATGGCAATCTACTCTTTTAGAAGACACAATCAGAATGAAAATACTAATCCTCCCAAGTCTGAAAACGACCTCCTGTTTCTGTGCTATCAGTGGCAAGTTGACATATGCTGCTGTTGTTATTGGCTTTATTTCTGTTACTTTTCTGCCATCCTACAGATTTTAATTAAGGCATCTATCTACCTTTAGTACATTTTGAGCCTGTCTGCCTAAATGTCAGTCTAATATTTCAGTTCTCACATTTTGGATTTAGAATGTTTCAGCTTTGGCTTTTTTCTGTATATCTAGATTGCTGAGTACAAAGTTAGTAAATTATTAATTTCTATCATTACTTGTATAAATATATTCACTTTTCTACTGTGATAAGACACCATGACAAAAGCAACTGATAGGAAAAATTGTTTATTTGGGGCTAACAGTTTTAGAGGCTGAAAGGTCATAACCATATGGCAAGGAATATGGCTGTAGGCACACAGGCATTGTGCAGTAGCAGAAAGTCACATCTTGAGACTTAATCATAACAAACTGTTACCTGTGAAAAACAGACTCCTGCAACATCAAAGCCTGCCCCAGTGTTATACCTCCTCCAAATGGCCACACCTCATAATTCTTTTTAAACATTTCTATCAACTGGAGAACAGGTACTCAAATATATGAGACAATGGGGGACTATCACTAAACTATCATAGGGTACATGAGCCTTTGTAATATCTCCTATTTGTTTCTTAAATAAACACTGATATTGGATTCTATTTCTCCCTTCCTTCATCACTAAAACTTTGGTGAAACAGCAGTGACTTTCATTACTATATGGGATTTATGGGCTTGCTCTTGGCATTAGTGAATATGACAATGTTAGGTTTGATTTTGCTTTTATCTGAGTAATAGTTCTACTTCATGACCATCTTTTTGAGGTGCTTGAGAAGTTGTATCAGAGGATGAGAACTTTTACTTCCACAAACCAATGATAACATGTTTACATTGCTGAAGTTTTAGTGGAATTTTGTGAAAATCGATACAAGTATTTATTATGCTAGTGAGGGAGATATCATTGGAGGCCTAGTGGAGGAAGCTGTTACACATAAATCACCAGTGATGAAACTCTCGTGTGCCCCCTGTGAAGACTTGAACTGTCTGTGTAGATCTGGCAGCAGTAAGGAAGTTCTATTAATTTTTAAAGTCATGTTTAGGTCATGGAAATCTAAGTACTACAGGGCTATAAGTTCTCCAGTGCAGAATACACCACTCAAATCATACAAATTGAGCTTTATGAAATAATTTTTATATCATGGAAAAAGACTGAAACCAATTAAAATTGGTAAATAATTATAAACACAAATAGGTTAAAGACAAAGATTTTAAAATACCTGAAATACAGACTACTTCAAAGATCCATTACAAACATAATAGAAACAAAGTACATAATGTTTTATAAAACAACAAATGATAAAAGTCTTATACACAAAATCTTCAGTATAAAAAATAGAAACTCTCTAGTATGATAATAAGCACAATCATAGAACTGCTTAGAGTTTATATTCTAAATCACAAGGCAAACATAAATATGGAGATGTCAATGATTCTTTAACTGTTTGGGAAAAAATCTAATTCTGGTAAACTATCACAAAATATACTTACATAAAACTATAAAGAGCCAAACACTTAGAACATTAAACATGAGGACATAATGCAACCCATGTTCCATACTTTCAAAATTTGTACGTTCGTCTTGCTGCTCTGTGTGATGGATTTAGAACCTAGGACATATATTGGTAATAACTTAATTACTACCTTGTGATTAATCTATATTCTTTAAACACACACACACACACACATACAAAGAGAGAGAGGGGGGAAAGAGAGAGAGAGAGAGAGAGAGAGAGAGAGAGAGAGACCACCTTCACTGTCCACATGTAAGAATATAAGCAGGCCTTTAACAGAATCCAAATCTGCCCACTCCATGAATTTGAAATTTCTAGCCTCTACAACTTTCAGAAAGTTCTGTGGTTTATACTGCTTAGCATATGGTATTCTTGAATAGCAGTTCACTGAACTAATGTAATTCCAAAATATTAAATGTCATTCAAAATCTTATGCTAGGGGCCTAAAGAGATGGCTTAGCAAATAATAATACTTGTTTCTCTCAGAGAAGACCAGGGTCTCCTTCTATCATACACATCTGGCTCACAATAGGCTGTAACTCTCTTTGCAGGGGTTCTGCTATATCCAGGTACTGGGGACAGATACGGTGTACATATATACATGGAGGCAAAACATTCATATGCATACAATAAATAAATATTTTAAATTGTAACTTTAAAACTGTTCTGATATCCAGATTTATTAAAAAATAAGAACAAAAGCAATGCTAAAGTTCAGAAGAATAGATATAATACACAACGCAGAATTATATTAAAAATAACTGAAGTATATATGTTCTTCAAAATAAACAGGCAGAAATAGGGTTGGCAAGATGATTCGGTGGGGAAAATGCTTGTTGCAAACATGCA
The DNA here is from genome assembly GCA_964023405.1 of Apodemus agrarius. Lineage (NCBI taxonomy): Eukaryota > Metazoa > Chordata > Mammalia > Rodentia > Muridae > Apodemus > Apodemus agrarius. Next base: position 27,548,016 of record OZ030016.1, on the reverse strand, counting down.
ACAAAAGAGTAGTCAGCAAAACACTAGTGTTCATAATAATACAAAGTAAAATAAAGTAATTTGATTTTAAAAGAAGAAAAGATTAGACAGAGAGGGGCAATTATAGTGATAAAGTTGTAATTCAACTTCCAGACATGAAAATATTGTGTCAAAAGTGTTCAGGAAACAGTAATACTTACAGATACAATATTTCTTTACAACTGTTAAAAAATAAAATCTTGTCAATCTATGAACTGTATAGTCAGTATTCATGCTGAGATTTTAAAGCACTGATAAAATTTTAAAATTGAAGTAACAAGGAAATATAATGTGATGTAAAGTGATATATTTATCCAGACTTATATGGTGAATTGCTATGTTTCTTATCAAAATTCTATTAGGGTATTTGAAAGGAACAGATTAGATAGTTCTAATTCTGTTCCCAACGCTAGAGGGAACAGTACACACCCACTTGGACCTCCAGCTCCAAAGGATCTGACTCCCTCTTCTGGGCACTGTGGGCATCTGTACTCACAGGTTAACATATCCATGAATGGGCACATACATATACACTTGATTATAAATAAAATGAATATTTAAAAAAATTAAACAATAAAGTAAAAGAGAAGTAACTGACAAATGGGTATCTTTGTGCCTTGCATTTATCACTTTGTACACTAATATTTAAAATAGGAACTTGATGTATTTTTCTTTAATTTTGGTTGTCTGAAATAATCTTGAAAGATTATGATGGCTTTCAAAGTCATCAGGCATATTTCTTTTCCTTTCCAAATCCATGGTAATGTTCTGTTCAAACCAGTGAGAATTCTACCTCTGCTGTGGTTAGCAGGGCTCAGTGCTTCCTAAGCAGCCATTATTATTTTCCATGGGATACACAAAGGATGAACAGTCAAAATTGTCACCTTAGATCCCACTTACTATTTAGTTGATTTATTCCTGCTACATTCCATCCACATTAGGAATCTTGAAATCTCTCATTGGGTCACATACTGAGATAGGAAAGCTTCCCCTTGGGACTTGTCCTGTATTGTGAAGCGATTCCATTGTGAAATCCTCCATGCAGCACTTTAAAGTGAAGGAGTAGGTATGACAGGGTGAAATGGAAAAGGTGGCACCTGACAAATCCAAAAGTGATGTGACAGGTGTACCGGCTGGTTCTGTGTGTCAACTTGACACAAGCTGGAGTTATCACAGAGAAAGGAGCTTCAGTTGGGGAAGTGCGTCCATGAGATCCAGCTGTATAGTATTTTCTGTTAGTAATCAATGCGGGACGGTGCATTGTGGGTGGTGCCATCCATGGGCTGGTAGTCTTGAACCCTACCGACTCTGAATGGAAATATCTTGTGCACCTCACACATCATCCTGTCATCTGTTGATATTATTTTGAATTGAGCAAAATACTAAAGGGAGAAAAAGAAAAAAATAACAATTTTGTCACAATATTTATATCATTTCTCCCTGGACAAAACAGACAATGGGTTTTATTTTATTTTATTTTATTTTATTTTATTTTATTTTATTTTATTTTATTTTATTTTATTTTATTTTATTTTACTTTATTTTACTTTATTTTTATCATTTCATTTGTTTACATTTCAAATGAAATCTCCCTTCCTGGTTACCCTTCTGCAATCCCTATCTTTTCCCTTCATCTCACCCCTCCCCTTTGCCTCTATGAGGGTGCTCTCCCACGCATTCACCCACTTCCACCTCACCTTACTAGCATCCTCCCACACTGGAGCAGCGAGTCTCTATATAGGACCAAGGGCCTCTTCTCCCATTGATGCCAGATAAGTCCATTATGTATCTGGAACCGTGTGTGTGTGTGTGTGTGTGTGTGTGTGTGTGTGTGTGTGTGTGTATGGTGATTTTTGTCCCTGGGAGCTCTAGGTGTTGTTCCTATGGGGATGCAATCCTCTTCAGTTCCTTCAGTCTTTCCTCTAACTTTCATTGGGGTCCCCAGCCTCATTCTGATGGTTGGCTGTGAGTATCTAAATCTGTATTTGTCAGATGCTAGTAGAACCTCTCAGGGAACAGCCCTCCCAGGCTCCTGTCAGCAAGTGCTTCTTGGCATCAGGAATAGTGTGGGGGTTTGGTGTGTGCAGATGGGATAGATCCCTTGGTGAGCCAGTCTCTGGATGGCTTTCTTTCAGTCTTTGTTCCAATTATTATCCTTGTCTTTCCATTGGACAGAAACATTTCTGGCTTAAAAAACTTGAGATATATGAGTGGTACCATGCCTCAATTTGGGGCTGTGCCTATCTATTGGAGGTGGCCTCTACAGGTTGCATCTTGCCTTTGTTGAGTATTTCAGCTAAAGTCGTCACTATGGGTCCTGTGAGTCTCTCATTTTCCTGGAGTCTTTGACTTTGTACCTCCAGTTCCCCATTCCCCACTGCTACATATTTCTATTCAGTTTTCAGGTTTTAATACAAATTATTCTTCTCAGATATTTTAAAATCTATTATACTTCCAATTTATTATTATATATCATTAATATCGAAAATATATAATTATATAATATTACAATATACTTATATATTAATTATATATAAGAAAATATATTATATATAATAACAATGCAGACACATATATACATGTATATATTATATTATGATGCTTTTGTTGAAATTACCTTGAAGTCATGTATAACACATCAGAAGCCTGATGCTATAATGATAGAAGATATATTGAATTATTATATTTTATTAGTATTTATATAAACATAAAAAGTCTCACAGAAGCAAACCAAGAATGAAATACAATGGTAAGAAAAATAATTTATTTCAAGTCCATGTTACAGTTCTATCATTGCAAGAAAAAATTTAAGAACATTGTATTTTATGACCAACTAAATAAGGAAAATCTGTAAATGCAATCTAAATTGTTATACTATATTGATGATGATGATGGTGGTGGTGGTGGTGGTGATGTGTGTGTGTGTGTGTATGTGTGTGTTTGTGCATTTATTTGTATAAGTACAGTGCCTACAGGAACAAGAGGGGACAAGACATAATGGAGCTGATGTTAGCAGTGTTTGTGAACTGCTAGCCAAATGTGCTAGAACCCAAAATCCAGGTCTCTGCAGCAGTACTCTTAAACACTGAACAATTTCGCGGTCCCTAGTTCATAGTCTATGTTCATGGAATCCATAGTGGTCAGTTAGTTACTTTATGAAAAAAAAGTGAAACAAAAAGAAAAAAGGTCTCTATATAAATACACTAACACCTTGCTCTGGCAAGTTTAACAAGGAATTGAGGCCAGAGATGGTCTCTTTCATTCCAACCTTCTTGAGACCATATTTTATCTAATAAGAAAAAGATGAATTCAATATTAGAGTAAGTTGTTATTTCCAAGTAACTGTCAGATACAGTGTCCAGTCAATAGATGCACCACATTGTATTTCAAAATCTGCTCTGCATATTTCATCTTTTGCTGTGTCAATATAAACATGGGAAAATCCTAGGAAATATTATTTAGATGAATTGAATTGTCCTTATCCCCAAATTTAAAATATGTACTTCATTATTCAACATGTTTCAAATTTGAAGACATACTGAATTATATTTATATTTATTAGTTTTGAAACAGTAAATAATTTAAAGAAAATTAGATGAAATGAATTGTTCTTATCCCCAAATTTAAAATATGTACTTCATTATTCAACATATTTCAAATTTTAAGACATATTGAATTATATTTATATTTATTAGTTTTGAAACAGTAAATAATTAAAAGAAAATTCAAAGTATTATTAAAAATCATTGATTTATAAAACTCAAACTACTGTGAATCAAAGATAACTGGGAAGCTGGGAACAAATAAAAACTATGAATTTAAAATCCTTTATGTTCAATCGACGCACCCCAGTGATAAGAATTTTTACATTTCAGTCAACAACGATAGGCAGGTAAGCATGGGTTATCTTTACTCTGCAGAATAATTCAATGCAAATTTTTTCTAATTCTTTTCATTCACTTGGTTTACTTGAGATCAACTTCATAGGTTATACTATAGTGTATTCTTAGATCTTACTGCAGCTTTGAAAATGAGAATACTAATGCAAAAATACTTTTTCTGAAAAGAAAGACATTAATTATTATAACAATTATAAATTAGTCAGCTCTTCCAAATATACTCCACCCTTAGGGTTTAAGTGGTTTTTCTGAGTACATTTCAATAGGAATATGAATTCTATGGCTATGGAAAATAGGTATAAAATGATAAAATGGTGAAATGGACAAAATTTACCATTAAATTTTTCTAGATGAAAGAATTCATGTTAAGATTTAAATAAGTTGATTATATAATGCAAATAGAGTCAAGCCATGCTTACTTAACTACAGACAGAAGAAAAGTCTTCAAATGAAGAACATCATTTTCTGCTAGATTTCTTTCAATTTCTGAATTTTAAATCAGCAGATATTTCAGGTTAGGAAATCTATTTATTACACTCACAGAATTCTTGAACATATTGTACAAAGAAGGAAATATATAAGACAGTAAGTTATTAGAAAGGACCAAAGTTAAAATATGCTCTCTCTTATATAAAGTGGTTGAATAAGTAAAGGGATCTCTAGAAGACCTTATGTCTACTATTGGTGTTTTTAGATTAGCTCATTTTTGAAGCAACACATGGTGCTAGAGAATACAGAAAGGCACTCAGAGGTGGTTAGACCTGCACCTTGAACTAGACTGTATTGTGACCAATACAGTCACAGAATTACTGTGCAGAGATTGTCCAGCCACCGAGAAATGCCTTCCTATGTGTTTATGGAGATCACAGTGGGTATCAAATGAATTATATCTTTAGAATCAGTGAAAGCTGCAAAGGAATCAGGGGAGACTCATCCACCTAGACACCGAACATCACCATAATAAAGTACACTGGAGAAAGAAAGTCTACACATAAGAACAAGTACATAAATAAAATATGATACATTTACACAATGGGATATTACTCAGCTGTTACTAAAGTGAAATGAAAATCACAGGTAAATGGATGGATCTAGGAAAAAATCATTCTGAGTTAGGTACCTCAGATCATCAGATATGATATGATATATATATATATCATATATATATATATATATATAACATATATAAAATATATATCTGTACTCACTTATATGTGAGTAAACCCTATTACCCTAATCAGAGAAGGAGCAGGTCTAATTACATGAGTCACTTATATTCAAAACGGATTTTTTTCTCAAATTATCATAACATTATAAATGTAAAATTATGAATGATTTGATATGAAAGCTGTGTTGCAATGTGAATTAACTACTTGTGATATTTTTATATTTATATTAAATTCCTTACAAAATGTATATAGACCTTTACTTCTAAAATATTAACAGTGCTTCTAATATGACATTTTATCATTTGCTCCACTTCGTTTGTTTTAATATATCTCTGTGTAAATTAATAGTGTGTATACACATCAAACTATCGCTCCTTCAGTCAATAAATGTTGTATGAATAATCATTAAGGTACTTGAAATTTAGGACAGGATTTATTTATCCTCTGGAGTGGAGAGATATATTCCATCTTCATATTATGAAAATAAATATTATATATATATTAATTTATTATTAATATGTGCTATAATGCACATCATATTTCTCATTACTAAGATGAAAGGTTCTGATGTGAAAAAATGTGTCATAGTATTGTAAAAGTAATTAAGTATTCATTATGCAAGACAGAATTTCACATATTTTCTGATAGAAGCACAATGGCTTAACACACATATACATTTATATTCCTGCTTTATTTTGGAACTTATTTCCACAAAAGTGATAGAATTTTTATCATCTAGAAACTCATATTTTGGATAGACCCCTTCACCCCCCAGAGCTCCCAGGGAGTAAACCACCAATCAAAGAGTACACACGGAGGGACCCATGACTCCAGCTGTATATGTAGCAGAAGAAGGCCTTCTCAACCATCAATGATAGGAGAGGCCCTTGGACATGTGAGGGCTTGATGGATGACCCAGTGTAGGGGAATACCATGGCAGGGAAGTAGGAGTGGGTGAGTGGGTGGTGGAACACCCTCATAGAAGCAGGGGGAGGGGGATGGTATAGGGGTTTCTGGAGGGGTCTGGAAAGATTGCATATATTGATACAAACAGTAATTTTAATATTGACAAATGCTACAAAGTTAATCCAGTGATTCAGAAGATTCCTTAGGTTGTGAGGTGCTAACTTTCCAGAAGGCATAAAACACATTGTGCTGCTACTTTGTATTTTACTATCTAAAGACTTTCTTAACTTTTGTGATGAGTTTCTAGTTCACTTTTTCAAAAATTTGTGCTAAAGATGATGGTACTTTGTTTCTACTATCCTCTTTTTATTTTTAATTTTTTTAAGTCCATTTTAAAATACCAATTGCTAGCAAATTTCTTTAAAACAAGCTATAATCATTTTTTGAAGAATGTAATTTCTCCTTTATTTTTATTGTATATTACCACATTTTGAAAGGATGTACCATGTTGTCATAAGAACTTAACATAGATGCCTTTCTGGAGTGTGAGTCAAATCATACATTTCATGTATTTCTTATAGATTATGTGTTTTATGATTATTTCAGTCAATTTATTTTATTAACACTTTAATGTGCTAGATAATATATAAAAAATGAAAAGCTAGATAAAATCTGGAGTGTAAAATAAAAAAATAAATATATAACAAAAAGAAGGAAAAATACAATATCGGTGAAATAATGAAAAACCATTTTTTTGCTTTGAGATAGATAATACATTGTAATATATTCATTAATAAAAATAAAATTCTTTTCCTCATTGAATCAAATTGTAAACTTACTTCTATATTATTTTTATAGATGATATATTCTGTTTGCTTAATTTAATTCATTTTTCCATGATAGCATCTTTTTATAGTTACATTGGTTATAAGAAAAAATTAACATCAGGTAAACATACTTTCCAATAATATTTGTTCTTCATTGCTTTATTTTTTCAATTGAGTTTTGAGCTTACTAATTAATAATGGAATCTAGAAAATATACTCAGTAATACTCAGTGGAATTTAATTAGATTATTTTATTTCATGTTGAGGATTTGAGGCCTGAAATTAAATCTTTTCCTTAGAAACATCACATAACTCTTTATTTCTTGTAATAATTTGGATGGTATGAGAATTCACCATTTTCTGCAAAATCTTAGATATTTTCAGTATGTTTCTTTGTATTTAAGCTTGTGCTTACATTAATCTTCATAGGTAGCCTTTTCTTAATTTAGAAAATGTTTGTATTATCTTTGCTTCTTTGTGACAGGCTTTAGCTGTACAGCCTATTCTGCCCTAAGGTCCCCAGACTGACATTGAGTGTCTTAGAATCTGCCTGGAGAGTTTACTTCTGTGTTGATGGAGTTATATATGTATTCAGTATAGCCAGGTTTGTGTTAACATTATACTCCTGTATCATCAAAGGATTTTCCTACTCAGTTAAATATGTAAATGATTCTGCTACATTGCTTAATTTGTAATAATCCTGTCATCATAAATAAATAAAACAATTTTGATAATTTGTTCCAAAATCTATAAAATTGTTGTTTATCGCAAATGATAATAGATAAGAAAAATATGACTTGTAATTTCATGTACTTTACATTAAAAAAAAGCCTTAATTTTTAAAGATGTTGTTTGGCATTTTCAACTGAGATTTGTAAAGTAACTTTATTTTGTTTAATTTGTTTTCATCTTTTTTATTTGAATTAATTTTTAATTATGAAAGTGCATTATATCAGTTGGCACTTTACATTCTATTATTAAATTAATTCATTTTCTTCTATCTTTTCTATAAATGAAGTTCCTGGAAAAAAAGCATTGTGTAGTTTTAATAAATTGTTAGGGTACTGCACTAATATATCTTTTGCCATGTACATTTTGTATTTAAATGTACTGATGAAATTGAATTATCTTCTTTGTTAGAAAGTTGATTCCAAATCTTCAGTTGCTGCTATGGTCTAAAATATTCATAAGAAAATTGTGTTTCTGTAAATTGACCATAAAATTGAGTGCTAATCCACTGCTGCTCATTGCTTTCCTTTAATGCTGAAGTTTTAATTATTTTTCTAATGACTTCATTTGAATTCTTCTAAGAATTTTCTATGGTCTGGTATGAAGCCATTTTCTCTGGATCTTTTTAATATATTACTGCTGCACTTTATACATAATCTCACAAATCTCACGTTTGATTTTGTTATTGTATGTTTGTTTTTTCCTTCCGTTTATTACTTGGATTAACATATACCAGTGTTTCTCAACCTTCTGACAGCTTTAATAATTTAAATTATTAAAATTACACAATTTAATAATTGTGATGTGTTGCACAACCAAAAATTATTTTTGTTGCTACTTCATAGCTGTAATTTTGCTATTGTTATAAATTGTAATGTAAATATATGATATGAAAAATATATATGAGATCCCAGGGGTGGGTCACAACCCACAGGTTGAGAAACTCTGTAATAGGCAGTTAATGAAAAGATACACTGTCAAAAAGAAACTCATGTGTTTTGGGTTTGGGTGAAATATTCTGTAAATGTCTATTAGGTCCATTTGATTTACCATGTCTGTTAGCTTCTTTATTTCTCTTTTAGGTTTTTGTCTGCATGACCTGTCAACTGGGGAATGTGGAATGTTAAAGTCTTGTCCTTTATTGTTTGGAGTTCAATGGGCTATTTAATCTTTAGCAATGTTTCTTTTACAAATGGGAGTGTCATTGTGTTTCAGCATAGATGTTCAGAATTGGGAATTTACTAGAAGTCAAATTAGCAAGAATTTGTTTCTTTAAATGAAATCAAACATTGTGGTCAGTTATCTTATCTTTATTTTTTCCTCAGTACTAGCTATATTTCCCAACAGCTTTGATTTATTATTTGTAGCAGTGTTCAAAGTATTACCTTAAATATCAAATTGATTTGGTTTTAATATAATTTTTTCATTAACACAACCACTTTCCTCTGTATTCTTACTGATTCCCATAGCTCTGCTGAGTAGCATTTTGCATTATCATTCTGAATATTATTTATATTATAATATATATTCTAGCTTGTCAGTGGTACTTTTTAAAAAACTATTTCTTAGTTTTCAACATGCCTATCTTTCTTTTATCATACTTCTAGTTTAGATTATGGTTTCAGTGAAATTCAACCTATAAAATATTATGCTCTTTAAAGAATACATTTTATGTTATGAACTTAGCAAAATTTTAAATGATGAATAACAATAACAGAATGAATATGCTCCATAAAATATTATTACATATATGTAATACTTCAGAGGTGTTTTATCGTTTTTGCTGCTCTACATGCTGGCTTATTAAGGCCTTATAAGAGATTATATGCAGGATGGTAGTGGCGCATGCCGTTAATCCCAGCACCTGGGAGGCAGAGGCAGGGGGATCTCTGAGTTCAAGACCAGCCTGGTCTACAGAGTGAGTTCCAGGTCAGCCAGGGCTACACAGAGAAACCCTGTCTCAAAAAACAAAGAGAAAGAGAGAGAGAGAGAGAGAGAGAGAGAGAGAGAGAGAGAGAGATTATACCAAATTACTCCATAAGCTCATGTTTTTATGAAAATTTTGTATTCCTAAGAAATTTTAAATTGTATGTTTGTCTTCTTATATTGGTTATTAGAAACTTAGTGCCTTTGTTGATTAAAAATTTTATAATTATTTTTGTGCTATGTAATGTACTTTGTAAGTAATTTTTGTACTATGTTTGGCCCTTAACACAAAATTATATAATATATTCCTGTGTATTTCTCTTTCATTTTTTCCTTAACTGTGAATATGGAAGTTAAGCCCCCAAATTTCATCTTTCTTTTCTCTTTATTCCCAATGAATAAGAAATTCTGAGCTTCTCATTCTGAAAATATTTACTTGTCTTGAGTTAAAATTCAAATAATTTCTCTTTTCTATTAAACATCATAGCTAATACCATATGTGCCAATCAACTCACATTCTACTTGAGAAACAGGGTTGTATAGATATTTTACAAAAAAATAGACTAAAATACTCGTATTACTCAGGTTGGCAAAATACATTCTGTGACCTGGTTGATATAATAAATTCCAGAGACTTGTGTATTTTCTTCGTTTTCAAAAGAGGCATTGAGCCGGGCGGTGGTGGCGCACGCCTTTAATCCCAGCACTTGGGAGGCAGAGGCAGGCGGATTTCTGAGTTCGAGGCCAGCCTGGTCTACCGAGTGAGTTCCAGGACAGCCAGAGCTACACAGAGAAACCCTGTCTCGAAAAACCAAAAAAAAAAAAAAAAAAAAAAAAAAAAAAAAAAAAAAAAAAAATTGAAGGCCAAATACATAAACTATTTTATAATAAATTTTTAATACCTAGGTCATATTAAGCCCTTTGGCTTCAAAAAAAGATAACATTTTTATTGGTAGAAGATCAAACTTAAATCTTACACAAAATTAAGTACTTTCATGAAGGAAGACATACCATCCAGTATGACTCTATATTTCCACAACTCTTTCAAACTTAGTTAGAGGCTCCAAGGATACTCCACAACATTCAAACTGTCATTGTCTGTAATTTGCTAAGAGGTTTAATAAACCAATAATACTGAAATTCTACTTTTCTTCTCAGTTTTCCCAACTACGATTCTACATTTGCCTTTCTAAATCTAAATTTCTAAAATTTCTTTTGCTTTTCAAAAATGAGTTATTCAGTCTAAGTTGTATTTCTTTCTTCTTTCAAATCACATTGCCAACTGGTTAATGTACACATGAGCAGGCTTTTCATCAGAAATCACATTCTGTGTGATTTGATTGTCTGTTCTTTACCCTGCAACACAAACCCTTATTTTTCACATCAATTACTTTTCTCATTGTTGTGATAAAATGCCTCCTTAAAGCAAGCTGAGGAATGGAGAGTGTATGTTGATGCACCTTTGGGGTCTATGTTTCACAAGCTGGGCACACTGAGGGCAGCAGGAGTGTGCAGGAACCAGATTCATTCACTGTGCTGCAAGCTCTGCCTTCGTCATCCTCAGTCTAGAATCCCAGCTCATGGAAAGGTGCTACTCACCATTAGCACATATCTTTTCTGGATGATCTTAGATGGTGGTCTCCTTCTAAAGAGATAGTGAAAGCAATATATCACTTTCCTGATTAGAGTAGCCTTAATTACCAATATATAAAATGCTTTACTACCAAGTTATAAATGTCTATTTGTTTTACTTTTTTTTAAATTTTTATTTTCTATATTTTATGTTTAAATTCCAAAGGCTTTCCCCTTTCCCAGTTCCCCCCCCACCCTATGTCCCATAATTCCTCTCCCCCCAACTATTCCCCAATCATTCCCCCTCCCCCCACGGTTTCTCTACAAAACTGGATACTACTCAGCAATTAAAAATAATGAATTCATGCAATTTGTAGGTAAATGGTTAGACCTGGAAAATATCATCCTGAGTGAGTTAACCCAATCACAAAAGAATACACATGAAATGCAATCACTGATAAGTGCATAATAATGAGCCCAGAAGCCCTAAATACTCAAGGCACAATTAGCAAGTCCAATGATTCCCAAGAAGAAGAAAGGAGAGGACCCTGGGCCTGTAAAGATTAGATTTTTTTTACTTTCTTTTTCCTTTGGTAATTATTATTTCTATTTTTGTCAAATAGTATAATATTACTTATTGTCTGAATTCAATCATAGTCAATGTAAAAGTTCTTGCTATTGTTTGCAAACTGTACTTTCGACATCTTACAATCACTATTCTACTGCAATTGCTACTTTTCAGAGAACTGTAATGCAAAGATTTTCTGAACTTTCATTAAAAGTTCTATATAAAGAAATTCTGTTTACAAGATAAGGTATGATAAGTTGGTCAAGTTGTATAGGAATGCTCTCATGATCCTGCTGTGATCTGTAGCTATTTTTCCATTGTAACTGGATCATATTATTGTAGACAAAATACCTGTAAACAGAGTTGCTATTCATTATGAATATTAGTAGATTATGATTATCTTTGGAATTTTGGAGAAATTTGGCCAATTAGTATATCTAACACTTATCTTTTTAAGTTAATTTCTAAAGGTTACTGAAATTATTCATTATGTTATTCCCTAACTTTTTAGAAATAGTGATTTACTTGTTATATAATTTTCCTTATTTTATAGGATTTATTTACCTATTTTTCTTACATAGATTCCATGTATTTTATTTTCACAATTTTAAAATAATATTCAGAACTTCTATAAACATATCTATGTACAAAATCTAACCTTCTTAGTAATATTCTTCTGAAGAGAAACAGTCTTTGAAAACTGACTCACAAACCTTAAAATGTTAAAACCAGATAACCTCATTTGTTGTATATTTGCATTTAGCAGAGTTTAGGCATACATCTGAATAACATTGACTGTTTGTAGATGTTCTCATGACCACACTGTCTTTCTTTCATTGCCCACTCTGTACACCATAGACTCTTGTCTGAAAGCATGAAGAGGTAATAGTGGCATTTTAGTGCATGGTTACAGTGTGCCTTCCTCTGGGAAGGAAAACATTATTAATCATATCTCAAGAGCAATTTACTTGAAATTGTTCTGAAATCTTCAAGGTCAGGTCGATCATTTTGTGATGACCCAGAGAATTTTCAAGTGAAACATAGTCTTTGCAATAATACTTAACAGCCTTTCTCTGAGGAACCTTGTGGGAATCTTGAAGTATTCATTTTGCTACAGCCTAAAGCAAAGAACAGATTATCATGGGCTATCTGCACTCCTCTTACATCCCAAACCAAGTACACATATTTTCATTCAAACGTAAACACAGACACTTATAAAAATATTCATTTGTTCTCACCAAGTTTGTTATGAGAGCTATTACCCTTATTGCTGCATTTTAGAGCAAAGGATATATATCGTGTTTCTGGGAAGTAAAAGCTATCATAATGTAACAAGGCAACTTAAATTCTGATCTAAAATGTCATGCTAGATTGGTTCTCGCTTTACCCATGTTCATTTCCATCTGAAGATATTGTGTATAAAAAATAACCTTGTCTAATGTTTTCTCCTTGTAGCCTTCTACATATTTGTTCTTAAATGAGAAAGAAAACCTTATTAGGACTTGAGAACACAAACAAGACATGCTTCTTAGCTTTATTCCAATATTAATTCACAAACAATCTTGTATTTGTGCATACATATGTACATTCAAGTACAAATAAAACAGCTTATAAATATAAATTAAATATTTTACCATATGTTTATGACAATGAATCGTTTTACCGAGTTTATATTTTCCAACTAAAATATCCTATAAGGTTTGGAAATACATAGATCATAGTGACAGGGGCTCTATATGTAAACATAAATTCTTACTGTGCTTGTTGGTTTCTTCACCTTGACACTACTGGTATTTTGCACTGTGTAATGTTATTGTAGGGAACTTTCCTGCACAGGACAGAATACGTTTAAACCTCTGTGACCTCCAGTCACTATTAATATCCACTGAACACTTATGATAAGCGAAACAGTCTTCAACATTGCTAAATGTCTCCTTGGAGATGAGGGCCGTCTCTAAGCAGCCCTGTGCATGTATTCTTCCTGGTGAATAGCAACTTCTTTAAGGTGAAATGAGAAAAAAATATACAGGCATAGAATTTAAAGAGTGAAGCAATTTCAAATGTATGGAATTCAATTACCAGACAGCGAATCTCAATCACATTCAAGATTAATGATCACACTTTAATAGCAATAACATATCTGAACAATTCTACTCCATTAACCCCTATGAGACCATTTGGGAGATGCTGTTTCCCAGAAGTGGCAAATCTTGTCTTCTAGTCATTCTTATGAAATTACATCTGTAATCCATTATTAGATTAATTGTATTCATCCTAGTTATGTACATTTTTTCTAAATCCAACAACCACTAGATTTTGTAATAATATTTTGACCTACTACTGAAGGAGGATGCCCTTTAGAGAGAATTGTCTCTTTTCTATTTATTTTCCTTTATTTGGTTTTCTTTTTTAAATTTTTATTTTCTATATTCTATGTTTACATTTCAAAGGCTTTCCACTTTCCCAGTTCCCACCCCCACCATATGTCCCATAATTCCTCTCCCCTCCCAACTATTCCCCAATCATTCCCCCTCCCCCCACGGTTTCTCTACAAAACTGGATCCAATCTTTACAGGCCCAGGGTCCTCTCCTTTCTTCTTCTTTGGAATCATTTGACTTGCTAATTGTGCCTTGAGTATTTAGGGCTTCTGGGCTCATTAAGATCCACTTATCAGTGATTGCATTTCATGTGTATTCTTTTGTGACTGTGTTAACTCACTCAGGATGATATTTTCCAGGTCTAACCATTTACCTACAAATTGCATGAATTCATTATTTTTAATTTCTGAGTAGTATTCCATTGTATAAATATACCACATTTTCTGTATCCATTCCTCCTTTGAGGGATATGTGGGCTCCTTCCAATTTCTGGCGATTATAAACAAGGCTGCTATAAACATAGTGGAGCATGTGTCTTTATTGTATGCAGGGGAATCCTCTGGGTATATGCCCAGGAGTGGTATGCCAGGGTCCTCTGGAAGTGACATGCCCAATTTTCTGAGGAACCGCCAAACTGATTTCCAGAGCAGTTTTACCATTTTGCAATCCCACCAACAGTGGAGGAGTGTTCCTCTTTCTCCACATCCTCGCCAGCACTTGTTGTCTCTTGAGTTTTTAATCTTAGCCATTCTGACTAGTGTGAGGTGGAATCTCAGGGTTGTTTTGATTTGCATTTCCCTGATGACTGATGATGTTGAACATCTCTTAAGGTGTTTCTTGGCCATCCGAATTTCTTCTGGTGAAAATTCTTTGTTTAGCTCTGAACCCCATTTTTTGATAGGGTTATTTGGTTCTTTGGAGTCTAACTTCTTGAGTTCTTTGTATATATTGGATATTAGCCCTCTGTCGGATGTGGGGTTGGTGAAGATCTTTTCCCACTTTGTTGGTTGCCGTTTTGTCCTTCTGACAGTGTCCTTTGCCTTGCAGAAACTTTGTAATTTTATGAGGTCCCATTTGTCAATTCTTGATCTTAGTGCGTAAGCCATTGGTGTTCTGTTCAGGAACTTTCCCCCTGTGCCCATGTCCTCCAGGGTCTTCCCAAGTTTCTTTTCTAATAGTTTCAGTGTGTTTGGTTTTATGTGGAGGTCCTTGATCCACTTGGAGTTGATCTTCGTGCAAAGAGATAAGAGTGGGTCAATTCGCATTCTTCTGCATGTTGACCTCCAGTTGAACCAGCACCATTTGTTGAAAAGGCTATCTTTTTTCCACTGGATGGTTGTGGCTCCTTTATCAAAGATCAAGTGACCATAAGTCTGTGGGTTAATTTCTGGGTCTTCAATTTTATTCCATTGATCTACTTGCCTGTTGCTGTACCAATACCATGCAGTTTTTAACACAATTGCTCTGTAGTACTACTTAAGCTCAGGGATATTGATTCTCCCAGAAGTCCTTTTATTGTTGAGAATAGTTTTAGTTATCCTGTGTTTTTTGTTGCTCCAGCTGAATTTGAGAATTGCTCTTTCTAGATCTATGAAGAATTGAGTTGGGATTTTGATGGGGATCGCGTTGAATCTGTATATTGCTTTTGGCAAGATGGCCATTTTTACTATATTGATCCTGCCAATTCAGGAGTGAGAAATATTTTTCCATCTTCTGAGGTCTTCTTCGAGTTCCTTTTTACACTCCAGATTTTATTCTCCTCTTGGTCCACCCTCTGACTGCCCCACACCCCATACCTCCCCCCCCAATCCCCTGTCTTCAAGAAGAGGTCCCCATCTGACCAGTACCCCACAAGACCTCTAATCTCTCTGGGCCTCCAGTCTCTTGAGGAATAGGTACATCATCTCTGACTAAACCCAGAGCCAGCAATCCTCTACTGTTTATGTGCTGGGGGCTTCATATCAGCTGGTGTATGCAGCCTGGTTGGTGGACCACTGTCTAAGAGATATCAGGGTCCAGGTTAATTGAGACTGCTGGTCCTCCTACAAGGTTGCCTTTCTCCTCAGCTTCTTCCAGCTTTTCCCTAATTCAACAGAGGGGTCAGCTTCTTCTCAGGTTGGGTGGAAATATATGTATCTGACTGTTTCAGCTGCTGCTGAAAGAGTCAGAGTGACTCTTTCAGAGGGCATTCTGATAGGTCCCTTTTTGTGAGTACCCCATAGCCTCAGAAATAGTGTCAGGCCTTAGGACCTCCCTTTGAACTCTCCATTTCCATCCCTGCATTTCTTTCAGGCAGAAACAATTATGAGTCAGAGTTTTGACTGTGGCATAGCAAATCCATTCCTAACTTGATACTGTCTTTCTTCTGGAGGTGGGCTCTACAAGTTCCCTCTCCCCACTGTAGGGCATTGCACCTAATGTCCCTCCCCTTGAATCCTGAGAACCCTCACCTCCTATGTCTCTGGTACATTCTGGAGTGTCCCCACCAGCCTCCTATCTCCCAAGGTTTTCAGTTTGCATTCTTTTTTCTGGCTCTCAGGACTTCAGACCTTTTACCCCCACCCAATAGCAGATCAGGTTACCTTTTTCCCCCACCCCAACCATCCCGTCTCCCTCACAGGTCCCTCCCCCTATCCCCCTTGTGATTTCTTTCTTCTCCCTCCCAAGTGGTACTGAGGCATCTTCACTTAGGCACTTCACCTTGTTGACCTGTTTTATGTTCTGTGGACAGTATCTTGGGTATTTGGCATTTTTTTGGCTAATATCCACTTATTAGTGAGTACATACCATACATGTCTTTATGAGTCTGAGTTACCATACAGAATAATATTGTCTAGTACCATCCACTTTCCTGCAAAACTCAGGATGTCCTTGATCTTATTAGCTGAGTAGTATCCCACTGTGTAAATGAACCACATTTTCTGTATCTATTTTTCTGTCTTGGGACATCAGGGTTGTTTCCAGCTTCTCACTATCACGTATAAAATAAGGTCACTGTGAACATAGTGGAATATGTGCCCCTGTTGCATGGTGGGACATCTTTTGAGTATGTTCTCAAGAGTGGTATTGCTGGGTCTTCAGGTAGATCTGAAGTTTCATATTTTCTGAGGACTCTCCAGATTGATTTCCAGAGTGGTTGTACCACTTTGCAATCCCACCAGCATCGAAGGAGTATTCCTCTTTTTCTACATCCTCCTCATGTGTTGTCACCTGAGGTTTTGATTTTTAGCAATTCTGATTGGTATAAGGTGGAAACTCAGGGTTGTTTTGACTTGCATTTCTCTGATCATACAGATTTTTAACATTTCTTTAGGTGCTTCTCAGCCATTTGAGATTTCTCTGTTGTGAATTCTCACTTTAGTACTATACCCAATTTTTTAAAACTGGGTTGTTTATATTTTTGGTGGTTATCATCTTGAGTTCTTTATATATTTTGGATATTAGCCCTCTATTGGTTGTGGGGTTAGTGAAGATTTTTTCCCAGTATGTAGGTTGCCAATTTGTCTTATTGACTGTGTCCTTTGCTTTCCATTTTAATGAGGTCCCATTTATCAATTTTGATCTTTGAGCATGAGCCTTTGGAGTTCTGTTTAGGATATTCCTCCCTGTGCCAATGAGTTCAAGGCTCTTTCCCACTTTCTCTTCTATTAGATTCAGT
The DNA here is from genome assembly GCA_964023405.1 of Apodemus agrarius. Classification (NCBI taxonomy): domain Eukaryota; kingdom Metazoa; phylum Chordata; class Mammalia; order Rodentia; family Muridae; genus Apodemus; species Apodemus agrarius. The sequence continues at coordinate 27,530,365 of OZ030016.1, read as the reverse complement.
GTATCTGGTTTTATGATGAAGTCCTTGATCCACTTGGACTTGAGCTTTGTACAGGATGACAAATATGGGTTTCTTTTCCTTTCTTCTTTCTTTCTTTCTTTCTTTCTTTCTTTCTTTCTTTCTTTCTTTTTCTTTCTTTCTTCTTTTTTTTACATACAGATATCTAGTTTGACCAGCATCATTTATTGAAGATGCTTTCTTTTTTTCCATTATATATATTTGGCTTCTTCGTCAAGATAAATGTGCATGTGGTTTTATTTCTGGGTTTTCAATTCTATTACATCTATCAACATGTCTGTTTCTGTACCAATGCAGTATTTATCACTATTGCCCTTTAGTAAAGTTTGATGTCAGGGATCGTGATTTCTTCCAGTGTTCTTTTATTGTTAAGAATTATTTTTGCTATTCTGGGTATTTTGACTTTCCAAATGAATTTGATAATTGCTTTGTCCCATGTTTTGCAAGAATTGTATTAGGATATTGACAGGGATTGCATTAAATCTGCAGATTGCTTTTGGTAGGATGGTCAGTTTTCCTATGTCGGTTCTACCCATCTATGAGCATGGGAGATCTCTCCATTTTCTGAGATCTTCTTCAATTTCTTTCTTGAGAGACTTGAAGTTCTTCTCATACAGATCTTTCACTTGTTTTGTTACCCCAAGATATTTTATATTATGTGTTGCTATTGTGAAGGGAGTTGTTTCCTTAATTTCTTTCCGAGCCTGTTTATCATTTGTATAAAGGAAAGCTACTGATTTATTTGAATTAATTTTATATCTTCCCACTTTGCTGAAATTGTTTATCAACTAGAGAAGTTCTTTGTTGGAATATTTGGGGTCACTTATGTATACTATCTTATCATCTGCCAAATAGTGATACTTTATTTCTTCTTTGCCAATTTGTATCCCCTTGATCTCATTTTGTTGGTTTATTGTTTTGCTAGAACTTCAAGTACTATATTGGATCGATATGGGAGAGTGGGCATCCTTGTCTTGTCCCCGATTTGAGTGGGATTGCTTCAAGTATCTATCCATTTAATTAGATATTGGCTGTTTGCAGTAAATTGCTTTTATTATGTTTAGGTATGGACTTTGAATTTCCCATCTCTCCAATACATTCAACATGAAGGGGTGTTGTATTTTGTCTGCATCTAACGAGATGTTCATGTGATTTTTTTCCCCTTTGGGTTTGTTTATATAGTGGATTATGTTAATGGATTATCGTATATTGAACCAACCTTGCATCCCTGAGATGAAGCCTACTAGATAGTGGTGAGTGATAGTTTTGATGTATGTAGTAGAATTTTCACACAGGACATCAGTCTAGCTGTGATCCTGTGTGAAGCTGTTCTCCCAGGGTGTGGCATGGACTGTGGTTTCTATATCCGTGTCTACAGCAGAACTCCAGGGAGGCATTCAGTCTGTTGGGTCTGTTGTCCTGAATGCCACAGAGCTCCAGAGGGGTCTTCAGACTGTGGTGTCAGCTGCCCAGCTGCATTGAGTACAGAGGAACTCCTGGAATGTCTTCAAGCTCTGGTGTCTTCAGAGAAGCTGACAAGTTGGTGATCAGTTGCTCAGTTGCCCTGTATGCAGTGGATCTCCATCTCCCGGGATACCTCTGGATGTGGTGTCAGATGCCCTGAGTGCAACAGATGTCTTGGGAGGTCTCAGGATGTGGTACCTTCAGAGGAGCAGAGTGGCTATCAGTCTGTCCCAGGAGAAAGAACCAGGCAGAAGGAGAGTTATAGTCAGAGGGAGAAAGTGTTGGGGGTGACGAGTCCCTACGTCCATTGGACTCCCAGCAGCAGCTGTGGCACTTCAGGAGGGTTCTTACCAAATGCTCTGAATGCAGCAGATCATCTGGGATGACCCAGGATATAGTGTCTTCAGGGCAGCAGAGGGCCTATCAGTCTGTCCCAGCAGAAATGTGTGGGCAGAAGGGAAAATTCACTCTTCTAAATATAGGTGTGTAAAGTGGCAATACAATTATAGCATACACATGAGAAAATAGTCCATTTTATGTCCCATTTTTTGTTAAGACTTGCTTTCTGTGAATGGATTTCATTGTCCATTGTTAAATTGTAACCTTAACTCAGTTGTCCAAGATTTGTATAACCACTTTAGTCCATTTACTGTTTCCAAATAAACCAAAAAGTTTCATACCAAAGAATGACATGTGCTAGTTTACCAGTTTCAATACAAATATATGGACTTCATGTTACCAATTTTGCACAGTACTTCAGAAAGCAGTGCCCTGTTCCCTCTAGGGTATATTGTTGAAAATTTTTTATAATTGCATTGTTAAAATACTTAATTCTATCCTTAACATTAGGCATTTATGCATAAGACGTGGGAATTATCAGTCACATCAATGTAGTGAACTGCTTTCTATACTTTCGATTATTTGATACACTACAGAAATTATATCCATAGATTTTTATAAATCAAATTCAACCCTTGAAGTCAGAGATGCAAATCATTCTTGTAATTTTAGATCTCTGGAGATTAATGAAGAAACATCAAAAGCTCAGATCTACCTGAGCTACCTAGAGAGATATTTTCTTACCAAGATACAAAAGAAAATGAACAAATAAAAAATTTTAACCCTTGAAAGGAATAAATTCTTGCTGTTTTCTATAGTAATACTCAAGTTGCCTTTGGAGGTTTCCAGTATATGGAAACATCTGATGGGCTACCCAGTGTACATATATCTCTAACTTAAAAAAAAAAAACAGCTAAAATTAAAAAAAAAAGAAAACTTTAAGCTGCAAGATCTTCTCTTTTGATAAAAGAAATATCTCTTCTCTTTTGATAATATCTCTATATTTCTATATTCTTTTCTAAGTAGCCTAAGTATTATGGATCTCTTGAGGAATGAATTCCTCTCAAAAAATAAAATATTCTTATATCTATTGTTAGATAAAGTGACATTTAATCTGTGTGTGAACTGATGTGATGTAATTTTTCTTGAGAGTAACTACATTCCTAAAGAATGAAAAGGCACGCAAATGAAATATTGTTCTAATTCTAAGAAAATGACTTTTATAAGACAATAATATGTTTTATGTTAATTATATTTATTTAGTAACGAAAGTGGTATGTGTAAATGTGCTAATTTTATATTGTATTTAATATTACTTTTAATATTATGATTTAAGTATATTTTCTTAAAGTTTGACAATAAGATATACATTAGTAATTTTTCACTCACTTTTGGTTTTATTTAGAAATTTTTGTTTAGTTTTGTTTTGTTTTGTTCTGTTTGTTTGTTTTGTTTGTTTTGCCATTAGTGGCAGAAGTAATTCTCTTTTGTCTTTAATCATATTTTATAGTCCAGTTTTAGCCCTCTCCCATTCTGCACTCAACTGGTTCTAAATCCATTCCTCCTCCCTTTTCTCTAAGAGTTGGAGGAGGAAGGCGACCACATAGGAAGATCAGCAATTTGTTTTATTTTTAAAAGTGTATTTATTTATTCATATAGGTGATTTGTGTGAATGTACATATGTATACTGCACATTCATCCATGTTTTTTACATGATAATGGATATCAAGTGTTCTGAATTTGAAGTTAAGGAAGTTTGTGTGCTACCTTGTAGTTGCTACCTGGATTGTCTGCAACAGAAACAAGTTGGTTAACTGCTGGATCTATTTCTCCAGCCCCAACTTTGTGGGTCATATATAAAACTAATACAAAGAATATACACGTCATTCAAAACGAGTCATCAACATTCATAACGATAGTATCAAAAATAAAATCTTTAATAATAAATAATAAATAATTTCATCCCAGCCCTATTTACGTTTTCACATCTACTCATATTTCATGTCACATGTGCTATAATGATTAAATGTAAGTAATGTTTCACAAAAGCCAAAGCTGTATTAGATTCAGCTAATGAACATAGTTTTTTACACAGTTCCAACATGCCACACTTAGGCAATGCTGTAAAGAATATATTCTTAGTCGTTTAAAAATTAATGTTCTTCAATGAATATATTAAATTTTAGGAAGTAGATAGTCTACACACTAAATGAGTTTTGGTTACCCAGGAGTTTCGTTATTCAGTATTACATCACTGTTATGAAACAGGAAGAGGTGTGCCTTGTCTATCTAACAAAGAAAAGTTCCTAGTAGTTTGTCTTCTTTTTACCAGGCTATACTTCCTGAATGTTTTACCTTTTCTCACTATTGCCAGCATCTTATGACCAATTACTCACCACAGAAGTTAGAAGACTTCCTTCATGATTCCAAGGCTGGACACTTAGTGAGTGGGAACCCTGTAAAAATCTATTGTCATAGGTTCTCTTTCCTTTACACTATACTGACTTTAGGCAAATCCAAGTTGCTGCTTATTACAAGTATTTAAATTGTTGCCAGATAATATTTAGAGCAGTAGATAAGTCTTAAATTGTTAATTAGGATTTTTTTCTCATTAGCTTCTCACTCTACCCTAATCTATTATTGCACATTTTAAAAACTATCAGAAATATCACACTAAATAACTACTAGCTGTCATTCTAGGTGGTAGTTTGTAATCTTCATGAAGAGGACATAATATCTTCAAGCATAGTTCATTCTCTGCAGAAATGAACTAGGGCTGCTTAGAAAGGATGGCATTTGTTTTCTTGCAATAACAAAACATTGCCTTAATTTTCATTTGTACAAAAATGAGACGTCAAAATATTTCAGTGTCTGAGGCTAAAAATGTTTAAGGTAAATGCCATTATTTAAAATATATATTACTTGCTCTCTGTGCAAACTCAAGTGCAAAGTGAGATGATTAGCTTCAAAGACATGAAATTTTGCCCTGTGAAGTAGCAATAATAATCATATATACATATATATGTATAAAAATTAAGGTAATATTAAGTTTGATAATTAAATATATTATCTTTATTTCCATATTTAGAAAAATTAAATTTAACACTTATTAAAGGAAACAAAATTTAACTCTGGAATTAAAGGTTAGTTAACACATGCTTTATTTTATAAGCTACTGGATATATATAATATATATATTATATATATCAATTAATATTGAATAAATCTTTAGGTTGTAGTTGTGTATTGCATGAATGGATGGTACCTATCATTAAACTACTATTTGTGCATTAAGTTTGAATGATTAAGTAAACTGTTAAAATATTCCTTTTTTAACAATTAATCTTTTCCTAAGAGTATGAGCAAACCAAATTGAAGTAAGACATTAAGATCACAATCATCCTGTTCTAAAACTATAGTACTGATTAAAGCCTGAATATCAATTGGTAGCTTAAAGCCATCATAAATGTGAAGAGGCTAACTAACTGTTTAAGTTTAAAATATATGCAGCGGCAGATTTTTCCTGGAATTTTGAAATGAGTGAATATATCTTGGGCAACTGTGTGACAGAAATTGACTAACTTAGGTAACAAATGAATTAGCATGATGAAAGATAGGAGGTGTCAATTACGATAGTGAATTTTCTGATGGGTATTAATGAGATGGATGGTATGCCATTATGACAACATCAATAATAATTAATAATGATTATAATATATCTGAAAAAGTTCTTGTTAAGAGCTGAGCCATCGTTTCTAGCCAAATTAAATACATTGTCCATAAATGTGTTAGAAAACAGTTGAATATTGATAAGGTAAGAAAAATGTCAGTTCCTAATTTTGTAAATTGATAAGGTCAATGTTTTAATAAAAATAAAAAACCATTGAGTATCAATTCTACTTTGTTCACTGTAAGAAGGTAAGCCTGGCTCACTTTATTGACCAAAATACTTTAATGGATTAATTACAGGAAAAGATGATTAAGAAGTCAGTCATGTTCCAGACACTTTATGGTCCTCTAAAGAGTGAGAAGCAAATGAGATAAGCCTTATGAATTCATGTTTATTGAATTTCCAGGTAGAGCCCAAGGAGAGTGAGCTCTGTTAGTATTTAGTGGGCACCCATAGTAAAACAGAAAAAAAAAATGAGTAAACAAACCAGCTAACATGTCTAGATTAAAATGTCTAGACAGCAGAGAATGCTACATAGAGTATGGCCCCTTCAATATTCAGCAGATTATTTATAAGTTAACATGTTAAAAAAAATCTAACCTTAGTATAAGATTTTAGATAAATCCCAACATAATTTTGGTCAAACCATGACAACATATGTTGCTCTAAAATTATGAAATTGTTTCTATTTCCATGATTTATATTAAAAAGAAAAATTTTTTCATATGATACGTGTGGAAGAGCCTTTTTACATCATGTAGAATAACTTTGTCATAGACAGAATCATTATCCAGACTTATCTACCAAGTAACAGAACCTGGAATTCTCTGGGCTCTGTATATATCCAGAATACACTATTTAAAACTCCACGATGCTTCCTTTCATCTGGCAAGAAGAATGTCTTGTCAGGCATCCCTGTTGACCTCATTATCTCTCTCCTTCGAACCACAGTTAATGTTGAATGTGGGAAAGGAGAGCCACTGCAGTTAACACACAACTGAACTGAAACTGATTAGCAAGTTCCCACAGGGTGAGGACCCTGAGAGTAGCCAGCTTAAATCTTCCATGGGAGTTCTGGTGAAGATATATTTCTAAGAAACTGTTTTCACACAATCATCTTTTCAAAGCAATTATTATTGCCATTTTTGTATTAAAAAAACTTTTAGCAATATTATCTTACCATGCAAAAACAAACATCACCTCTAAGTTTTGTGGTATTAGTGAGAACAAAGGGAGGGAGAGAGGGTGGGAGGGAGGGAGGGAGGGAGGGAGGGAGAACTTCTGGGCATGCTATGAACCAATAACATTTTTTAATTCATCTAGAAAATGGTATATAACTCTGAAAGCTCTTTCAGGCCTTGTCCAAGAAGAATCTGATGTCGCCCTCTCAATAAAACATACTGATTAGAGAACGGTGAGACTGAATTGTTACAAGCTTGGAAACTGAGTGCAAGGTAACGGAAGTAGGAAAACATGAAGCTATGAAAAGAGAAAGATTATGTGATAAAATCAACTAAGAGAGTTGGCAATGAGAAAATCTCAAAAATATGAGAAATTCTCTAATCTTAAAACAATAAATATTCACTATTCTCTCTGGCACATACACAAAAAAATGTATCCCTAATAAAATGAATAATACATCTTTTGGTTTGATATTTTTTGAAGCATTCCTGAAAATCACTTTCATGAACCTCTGTGCTCTGAGGTAAAAGTTGCTCACTTGAGATATTTGTCTTTATTCATACTCACATATATGCCATTCCTGTATATTACATACTATATTTTTAGAGGACATAAGAGAAATCCGAAATCTCTCTGATAAAAATAAAATTTTATCAGAATTAGTTGTGTATGTGATGTTTATACGTGACAAAAACAAATCTTACTTTGGGTCAATGGCACCAGCGTAGATGTGACAACAACCTATAATTAGATTATTTGAAAACATGGCTGCTTAGGGTGGGGACCACAGTTCCTTCTCTATCATCAGTTATGACTAGGTACCAGTCAACTGCAATAACTCAAAAAACTCAATACAACCAGGAAAGCAGCAACATTTGTTTTCCCCCAGAAGGGGAAGCAATAGCACTGAGGCTTGTGGTTGGAGAACCATGAACAACTTGAGAAAAGGGACGTCCAGAGGCTTTGATTAGCATATCTCTTGGGTCCATATTAGCTAGGTGGAATAATTCTACATCTTGCATAGAAGAGCAAATATATTTAGAAAATGTAGGCTTCTTTGAATTGAATGTCCAAATAGACACAGGTAAACTAGAGACTGGGAGGCTAAGTGATATTCGAACATAGGTGTCCCTGAATACATAGATGGATAGAAAAAGACATTGATCTACAAATCCTAATCTCAAAGCTATCAATAGAAAGTGTCATCTTTGCAGTTATCTCCACATCTCCCTACAACTATGTATGTTCTAATAAAAGTTAGATACATGTCTTTTCACTCTTAATACCCATTAAGAAAGCATAAATGGATGACACATAAAACCCTGTCATTTTTACTCCAAGAAATCTATTTTGTCCATTCAATGACAGAATTATTATATTGAGGAAATATCCTTGTACTTGAATTAAAACATAATTATGCCTACAAATCTGCAGCTCATTATGAAACAATGATTTTTAACATTTGGTGCTTGAACTAATAAATCAAACAATATAGAGTCTAAAATAAAAACCCATACATTCTCATACGAAACAGCCAGTTAAACGTGTGTATATTGTTTGAAATTATTGAGATAATTATGCCTGTCCCTCATGCCCCCTTTGCTTTTCTTCTCAGGATTAAGTGATTACTGAGAAGTATATTTCTTCAGTACATGTTTGCCTGGGAACTCGAGGGCAATAGTTTATTAAGTGTACAAAAAAATAGAGGTGCTTGATGAGTGCATTCCACCTCTATTTCTTAAAAAAAAGAAAATATAAAGCAAGCTTCCCTTTATTTAAATTCTCTCCAATAAAAAGAAATTAATCACAAGTATGTCTTCCCTGAAGGTAGAATTATATCATTATCTACCACATTACTCTCACTTCAAACCTCTCATCTAGAGAATGCAGTATGTTCCTAACTTCATTTATTTTAATTTTATTTCAATAGTTAGCTTTTTTTTCTCACTATTTTCAAGATAGGCTTTCTCTCTGTAAAACTGGTTTTCATGGAACTCTATCTATACATCTGATGTGGTTTGAACTCAAATATTCAACTGCCTCTGCCTCCTGAATGCTGGAATAATGAGCTTTAACTGATACATAAACTAGTAGATATTAGAAGGGGACCAGAAAATATTTTGATGCTTCGATGCATTGTTTATTATTATTATTTTATCCTTGTCTTTTTGTGATAGGTTCTGCTTGTGTAGTCCTTGAATTTTTCAAGGCTGGCATTATCCTGTCTTATCCTCCTGGATTGCAGTTGTGAACTCACATATCTAGCTCTTTTGCGTTTAATCAGAAAATATTTTAAATACTATTTTAACCCTCTTTGAAATGTACAGTACGCACATTTCAGTACAGAAAGAATCGGGGCAATTTTTCCCCCCAAAGTCTTTGTCCTCTGCAATAATATGTCCGAAGTGATCATTCCTACTGAATTATTCCTTGTTACAGACTGTTCAGCAGGCATCTGTTCCTTGCCTGATCAATGCTGTCTTGATAACCATCATACTAAACCAAAAGTCTATTTGATTATTTATTAAATTCCACATGAATAAGATCGAGAAATATTTGTGCATCTATTTCCCTCTTCTTTCACTTAACACAGTTGCTATTCCCACATCTATGGCTGTGGTTTAATGGGTAAAGGACACATGTCCCTCCCAGAGCTCAGGCCACTGGGCAAGGTGCACTCAGGTAGTTGGACTGAGCACATTCCCACACAGAACCAACAGATGGGAGTCAGGCTCTGAGAAGCCACAGAATCCCACTCTGGAGCTGGGGAAATGCAGTCCTTGGGGGTCTCCTGGGGAGCCTGCAGGGCAGAGCTCGTGGGTCCTTGGGCCTCATAGAGGCCTATAGGTCCACAGTCTTGGACACCTCACCTACAGGTCCACAGTCTTGGACACCTCAGATGCAGCTGGATGTTTGTGGAAGAGCTGAGAACTACAGTGTAGGCCGAAGGGATGGATTTGGACTCTGGCCCCAGGGACCAAGGGTAAGTGGCCGAGGGTGACTTGCTCAGCAGACAGCTTGGGTTGATAGCAGCTGTGGCTGGGAATGATGGGAGTCCTTCTAGCCAGAGACTAGACAAGCTGCTCTTTAGGGGAATCCTGCCCCACTGTGCCACCACTGCTGGTCTAGATGAAAGGACAGTCCATGGTTTTGAAGAGTTTATTGTAAGAGAGAGAGAGAGAGAGAGAGAGAGAGAGAGAGAGAGAGAGAGAGAGAGAGAGAGAGAGAGAGAAAGAAATATGAATTAATTAGAGGCCGGCGATGGCCACGGGGAGAGAGGGGGAACAAGGGGCTAAGAGAGAGGGAAAAGATTAAGAGAATAAGAGAAGAGAGAGCAAGAGAGAGGGGAGGGGGCAAGCAAAGCATACCCTTTTATAGTAGGCCAGGCCTACCTGGCTCTTGCCAGGTAACTATAGGGAAAAGTACACTTAGCTGTTATTGTCAGGTGACTGTGGGGGTGGAATCCAGACAGAATATCAAGGGCTTGGGGTGTTTCCTACCTGACTCATTGTCACAGGATTATGGCGAGCTGAGGGCCTCCTTTCAGGAACCCAGTTGTGTCTGGGAGCATGGCCAATGGGTTCATCCCTTGCAGAATTAATCTGTGGAGTCTCCAGAAGTTAAACCTCACTCAACCAGAACACAGACTGCTTTTCACAGTCCCACACATAGTCTTCCACTGAGAGGATTCCATTCCTAAGACTAGTACTTAGCACAGTGCACATGCAGCATTGATTATGCATCTGTTTTATTCATGACTTTTTCTTGGCTTTTTTGATTGTTTCTGTAATAAACATAATAGTGCAGATTGCTCTTGAATACACTGATTTAATTTCTTTGGAAATGTGTCTCCAAATGTCTGACTTGGTTCACAGCTCCCCTGATTTCCCTCCTTCTGCCTGCAAACTCCATCTAAAGCAAGGTCTAAATCTGTCAGTTCCGGTCTGAACTCTTCATGTTTGCTAAATTTTGGGTCATGCTTTGTTGTTGGCTTGTTTTGAAACATTTTCTCAACCAAAATTCTCATATTAACTTATCACTGTAAGCATGTCCACAGCATACCTACTTCCAGGTCTCCAGTCATTTGCTGTGTAAGTCATCTTCACCTAGGTGGCATATTGCTATGGTGTCATCTGAAGGCTCCTCTCTTGTTCTCACATTTCCTTCTATGGACTTGGTATAGAATCCCTTTTCTATGCTGTCTGATATGCCTAGTCTGCCATTACACATCAGCAGCTGTGATGTCATGTCATTAAAAGTCTCTCACCATTGCCTTGACTTAAAGTGACTCATTCCCCATGTTTTAAAGCAGACTGTCAGATTTCTTATACCAAGTGTCTGTCATCCTCTGCGACTGGTTTGTGTGCTCAAGTGAAAGAACTTCCCTTCCATATGCCTTTTGTGCTTCGAAGTTGGTTTATAGAAAAGACGTTGTTTTTCTTGACAAAACACACTAACCCATGGATTAATCTAAATGTAAGTAAAATATTTTCATTATTATGAACATAATAATGACTGAACTCTGTCTTCCTGTTGCCTTTGAAAATCTATACAACATAGCTTGATGCAGGTCTATAATTTCTATTATTTTATGTGACTTATTTTGGATTATGTTGACCTTTTCTCAATTAGAATTTGCTTTTTATTTTTTTCAATAAAATAAAATATAAGATAAAACAAACAAACAATAAAACCATCATAGTGTATTTGACCAAGGCAAAGCAACAAAAGGAAAAAGAGCCCAAGAGACATCACAATAATCAGAGTCCCACTTGTTCACATACTCAGGAGTTCCATAAGTCCTAAAATGAAAGCTATAATATATATGCATAGGATATGTTTCAGACCCATGCAATTGCTGTTTTTGCCTCTCTCCATTCTGGTTTGGCTTTAATATTCTTTCTGATGCCTCTTCTATGGGATTCCTGAGCTCTGATGTAAGCAATTTGATGGAGACATCCTGTTTAGAGCTATGTGTTCCAAAATCTCACTCTCTGTGTTATTTCTGATTGTGCATTTGTTCCAATGTGTTGCAGGATGAAGATTCTCTGATGCTGACTGGATAAGTCACTGAACTATAAGTATAGCTGAATATCATTAAAAGTTATTTTATTGATACTTTTGTTGTTTTGCTTTTTTTTTTTTTTTGAGACAAGGTTGAATATCCAGGAACTCATTCTATAGACCAATCTGGCCTCAAACTCATATCCATCTAAGTATTTCTCTGTGATTAAAGGCATATACCAGAACTGCCAACTGACCTCTCTTTCTCTCTCTCTCTCTCTCTCTCTCTCTCTCTCTCTCTCTCTCTCTCTCTCCATGCACTGTCTGTTCTCATAAGATTTGGGCATGCCTTCTCTCTTGCCTATTCTGTCAAATCATTAATTCATCACTTTGTCTACCACTCAGTTAGACATCACTTTTAAATATGGCTGCTTCCTTCTACAAACTAACTTTGCTTTCAATGTTGGTGGATACTAAGGATGTGTCTGTATTCTAGCTAGAGAGATTAAAGATGAGTTATAAGAACCTGTCTGCAATCCAGCTGAATCACATAGACCTATAAGGTGTTTGCATGTGATCCCTTGTCAGAACAACCATGTTGCTGGTTTGAAATTCTCATACATACCAGATGGATTCATCAACATACTTCCCCAGCCAATCTTTTTCTTCTGCACTAGGATTGTTCAAATGCTACAAGAGTTCTAGAAAATTCCTTATTTTAAATATGGTAATACATTGGCATTATTACTTATTTTAGACAGTCTTGACACAGACCTGAAACTATGTGTAAAGAGCAAAGTTAAAAGAGGGTGGACAACTTTATGAGTTGATTAAAGAGGGGGAAGGAAAGTGCAAAGGAAGATGGAAAGAAGGAAGGAAGGAAGAAAAGGGAGAAGAGAGAAACAAATAGAAAGCAAAGAAAATGGAAATTTAGAAGAGCTGTTCATATGTTTTTGAAGAGACAATATTCGAAATGGAAGGTTAAGTCCACCTTCTGTTCTACTTGGAGGGAAAAACTCCTCCCCTTAAAAGAAAAACAAAGTCCTCTTCCTGCATTCTTGATTTCACACAGAATTACCTTAAAATTTTCACAGGCATGACTAATCTCTATGGGTATGACAGATTTCTAAAGTAGGTCATTTTGAAATTATTTTTTTATATATGTCCTTCTACTTTTTACAAAGACTACTACGATTATAAAAAAAAAAAAAGTAAGATTCACAAGAAGGTATTTTTTTTAAAAACCACGCTCTGTGCTTGGTCATATGAACAAACTCCCTAAGGAGTGAGAACTCCCTAAGCAGTGAGAAAAAAAGGCCTGAGAAGCAAAGAATGGTTGTTTCATTGCTGAGTTTTGATGGGTGTTGTTTATTGCATGCAAGTCCATGTAATTTCATCGGGAGAATTTCACAGCCAGAATAATGAGAGGAGCAGATGGCGTAATCATTTATTAAAAAAAAAAAAATCAGTCACCTTCTCATATATATGTAATGGCTCTGACTCTATTCTTTGGGATTTGCATTTTAAATGATTAAGGACCTGGGTGAGACAGCATGAAACCTCATTAACAAAGATATATCTTTGGGCCTCTACCTGAAGGAAAAGTGGTAATTTTTCCACCTCATAGCCCTCACTTTAAATACCTGCTGATTTGTTTTATCTCTGCTTACTTCAAAGAATTCCAACCACATTAAGTCACCTTTTAAATATAAAACCAACAGAAGAAAAAAATTCAAGCATTTACCTATATCCTAAAATGGATAACCCAGAAAGTGATTTTTTTTTAAAGATGTCTGCTATCACTGACAGTGTATATTATGTGAATGGTTCACCAAGGATGTATCTTGATTCTATGAAGTGACAGCATAAACCAACTCTTGCATTTTTTTAATTGAAATTCATTATGAAAGCTAACACATCAGGTTTGTTTGTAAACTGATGCGCTGTGTTCAGCCTCTGCTTTGAAGTAAGATGCTGAGAGCAATGGGGTGGTAGACATCATATATCCTCACTGTACATATAGCAAAGGCATGGTAATAATTAAGGTTTAATCGGAGTGTTCTCCAGCTGCTTTCCCCATCACTGTTGAGGTAATAATGGCAATATAGATTAAATAGCAAATTGCAACAGAGTAAGGCAACACCATCATAAAAAGCGATATTGATGTATGAGAGAATTAGGTAAACTTAGTCAATGAAGCATGACATCTCATTCACATTAACCTCCAGCAGGGCCCTCACAGTCCCAGGCATTGATCCAATCATTTGCTTGCCTGAATGTTTTCCACCTTCTAGGCAGCTGCTTTCTTTCTATGTTTTTTTTTTTTTGAGAGACCCCAGCACTTCAACAGAATTGCATCAGTTTTCTTTCTCTTTCACTAGACAATATCAAGAAAAAGTGACCATGGCTAGAAGAAAATTATTTTCATAAACATTTTACATACACATATAATAAAAAGTATCACTAAATCAATTGAAATTAATTGCACAAGAATTGCATACAGATACTTGGAACTCATTTTAACTGTTAATGGTTTAAGTCAAGCAATGTCATAATGACTTGATAGGGTAGTATGCTATTCAAATCATAATATATGATTCATAATATATGAATCATATATTATGAATCATATATCTCGATGTGATAGCTAGAAAAGAAGAATGCTCTATTATGAACGCATGTCTGTGACTACAATCATATAACATAATGTACAATATTAATGAAATATTCATTATCAGTATCAAATATATTAGAATCAACATTTTTAATATTTCTTTATGACATCTGATAGACATTTAAGCATTATATACATATATATGCTTATATCTATGGATATATATATCACATATACTGGCTTTATTTATATTTTCTTGATAAAGGAAATTATGTGATAAAAATTTGACTTTATTCTCATTGTTGTCTAAATATTTGAAGTCACTAAAAAGCTCATGTTAAATCAAAATCAGGTTTCTTAAAATAAAATATAGTGGGTAGACTATATACAATCCCCACTCTCATTAATATTCCTATGGGAATTAAATGATTTGTCTTTTTGTGTTTCTCTTTCCACAATCTTATCTTCAACTTTATCTGTAGGACCACAACAATAAAAGTAAAATAAGTAAGCTTTTAATTTTGTTTTGATAATTGTTTGGTTTTCTGTCATTGAATCCCTTGCCTTCTCATCCATAAGGCCTTGAAGTTCCAGATGTTGACATATTAATATTTGCTAGATTTCAAAATTGGCATATCCATACAGGTTCATTAAAAATAATAATGTAGTAATATGTTGATTCTTGCTCCTTCAAAACTATAATTTAAATTCTTCAACAAAATTAAAGATGAAAAACATCCTAGTATTAATAAAATATGAGGAAAATTGTGTATGTGGTTTTACAATGCTATTGACACAATAAGATAAATGAAATTACTTTTTTTGTAAAAAATAATACTTGCTTATTTATTATTTATTCATGTACTCTCTTTTTCCCTTGTAAAATAACTAACTAGGTAGGGTGAGTACAAAGAAGTAGAGCGTATTTTGTAGAGGAAAAATATTAATTGCTTAAAAATGCAAAGTAGGGATAGAAATCAATTGTAAGCAAATAGCATGGAATTAAATCTCTTGGCTTTGACAGATACTTTATGAGGGAGACCCTTCAATCAGATATGTGCTGATACTGAATTATTACAGGATTTGATCTGCCCTTTAATAACTGAATACTTCAGAGTTTGGAAGAGAATCAGGTTTCTGAACAGCTGCTAATTTTTCAGAGTGGAAATTTATTCCCTAAAAAGATTGCACATTTATCTACCAAGATTTTTATTTATGGCATGTCACTTTTTGATTATCAATAGCCACATTGTACTTTGAGTAGCACTATTTTGTGATGTTGTCATTCGGAAGTAAAAGTTATACATGTTAATATATTTAATATCATTTGTTTAAATGTCAGATTATGATCAATGTTGTACATACCAATTTTCTATATATCTATGTAGCATTTCTCTCTATTTTGCTCCCAAAATATTTGACTTTGAATCAGTCAGATATTATTATAAAGGGATATGACATAAAGACAGCGATAACAAAATTTGATATTTAACTGTTTATGTTTATTTAATTTTATAAGTACAATAGGCTATATCTTAACTAGTATATAACTCCTATAAGAAGTCTATATGCATCAAAAATTATGTATTCATGTGCTGTATTCTGAAAATCCATGCTTAGGATTCATCTCATATCAACATACTTATATAAAATTACAAGGAAAGAATATTTTAATTCCATCTTTGACTTTCATTTAATTTATGTAATCAAATATCAAAATATACTTATCATAAAATTTATCACTTCAAAGATTTTGAAATATAAAAGCAAGTCTATATTGTGGAGTTAGGGAAGTATCTATATTCTAGATATTAATCCCTTTCTTATTATTACATTATAATAAATTCTCTAATTTTATTAATTGGTCTAGAGATGGAGAAGCAGTCTTCTTGAGGAACCATACTTCTGATAAGGTATACAATCACAAACAGTCTCTAAACACACATACATATGAGAAACACTAAAGGGAACTATGATTAATATTATGTCAGCCCTGGGCCAGCAAGATGGCATAGTGTAAGCAGGTAAGATGACAGCTGTCAAGCATGATGCTTTGAGTTTTCAATTCCTTGGATCCAAATGATGGGGAAAACATACTTTTCTAAGTTGTTCCTACTTCCACATATGTGCCACTGTATACAGAAAAAAATCAAATGCAAATACATAAATTAGTAAATAAATATGTAAATTCTAAAAAAAAGAAGCATGTCAATGTCTGAGCAATGGAGGTGTGTGGGCATCAATGATGATGAAACATGGGTTTTTAAAAGACTTGGTTCTTTCTAATTTTTAGTACTATAATTATAGACAAATATGGTTATATATGGTTATATAGTGTTATGATTGCCAAGAATAAGATGCTAAGTAGTGTTTGGATTTCACATAAATTTTTGTATAAAAATGTCCCATGCCATATTCGAGACATTCTAAAACATTTAGTGATTTATTATCAGAAATGAAGACTTAATTAAAGTCATCTATGTTTGACTAACTATGCTTTCCGCTGACTCCAGTGTCTTGACTTGCCATGGAGTCTTAATTGGTGATCACAAACTGAGCGTAAAATTTTCTTCCTAAATCAAAGAAGCATTGCATTAAGGTAGCAGAAGGTAAGAAGGAAGGGAGGAAGGAGAGAGGAAGGAAGGAAGGAAGGAAGGAAGGAAGAAAAGGAGAGGAGAGAGTTTTACGCTATCCTTACTGATCTATTGTATGTGTCTGAGAGACATATTCTCTTTATCAGAGCTCTCTTTTATAAGCTTTGATGTGTGCAAGAGTTCATAAGCCCCTTGGTAGGAAGATTAGCTTCTTTTTTTTATTTTTATTTTCTATATTCTATGTTTACATTCCAAAGGCTTTCCCCTTTCCCAGGTCCCACCCAGCATAGTTCCCATAGTTCCTCTCCCCCCCCCAACTGTTCCCCAATCATTCCCCCTCCCCCCTCGGTTTCTTGACTAAACTGGATGCAATCTTTACAGGCCCAGGGTCCTCTCCTTTCTTCTTCTTGGGAATCATTTGACTTGCTATTTGTGTCTTGAGTATTTAGGGCTTCTGGGCTCATTAATATCCACTTATCAGTGATTGCATTTCATGTGCATTCTTTTGTGATTGGGTTAATTCACTCAGGATGATATTTTCCAGGTCTAACCATTTACCTACAAATTTCATGAATTCATTATTTCTAATTGCTGAGTAGTATTTCATTGTATAAATATACCACATTTTCTGTATCCATTCCTCCTTTGAGGGATATTTGGGCTCCTTCCAATTTCTGGCTATTATAAACAAGGCTGCTATAAACATAGTGGAGCATGTGTCCTTATTGCATGCAGGGGAATCCTCTGGGTATATGCCCAGGAGTGGTATGCCAGGGTCCTCTGGAAGTGACATGCCCAATTTTCTGAGGAACCACCAAACTGATTTCCAGAGCAGTTTTACCATTTTGCAATCCCACCAAGAGTGGAGGAGTGTTCCTCTTTCTCCACATCCTCGCCAGCACTTGTTGTCTCTTGAGTTTTTAATCTTAGCCATTCTGACTGGTGTGAGGTGGAATCTCAGGGTTGTTTTGATTTGCATTTCCCTGATGACTAATGATGTTGAACATCTTTTAAGGTGTTTCTCGGCCATCCGAATTTCTTCTGGTGAAAATTCTTTGTTTAGCTCTGTGCCCCATTTTTTGATAGGGTTATTTGTTTCTTTGCAGTCTAACTTCTTGAGTTCTTTGTATATATTGGATATTAGCCCTCTGTCGGATGTGGAGTTGGTGAAGATCTTTTCCCACTTTGTTGGTTGCCGTTTTGTCCTTCTGACAGTGTCCTTTGTTTTGCAGAAACTTTGTAATTTTATGAGGTCCCATTTGTCGATTCTTAATCTTAGAGCATAAGCTATTGGTGTTCTGTTCAGGAACATTTCCCCTGTGCCCAAGTCCTCCAGGGTCTTTCCAAGTTTCTTTTCTAATAGTTTCAGTGTGTCTGGTTTTATGTGGAGGTCCTTGATCCACTTGGAGTTGATCTTAGTGCAAAGAGATAAGAGTGGGTCAATTCACATTCTTCTGCATGTTGACATCCAGTTGAACCAGCACCATTTGTTGAAAAGGCTATCTTTATTCCACCGGATGGTTTTGGCTCCTTTATCAAAGATCAAGTGACCATAAGTCTGTGGGTTAATTTCTGGGTCTTCAATCCTGTTCCATTGATCTGCTTGGCTGTTGCTATACCAATACCATGCAGTTTTTAACACAATTGCTCTGTAGTACTGCTTGAGGTCAGGGATATTGATTCCCCCAGAAGCCCTTTTATTGTTGAGAATAGTTTTAGCTATCCTGGGTTTTTTGTTGCTCCAGATGAATTTGAGAATTGCTCTTTCTAGATCTATGAAGAATTGAGTTGGGATTTTGATGGGGATCGCATTGAATCTGTAGATTGCTTTTGGCAAGATGGCCATTTTTACTATATTGATCCTGCCAATCCAGGAGCACGAAATGTTTTTCCATCTTCTGAGGTCTTCTTCGATTTCTTTCTTCAAGGACTTGAAGTTCCTGTTGTACAGATCTTTCGCTTGTTTGGTTAGAGTTACGCCAAGATATTTTATGTTGTTTGTGGCTATTGTGAAGGGTGTTATTTCCCTAATTTCTTTCTCTGCCTGCTTGTCCTTTGAGTACAAGAAGGCCACTGACTTGCTTGAGTTAATTTTATAACCTGCCACTTTGCTGAAGTTGTTTATCAGCTGTAGAAGTTCTCTGGTGGAGTTTTTTTGGTCGCTTAGGTAAACTATCATATCGTCTGCAAATAATGATAGTTTCACTTCTTCCTTTCCAATTTGTATCCCTTTGACTTCCTTATGTTGTCTAATTGCTCTTGCTAGAACTTCAAGTACTATATTGAAAAGATATGGAGAGAGAGGGCAGCCTTGTCTAGTCCCTGATTTTAGTGGGAATGCTTCAAGTTTCTCTCCATTTATTTTGATGTTGGCTACTGGTTTGCTGTAGATTGCTTTTACTATGTTTAGGTATGGGCCTTGAATTCCTGCTCTTTCCAAGACTTTTAGCATGAAAGGATGCTGAATTTTGTCGAATGCTTTTTCAGCATCTAATGAGATGACCATGTGGTTTTTTTCTTTCAGTTTGTTTATGTAGTGGATTACATTGATGGATTTCCGTATATTGAACCATCCCTGCATCCCTGGGATGAAGCCTACTTGATCATGGTGGATGATCGTTTTGATGTGCTCTTGGATTCGGTTAGCAAGAATTTTATTTAGTATTTTTGCTTCTATATTCATAAGAGAAATTGGCCTGTAGTTCTCTTTCTTTGTTGGATCTTTTTGTGGTTTAGGTATTAGCGTAATTGTGGCTTCGAAGAATGAGTTGGGCAGTGTCCCTTCTGTCTCTATTTTGTGGAATAGTTTGAAAAGTATTGGTGTTAAGTCTTCTTTGAAGGTCTGGTAGAATTCTGCACTAAAACCATCTGGTCCCGTACTTTTTTTGGTTGTGAGGCTTTCTATAACCCCTTCTATTTCTTTAGGGGTTATGGGACTATTAAAATTTATTTATTTATTCACTTTTAATTTATTTACATTTCAAGTGTTATCTCCTTACCCTGCTATTCCCACCTCTTAACCCCCTATCCAATACCCCCTCCCCTTACTTCTATTAATGTGTTCCTCCATATACCAACCCACTCCCGACTCCCCACCCTCCATTCCCTACACTGGGGAATCTTTCGAACCTTCATAGGACCATAGACTTCTGCTTCCATTGATGCCTGACGAAACCATCCAGGAACAAGACATACTTCTTTTTGTTCCATTTTTTTATTGGATATATTCTATATTTACATTTCATTTCCCTTTTTCTGGTTGCCCGCCTCCCTAAGGTCCCACATGCCCTTTTCCCTCCCCCTGTTCCCCCATCCAACCCTTCCCACTTCCCTGTTCTGGTATTCCCCTACACTGATGCTTTGAGCCTTTCTAGCACCAGGGTCCACTCCTTCCTTCTTGTTGGACATCATGAGAGTGCTGTCTGGAATTGGATTCAGTCTTTGTATTGCTCTGAAATGTACTGAACTCTTCTCTCCATTTAATCCTTCCATTCTCCATGGATACTCATAGTGGATAATTAAGAGTAATATATAAAATTTGAACTTTAAAATGCCAGAAATTAAACAATAGCTTTCTTCAAATAATTCAAGCAATTGAAAACTGTTGCTTATATTAATAGCCTTGACGATAACTACTAAAATCTATACATATTGAAAAATACATTTTCAGGAAAAATAGAGAACTCTATCATATACTGTTATAAAGTTTCTTAAAAGAACGTTATTTTACCATGTTTTAAGTCATTTAGGAAAATATAATAATAATTCAAAATTAAAATTATTTCATATGCTGAATGTAATAATAAAGTAATAGCAGAAAATAAATATACCTAGGCAGGAAAGAACCTGGTTTCCTTAACCACCTCAGACATTTTAGAGTTTCTTATCCTATATAGTTTAAGTTTTATCTCTTATACATATGATGTGAAGTATTAAATTATCAATAATAAGATAAATTAGCCATTGTATCGTCTCTTCACATAGTTATCTAAATGTAGACCCTTCTTTGTGAAGTTAAAAGTTGAGGACATTAAAATTTGTCTGTATCATTTATTCTCTGTGTGTATGTTTCTTTTAACTTGTTGCCTTAAATAACGTTTAAATAAATTCAGCTAAATAGACACTAAGGTCAAAGTTTTATAAGCATGTCAAAATTATTCGAATTAAATATAACATATTACTCATTTTTAACTGAAAATATATATATTATTATTATGCAGTTATCTGGAAGCCCATAGTTATTTTTCTTTGCAGTGATGTTTAATGCTCATTACAAACACAGAATAACACAATTGCCTTAGGCAACCATGACCCAGTAATCCCCTTCATAGAGGAGTTCAGAAACTCCTTTGAAACTTAGACCTAGCTTTCTGAAATGGTATTCTTGAAATGATTACTATACATATTTGTAGATGCCAGCATCTACTGCAAACTAGGCTCCTGGAACAGAAGCTGAGGGATAGTTGGGAAGCAGTGAAAAGAAACTAGGGCAAGGATGACAGTTTGCCAATCGAGGCCAAAGTTTAATGGAGGTGTGACAATTTAACAATTTGGACTAGCCCCTCTTCCCAGACTCCAGGGCAAGTTCCGTGGAACTGGTCTGGCTGTTCCTTGGGTGTTGGCCCCACAGCTCAGGCAGCTGGGCAGGTCACCTGCTTAATTCAGGAATTCATAGACCTGGAAGGAACAATGAACTTCACCTTCACTCTGAGCGCTCTACCCTAGGTGCAGCAGGATCCTGAATAGCACAAGCTCAACAGAGAAGTTCACCTTGACCAATGTCAAGTTCCTACCACGGGGCATGACACCCTGTTATGGCTCTGTACACATACTGTGATCTGTTTTCTATAGATTCTTAGTTTAATAGTAGTTGAAGTGTTGGGCAGAGCATGCACATCTGTGACAATGGAGTTGGTCCAAAATACAGCATTTTTTGAGCCCTATAACTGCACTCATTGCCTTGTGTGTATGCCTATTCACACTTCACACTGCTCCATCACCTCACTCTCACCTGGGTTTCTTCTTGCTGTGGCTTTCCACCAGCAAGCCCTTGAGGTGCTCATTTCACACCTTTTGATTCTTTGGTTTCCAATTCTGTCTGACTATCCTCTGTTAACTACCCACTACTATGGAATAAATACAGATCTCTTCCTTTACCCGCTGTAGACTCCCAATACTTTAGTAATTCACACTTTGCTGTCCTTCTCAAGTACCCTTCTTCAGCATCCCAAATGATCAATCATTTCTGATATAGATAATAAATGTGTCAACACTCATTTTGAAGTGTTACATTTTCATTGCACTCTCTGTGGTCAGAAGCATTTCTTAAATATCAGCTATTGAAATGCTGATTTCACAGACCTCCACTCCTGCAGCCATACATCTGGGGAAAGGGAGATAATTGCTGCATGAGCTAATCTCATCCTCAGAGCTTTTCACACATCAAGAGCAAGGCCACCATTTCCTCATTAGTGTAGCTAGCACCTGTCTACACATTGTGATTTCAGAGACTGTGGGAGGGTTTTGCTGGTTCTCCACTAATCTTTTCTCATGTCCATAATTCCTTTAATTGGAACTTATTGCTGCATGAGAAATGACATCATTTCCTAACAAAAGGACTTAAAATTGGGAGGAAATAAGAAGCAGAGGACTAGTCAACAATATGAATCTACAGACAAGAAGAAATAACAAAATACTTTGTATCATAGCAAGGAAATCTCAACAAGAAAGGAGAAATAGAGAATATTAAGGGATGTTTTTGCCCTTTGTCCTTGTTTTATTTTTGCATTCTTAATTTTACTTTATGCCCACTTATTACTCTACCAAAAATATCATTTAGGACAATTAAATGCTACTTAATGTTATTAGGGATTTGGTGGATTATTTTACTGAAATTTAAAAATTCTTGAAAGTTTATGGCCATAGTTGAACCAGATAACATTTGATTTTCCTTTCAAAACTTATCAAGGATAATTTCAGAAACTTTATGCAACTATGTTTTAAATAACTGAATAGCTTTATGCCAAGTGTTATTCTGCTGAAGGATTTGCAAAATCTGTGATCAAACTTCCAGTTCCATGAATTATATCAAACTTAACATAGATTACATTTTCTTATGAAGTAATAAATGCAAATATTCAGTAAAAACAGTCATTGGATCCCTAATTAAAATGACATAACTTTTGGTGAGTATTAAGAAGAGTAGTTACTCACTACTTCTTTAATTGATGTTTATATAATTACTTTTGATTAATTTGTATAAAACATTCAGAATTAATTACATATTAGTAATTTTAGTTATTTATTTTTGAACAACAGTTCAGTATTATATATAAGGTATTAATATGGATTAAGTAACTGCTAAAATAATAACAAAAATATAATGAAGGCTGGAAGATCCACTGTACTATGTAAACAACAGGACAACAGGATTCTAAAAGACAGGTGTAAGCTAAGGCAAACTTAAAATATGTTCTATTTTATAAACAAGAAGGAATATTTTGTCAAGTTAAATAAGTAAAACCTATTTTTCTCTTTCTATCCTTAAGCAAGTTCTCACTGTGTGTTCAGAGCTCTAGAATTAGAATTCAGTGACCTTATTTTGCTCCATATCTGCCCTCACTTAAAGTTATACATTGAGGATTCATTGTTGAGTTTTTACTGGCCCAGAAAATGTATATTATATATTGCTAATCTGTTTTTCTCTCAGTCGATTTATCTACGGCAACACACACTGATTATATAACATACATCTTTTAATCAGTATCTGACTGTCTTTCTATATACCTATCTCTCCAATACACAATGACTCCATATAAAAGTTGTTTTCACTGTTAAATATTCATATGTGTCATTATCAGTCTCTAAGTTGATTAAGATGCAATATGACTTTAATGTTCTTATAACTGCTGAAATACTTTATGAATATAACATAATGCCCCCAATGGGTTTGTTATTAACAACAGTTCCAGGCTTATTAATCTAAATCAATCTTATTAATCTGGATCTCTTCAAATTACCATTTTTGAAAACAGAATCAACACAGTCTTTATAAAGCAAAACATTTTGCCTTTTGTTTAAAAAGTGTATTGTAAGAGAATTGAGGATGTTGAAAAGAATAAATAACTGGGAATGTGAGAAAACAGTGTCTCAGACATTCTTACTGTCCCTTGAAGCCTACTTACATTAAACTCGCACCTAGACCACTAGCGCCTGTAACAAACTATTCTTAACTTATTGGAATTTGTAGATTATCTCTTTCACTTCATACAGTTCCCCAAATACATGCCTACTCATGTAGCTATACCCTGGTACATTATAAATTCTCTAGTTCTTTATAACACCTTGTAATTAAAAAATAGTGTATAGACTATAGAACCCCAAATTGTTTCGGAAAATTTTCAAAACACATAGAAAAACATGGCATAAACTACACAGAAAAAAAGATTATATAGATACTGTAAAATAAATTTATATTACACTACCATTCTTGTTTACAATATGTGAGCAATTAAACAAAACTGTATTAAAACTTTAGAGTTACTAATATTTATGAATCTGTACATAATTTTATTGGGAAAAATAAAATTAATTCTAAAATCCCTTACCTTCAGATAGAATTAAAACATAGGAAAAAGTGTCTTACAGCTTTATTTTAATGATGTTAAAATTTCAATGACAATAACTTAGAACTTAGATTTTAAATGTTTATTTATTTATTTATTGAGTTTTCATTATTGGATTTATTATTTCATTTATTAATTTATTTTTAATTATTTTTTATTCACTTTACATCCAGATCACTGCCCCACTCCCAATCATATTGGTCCACAATCCTTCCCCAATCATCCCCTCCTATCTCCCCTCCTAGGCACTTCAAGTTTCTGCTAGGCTAGTCTCTTCCTTTCCCACAGAGTCCAGAAAAGGGATCCCAGTTTGAACATATGGTACATACAGGTAACAGCTTTTGGAATAGCCCCAATACCTGTTGTTCAGGGTCCACATGAAAGTCAAGCTGTACATCTGGTATATATGAGCTAGGAAACATAAGTCCAGCCTATGTATGTTCTTTGGTTGGTGGTTCAGACTTTGAGAGCCCCAAGAGTCCAGGTTACATAAAGCTCTTGGTCTTCCTGGGAAGTTTGTATCATATTCGAGGCCCTCAATCCTTCTTCCTATATTTTGGTTAGAGACCCCAAGCTCCATCCACTATTATACAGTGGGTGTCAGCATTTCTCTGAGTCAGCTGGTGGGTGGAGCGCTCAGAGAAGAACATACTCCTGTCTGCCTGCAAGCAGAACAGAGTCACATTCCCTCAGTCTCTTATCTCTCCCCTGAGCATGCATTAATTGTAGAAATTTTGGGTTGAAAGTTTTGTGAATGGGTTGATATCTCTGTAAACTCCACTGGGGTTCCTGCCTGGCTACAGATGGTGGCCTCTTCAGGTTTCATATCCCCAGTGTAGTCAGTTGCAGCTAAGGTCACACCCACAGATTCTTGGGAACCTCCCTTATCCTAGGTCTCTGTCTGGTCCTGGAGGAGCCCCCCCACACCTCCTCACTCCCATCAGTTTCAAATTTCCATTCATTTTTATGGCCATTTAGCCATCTCTCCAGTCCTTCCCCACACCAGATACTGAATGCCCCATTCCCCTCTCCTTTCTCACTCCCAGCCAGTTCCTTCCCTCCATCTGCCTCTTTTTGATTATTTTATCCCCACTTCTGAGTGAGATTCGAGCTTCCTTGTTTGGGCCTTCATTCTTGTTTACCTTCTTTGGGTCTGTGAAATGGAATATGGAACCTGTATTTTATGGCTAATATCTACTTATAAGTGACTGTATCCCATGCCTGACATTTTGGGACTTAGTCACCACATTCAGGATGATATTCTCAAGCTCCATCCATCTTCCTGAAAAATTCATGATGTCTTAGGTTTTTTTGTTTTGTTTTGTTTTGTTTTGTTTTTTGTTTTTTTCCGAGACAGGGTTTCTCTGTGTAGCCCTGGCTGTCCTAGAACTCACTCTGTAGACCAGGCTGGCCTCGAACTCAGAAATCCGCCTGCCTCTGCCTCCCAAGTGCTGGGATTACAGGCGTGTGCCACCACGCCTGGCTTGATGTCTTAGTTTTTAATAGCTGTATAGTATTCCATGGTATATACATATGACATTTTCTTTACTCATTCTTCAACTGGGGGACACCTAGGTTTTTTCCAGATATTGATGGCCATTATTCATTTGTCAAATCTTTGACTATCAAAATGAAATCTTCCTTCAAGTATCAAGTAGCAATTCAACCATTCTTTTGTGATTTGCATTCTTCTATTGTATTCTCTTAAAAACCTTGATTTTTATGAGCTTTCAATTTCTTTAAATTGTAAACTATTGTTTGATTTGCCTAAACACAGCCTAATATATATTATGAGAAAAGTGCCATGAGCACCACAATTCTTTGCACTCAGTTGAGGAGAAGAAAAAAGTAAAATTGATAATGAAACTGATTAAAAGTATGGTGGCACTTGAATGCCAGGAGAGGCACAGTAACTCAAATCAGTAAACTACATGAAGCAAAATGCCAAATTGTCTATAGTTTTGAACTAGAAACATTTAACCCAAAGGGCATGAAGAAGTCTCACAGCATGAGACTTTTTAAAATACAACTTGCCTGTGTCTTATACTGATAGGCCAATAGAAAGGACACAAACCTACATCTGACAAGTATATCTCCAAGAAGAACACTTGCTGGGCATGCTTGAGGGCCTAGATGTGAGGCCCAGTATTGAAGAAAGAGGGAAATAATAAAGGAAGGCGTGATATAAAGAATGAACAGGTGTATTCTGAATATTGTTTATGGAGCAATTAATGACAAAGTGTTATTGAGTTAAATACACTGGCATTTAATGGTTCTGGTGCTGATTATTTAACAACTGACTTTTTATAATTTTTAAAGCCGAAATCATACTTGGAACTATGTTCAAAATGATCTTGATAATTGACACAAACTTTTTCTCATTTTCTCTGCCAAGATATATTGTAATCATCACTTATACTGACTGAAATAAAATGTATTAGGTGATTCTTCAAGAATATCCTCACATCACATTTCATATACTTGGAAAAACATAAAGAACAAGTCACATAGAAGGACTGACTTTTCTTCCTAAAAGCCCAAGGTATTAGGATATTTTATAATTTTATGTTAGTAATGAATATCAGTTGTTTTCTTATTTTTTATTAGTTATTTTATTTATTTACATTCCAAATGTCTCCATTCCCAGTTTCCCCTCAGCAAACCCACTATCATATCCTCCCTCCTCTCTGCCTTTATGAGGTTGCTTTCCTACCCACTCTCCCACTCCTGCCTCACTGGCCTAGTTTCCCCCTTTATTGGGATATTGAGCCTCCACAGAACTAAGGGCTTCTCCTCCTATTGATGCCAGATACATGTGCAGCTGGAGCCATGGGTCCCTCCATGTGTACTCTTTGGTTGGTGGTTTAATCCCTGGGAGATCTGGAGAGGAGGCCCAGCTAGTTGATATTGTTGTTCTTCCTATAGGTTGCCATCCCATTTAGCTCCTCCAGTCCTTCCCCACCTCTTCCATTGGAGCCCCAGTGCTCAGTCCAATTATTGGCTGATTCCATCTTCATCTATACTGGTCAGGCTCTCGCAGAGACTCTCAGAGGATAGCTGTAACATTAAACAAGCATCTATTCCTGCATTCAGTGTTGCATCAGAAATATTGGAACATAGTATGTAATGGAGATGACATTTGCATTCCTCTCAATGTTTTTTTATGCTCACATCCTACTTCTACTTATGAGAATCAGTACACATTCTAAAATAAGACACATCTCTGAGATGTAAACCCAAGAGTTCACAGGCTGGAATGGCTCCTGTCACACCTGTATCATTTTGGCAGAAAGATGCTTCCTTTGGATAGAAAAAAAAATAGAGTAGGAGCCAAGAACAGTCATATAATGTCCTTTGGCAGCTCTTCTACGCCAACATATTTTTTATTTTTAATCTCAAGGGATAATTTGCAAAAATAGAAACTTCTAATGTTTTGTTGAAATTATTATATTGACAGACAAAATGAAAACTAACTTGGGATTTTTAAATGTTTTTAAAAATACCCTTTTCAAAATGTCACGCCATGTTAAACAATGAAGAAGGATATTTGCATTACAAATCAATATTAAAGTTTTTTGTGACCATCATCTGTACACAAAAAGAATTAAAGTTCATTCCAAATAATTAGCAGTTTTCACAAAAAAAAACATCTTGTAAAAATGAGTAAGTATAAGATTTTGAAAATATCTCAAACTTATTTATGTCTCCATATAACTTGCAAATCCCTTGTGTAACTTTCAACTAATATTTGTACTATGAACCTTGTACCGGCTGGGATTGTGTGTCAACTTGAGGAAAGAGTCTCCCTTGGTGAAATGCCTCCATGAGATCCAGCTGTAACACATTTCTCAATTACTTATCAAGAGTAGGAGGGCCCAGCCTATTGTGAGTGGTGCCATACTAGGGCTGGTGGTAGACCTAGAGTGTATAACAAAGAAGGCTGAGCAAGCCAGGGGAAGCAAGCCAGTAAGCAGCTCTCCTCCATGGCTTCTGCATCCATTCCTGTCTCCAAGCTCCTACCCTGTGTGAGTTCCTATCCTAACTTCATTTGGTGAACAGCAAAGTGTAAGTGAAAGCTGAATAAACCATTTCCTCCCCAACTTGCATCTTGGTTATGATTTGTGCAGAAGTACAAACCCTACAACAAACCTGAACATAAAATATAGAGAAAGATGTATCTATGGTGCCTGCTTCCGTTTGCTTCCCTCTCTGCATTTTTTTCTTTCTTTATATAAACATTCCAGAACACGGTATCTTTATGAGTCCTAGGTCCATTGTTGCAGTTGGCACTAAAGCAATCTGCTGTACATATAATTAGCCAGTAATCTCTTAGCCTACTTCCCATTCTCTTACAATTTTACTTTTACCATGGCAATTGTCACCTGTTCTGAAGGATTTATTTTTAATCAAATATTATGTTATATACATTTTCTCTTTTTTGTTATATGAAATCTTTGTTTCTTATGCCTTATGCAATGCATTAACACCATGAGACATGCAAATTTGTCAGGATTTTGAAAATAGCCAGTACCATTTTTTGAAAAGGCTATCTTTTTTCCACTGGATGGTCTTAGCTCCTTTGTCAAAGACCAAATGACCATAGGTGTATGGGTTCATTTCTGGGTCTCCAATTCTATTCCATTGATCTACCTGCTTGTCACTGTACCAAAACCATGTAGTTTTTAACACTATTGCTCTGTAGTACTGCTTGAGGTCCAGGAAGCTGATTCCCCCAGTTCTTTTACTGTTCAGAAGAGTTTTTACTATCCTGGGTTTTTTTGTTATTCCAGATGAATTTAAGAATTGCTCTTTCTAAATCTATGAAGAACTGAGTTGGGATTTTGAAAGGGTTTGCATTGAATCTGTATATTGCTTTTGGCAAGATGGCCATTTTTACTATATTAATTCTGCCAATCCATGAGCATGGAACATTTTTTCCATTTTCTGAGGTCTTCTTCAATTTCCTTCTTCAGAGACCTGAAGTTCTTGTCATACAGATCTTTCACTTGTTTGGATAGAGTCACACCATGATACTTTATATTGTTTGTGGCTATTATGAAGGGTGTCATTTCCCTAATTTCTTCAACTGGAGGTCAGAAAAATGCAAATCGATCCATTCTTATCTCCTTGTACTAAGCTCAACTCCAAATGCATCAAGGACCTCCACATAAAACCAGACACACTGAAACTAATAGAAAAGAAACTGGGGAAGAGTATTGAGTACATGGGCACAGGGGAAATTTTCCTGAACAGAATACCAATAGCTTATACTCAAAGATCAAGAATAGACTAATGGGACCTCATAAAATTCCAAAGTTTCTGTAAGGCAAAGGACACTGTCAATCCAACAAAATGGCAACCAACAAATTGGGAAAAGATCTTCACCAACCCTACATCTGACAGAGGGCTAATATCCAATATAAACAAAGAACACAAGAAGTTAGACTCCAGAGAGCCAAATTACCCTACTAAAAATTGGGGTACAGAGCTAAACAAAGAATTTTCACCTGAAGAACTTCTAATAGCTGAGAAGCACCTTAAGAAATGTTCAACATCATTAGTCATTAGAGAAATGCAAATCAAAACAACCCTGAGATTTCACCTCACACCAGTTAGAATGGCTAAGATTAAAAACTCAGGAGACAGCAGATATTGGTGTGGATGTGGTGAAAGACGAACATTCCTCCTCTGCTGGTGGGATTACAAGTTGGTACAACCACTCTGGAAATCAGTCTGATGGTTCCTCATAAAACTGGGCATGACACTTCCGGAGGACACTGTTATACCACTCCTCGGCATATACCCAGAGGATTTCCTGGCATGCAATAAGGACACATGCTCTATTTTGCTCATAACAACCTTATTTATAATAGCCAGAAGCTAGAAAGAACCCAGATGTCCCTCAAAGGAGGAATGGATATAGAAAATGTGGTACATTTACACAATGGAATACTACTCAGCAATTAAAACAACGAATTCATGAGATTCTTAGGCAAATGGTTGAAACTGGAAAATATCATCCTAAGTGAGGTAACCCAATCACAAAAGAACACACATGGAATGCAGTCACTGCTAAGTGGATATTAGCCCAGAAGCTCTGAATACCCAAGACACAATTCATATATCAAATGATCCCCAAGAAGAAGGAAGGAGAGGGCCCTGGTCCTGGAAAGGCTGGATGCAGCAATGTAGGGGATTACCAGAACAGAGAAGTGGGAGGGGGTTGATTGGGGAAGGGACAGACAGAAGAGGGCTTATGGGACTTATGGGGAGGGCAGAACGGGGAAAGGGGAAATCATTTGGAATGTAAACAAAGAATAGAGAAAAGAGAGAGAGAGAGAGAGAGAGAGAGAGAGAGAGAAGGAGAAAGAGAGAGAGAAAGAAAGAGAAAAAGAAAGAAAGAAAGAAAGAAAGAAAGAAAGAAAGAAAGAGATAATATCTATCTACACTTGAGACAAAGACAAATCTATCCACACTTGGCTATTTGAATCAATAGAAATCAAAGGCATACAAGCTACTGTATTCAGTTAACTAGTTGAAAACTTCTATGAATTCTTTTCTGAATTTCACTAATAAGATACATGTGAGTAATTGGTAGTGTTTCTATCATTTCTCCATATCAGTCATCACTCAAAGCCTCAAAGTACCTGCTAATAGTTGTATATTTTCTTCTATCATGTTGGTATTGTTTTCTAAATTGGAATCGCATCTTACAAGTTGAGGCAGCATATACTGTCTCTTGAGTTTTTGATCTTAGCAATTTTGATGGAAACTCAAAGTCATTTTGCATTTTGATTTGTATTTCCCTAGTGACTAAGTGGCTTTGTAGCCATTAGAGATTCCTCTGTTGAGAATGCCTGATTAGTTTTTAACCATTTTTTTATTTGGGTTATTTGTTTTGTTAGTGTCTAATTTCTTGAGTTCTTATACATTTTGTATCTTAGCTGCCCTCTTTCAGATGAAGCGTAACTGAAGACATTTTCCCAATGTGTAAGCTGACGTTTCGTCACATTGATAGTGTCCTTTGCATTGCGGAAATTCTGCTGTCTCGTGAGGTCTCATTTATCAATTATTGAACTTAGAACCTTGGACAACCACTCTGATAATCAATCTGGCAGTTTCTCAGAAAATTGTAAATAATTCTACCTGAATACCCAACTATACTGCTCCTGGGCAAATATCCCAAAAATGCTTCACTATACCATTAGGGTATATTATCAACTATGTTCATAGCAGCTTTTATTCATAATAGCCAGAAAGTCGAAACACTCCAGATGTCTCTCAACCAAAGCAAAATCGATACAGAAAATGTGTTTTATTTACACGATGGAATACTACTCAGCTATTTAAAACAAGGATAACATGAATTTTCTAAGCAAATGGATGGACTAGCATTGTGAGGTAACTCAGACCCAAAAGGACGGGCACGGTATGTACTCACTTATAAGTAGATATTAGTCAACAAGTGCAGAATACCCATGCCACATGCTACAGGCCCAAAAAAGCCAACAAGTAAGAAGGCCCAATAGGAAATACTTGAATCTCATTTAGAAGGGGGAATAAAATAGTCACAGGAGACAGATGGAGGGCAGGAAATTTGGAGAAGGGGTAGAGAAAGGATCAGGTGAGAGAAGAGACAGGAGAGAATAAGGGAGGGACACTAGGGTCAATGTTGATCTGTAACTGGCTGGAGTGGGGACATGGGGGGTCTTCTCTAGGACAAGCCAGAGATCAGGAGTAGGGGACTTTCTTTGAGACTCATAGAAGTTGGAATAAGGAACTTCAAAAGGAAAACCCCAGTAGGAAGATAAGAACACCAACCCACCCACAAAATCTTCCACCTATAATTTTTCCTGTACACCATAAATGCAGTGGTAAAGGTGGAGGAGAGAGACAGAAAATAACTGGCCCAATTTGAGACACATCCCATTGGAAAGTACCAATCCCTGACACTAATAATAGGAAGACAATAACAAAGGGTTGAGATCTGATGATTCTGACATATAACAACTACCTTAATTTTAAAATACAATACAGTGCTTTCTGGGGCCAAACATGAGTGAGCTTGTTTCAGGCTCATAATATGTTCAGGCCATATATTGAGGCCTTATCAAATTTTATGTTCCAATGTAGTAGCAGTTCCTGGAGTTTTCTACAGTGACAGAAATAAGAAAATTATAACATCAAGGCATTTAAAATAATCAATTTGTGAAAATATCAATTAGGCAATTATAACAGGCAAAGAAATGTGCACTATAAGCCTTGACTGTAATTTGGTAAAATCAGTATAGAAATGTCTTATTTAAGTTAATGAAATCCAAATACTTAATATGATTATGAGGAAATTAAATCTGATGTACAGACAGACCAAGAACAGATCCTTAGGAGGCTAAAAAAATTCCCAGAGAAATCGTAGTTAGGCTGTTAGAACAGTAATTTCAAACTGTTCACAGTCAGGCATGTTTGTTAGCAGTTGATCAGCCGATGCCAACAACTTTTGTTCAGAATGCATGCTCCCTTTGAGTGAACCTCACATTTGAGTGTGTGGAAGGTCAGAGATTATTTATTAATTTTACAATGTTTCTCATCATTTGAAAGATCATTTCTTGGATCTAAGATAAATGAGGCTGAGCAGTGGTCAACAGAGAAGTGCTCAGAGCCAAGGAGTGGCTGGCAAAACTCATGAAGAAATAGAATCCTGTATCATATAAAAAATTATTAACCGTCATAATGTAGATATAACTTTCCTTTTCTTACATTCATCCTTTGTATCTGACATAACACTTATCTGTGACACACAATACTATTACTATACATAAAATGAAATAATCAGTAGAGTCAGCATACATGCTCTGCCTGTACCTAGGGAGCTTGCATGTATGTAGCAGATGAACAGCTTGGTTAATGTGGATCCTTCAAAACTGGAGCAGGGGCTGTCCCTAAATCTGTTGTTAGCCTGTGGGATACTCTTTCTCTGATAGAGCTACATTGTCAGATCTCAATGAGAGAAGATGCACCTACTCCTGCAGTGACTTGATGTGTGGTGATACCCAGGAATACCACATCTTCTCTGAGGGCAAGGGGTGTGTGAGGGGAGGGCAAGGGCTGTAAGGGGGTTGTGCTATGATTATTATGTAAAGTGAATACAATATAAATTAATGAAAAAAGAAAAATAGAAATATTGTTTAGGTTTTTTCATTATTTTTTATCTTTTTTATTGGATGTTTTCTTTATTTACATTTCAAATATTGTCTGCTTTCCTAGCTCCTGCCCCCTCCCCTGAAACTCCCTATCTCATACACCCTCACTCTGCTTCTATGAGGGTACTCCCCCACCCACCCACTCCTGCCTTCCTGCCCTTGAATTCCCCTACACTGGGGTATTGAAACTTCACAAGACCAAGGGCCTCTCCTCCCAATGATGCCCAACAAGGCCATCCTCCACTGCATATGCAGCTGAAGCCATGGGTCCCGCCATGTGTACTCCTTGGTTGGTGGTTTAGCCAAAATGTGGGTGCTTTGGTCCTTCTTAGAAAGGGGAACAAAACTCTTGTGGAAGCAAATACAGAGACAAAGTGTGGAACAAAGTCTGAAGGAAAGGCCATCCAAAGACTGCCCCACCTGGGCATCCATCTCATATATAGTCACCAAACCCAGACACTATTGTAACATGTCCTGCATTTTGACAGGAGCCTGATATAGCTGTCTCCTGAGAGGTTCTGCCAGGGCCTGACAAATACAGAGGTGAGTTCTCACAGTCAACCATTGGACTGAGCATGGGGTACCCAATGTGGTCCCCAATGGTGGGGTTAGAAAAAGGACTGAAGGAGCTGAAGGGGTTTGCAACCCCATATAAAGAACAAACATAAAAACCAACCAGATCCCCCAGAGTACCCAGAGACTAAACCACTAACCAAGGACTATTTTTTTAATTGAAATATAACTAAATAATTATATTCATTCACTCACATTCTTCTGTGGCCAATTCTTCCTTCCAAATTCTGGATTTCTTCTCTTTTAACCATTGTTGATGTATGTATGTATGTGTATGTGTTTCTATAGGTATATGCATGCATGCATATGTCTGTGGATGCATGCCTGTGTGTATGTGCAGGCAAACACACCCGTGTGTGTAATGTGCATATATATATATATATATATATATATATATATATATATATATCCTTTGAGTCTCTCTTATTTGCATATAACTGTATGGTTGTCCAGTAGGTACTGGATAACCAATAAAGAATTAATCTGTGGGAAAGAAATAGTCTCCCACTCATCAATGCTAATTACCTGTACCTTTCTATCTACAAGTGGGGCCCAAGTGCACTGAGAGGTTAATTTGTGTCAAAATTGTTTCGGTCTTGTCTAGTTAGCCATGTTGAGATTACTTGGAAATAGTTTCCATTACATAGCTGGACAATACAACCCCAATTCAGTGATCCTGGTCCTCTGGCTCTTAAAAGCTTTATATTTTGTCTTGCCTCCAAGACAGGGCACATGTTTCAAAATTCTATCCATAGGACTAGAACTCAATTTACTCAGGGCAAAACCCCACAAAGAAGATACATCTATGCAGATCTCCAGCACACATCAATCTACTATAAATGAGTGGATATTAGAGAGATCATTTTTATATATGGTGAATCCTCCTCCATATTCACAACTACCATGTGTTAATTGACTCACTTCTAACTGAAAATGAAACAAAAGATTTAGGCAAGGTGTTGTGCTATAGAATCCCTTAATTTTGCAGTTTTATTTTCATTTTAGGTTTGTATATTAGTATGTATGTGGAAAACACATATGCCACAGGGCACATGTGAGGTTCAGAGGGCAACTTGGTGAAGTCTGTTTTCTATTTCCATTTTTACATAGGTTACAGTTATCAAAAACAGGGTGCAGGTCTTGAGCAGAAATTGTCTTTTCCCACTGAGACATCTGGCATTCCATAAACTACCTTTTATATGCAAGATAGATAAATGGTACAACTACTCTGTTTGGTTGCCTCCAAGTGAAACATTATACTTCTGTAGAAAACAAAAGAAAACTAACACAGAATAAAAAACAAAAGCAAGCAAATAAACACATAGATCACTACAATGTGGTTTATAATATCATCTTAGTGGATCTCTGAAATATATAAATCATAAATTTATTTAATGCCTTATCCTCCATTTTATTGCCACAGACACTTTTGGGGCCATACATATAGGAAATGAATTAAATAGAGGAAGGGGAAACTGGTCAGAATGTATGATATGTGAGAAGGATCTGTTTTCACTTTAAAAAATAACTGAACATTCATCATATAATATAACCATATAAAATAATTCATATCATATGAGAAAAAGTAGCAAAATATATCAAGGAGTTGGTCAAATGTTTGACTCATCACTAGTGTCATCTCAAATATAATAGTAATTATACACTAAAGACAAAGAAAACTTCCTTTCATAATTTTAATTTATGAATTGAGTCTACAAATTCTGCCCTGTGAAAGTTTATATCTCCCACAAAGAGTCTCAGAACTTACTTCAAAAGGAAGAAAAGAGATTTATTTGCAAGTATAATAATTTATTACCATAATGATACAAGTACAAATAAAGCATGAACAGGCACAGTATCTATTATGGATATACCAGATTTATCTTAAAAATAGAAATTGTTTTACATTACAAAACAGAACAAATAAAATTAGGCATCTGAACACTACAAAAATCCCTCAAATAACAAAAGACTAGAAACAAAATTACATATTCATTTATTTATTTCTAATTTTCAATGAAATTTTCTTTTTCAAAAATCACATTTTAAAAAAAGCATCCATTAACATATGTAAAAATAAATTTTAATAACATATATTTTGTAACATAATTGAAGTGGCATGTCATACCCAGGACGTTTATATGTTAACAAATTGTTAGGCCTATTTGGAACAAATAAAAATGGCATATGAGAAGCTCAGAAGAATATTTAACCTTGCTGTGTGTCATAAGTAACTTGTTCAATGTTGTACAATACCAATAGCCCCACTAAAGGAAAATTGAAGACTCAATTATAATGAATGCTGGAGAGAATTCTTTCAAAGTATAACTGGAGAAATTTTAAGGGATTCTGAAAGTAAACTGTGTATTGTTGAAAGTGAAAGTAATGAATTGGCATTTACTTAACTTAAAACATCTAAATTTGTTATTATTACATACAGGTGTTTTATGATTTTCCCTCATTGGTAATTTTCTTTCTTTCTTTCTTTCTTTCTTTCTTTCTTTCTTTTTCTCTCTTTCTTTCTCCTTCTCTCTCTCTCTCTCTCTCTCTCTCTCTCTCTTTCTTTCTTTTACATTTCAAGTGTTATTCCCCTCCACAAACCCCCTATCCCATCCCTGCTTCCCCTGCTTCTATGATGATGGTCCCCACCCATGCCCCCACTCCCATTTAATCATCCTTTTCTCACCTACTGATTATACCCAATTTATGCTTCTTTCCAAACTTTCAAAATGGATACTTCAGAAGTGATTGGGGGTCATACCATAATTGAGACCCAGAACTTTGGTGAACCTTTCATTTTCAGTCCTTGTTAATTCAATTTCAATGAAAAAGCTAACATAAGGTTTGTACAAAATTAGTAACCATTTTTTGTACTGTTTTAAGATAATGTGCTGGTTTTAATGAAAGCGAACCCCCTTTGCTCATATATTCACATGCTTTGTTGTACCCAGTTGGTGAACTGTTTAGACAGGTTATGAGTTGTGGCCTTGTTGGAGTAAATGTGTCACATGGGATGGGTTTTGACCTTTCAAAAGCCCATACTAGGCAGTCAGAATCAAGCTCTCTAAGCTCTCTCTCTCTCTCTCTCTCTCTCTCTCTCTCTCTCTCTCTCTCTCACACACACACACACACACACACACACATACACACACACACACACACACACACATACACACACATGCTCTCATGAAGATAAAAGTTCATTGACCTTTAAACTTTGTGTTCCAAATCTATGCAGAAACAGATGTCCCGCGCAACCATCTCGCCAGCAAGAACGACACGGCACACTCAAGATCCTTCTGCAGCAAAGCTTTAATGCTCTTGAGAGGGAGAGCATAAGCCTACAGAGCAGAGACCCAGATACCCAGAAGCCCATCCCTTATATAGGCTGCAACCCCTGCCTCGGACATGTCATCACCTGATTGGCTGCAGCTCGGGAGAGGCGGAGACCAAGGGATGGTAAACTACCCAGCACCTGCGCACTGACTTGTTTACTTCACCCCGGCAGGATGTTTGGGCAGGCAGGATGTTTGGGCAGGCAGGATGTTTGGGCTGGCAGGATATTTGGGCCGGTAGGATGTTTGGGCTGGCTGTCGGCTCCCCACAAACAGATTTTTGAATTAAGCCATACAGTCTCTAGAGTTTGGCCTGATAAGCTTAAAATGCTATATTTTCAGAACTTCACCATGCTTGAAAATTCCTACAAGCCACTTTCATCCTACTTGGTTTCTGAATTTATAGATATCTATGATTGTTCAGAATACAAAAAAAAACCAATATGAGTAAAATGACTAATAAGAATTAGCGGAATTCTAAGATATTACTTCATTCTGTACAAGTCAATTCATATGAAAAATTATAATTTCTACATTTACAGTATCTCACATGCCTGAAACATAAGGATCCATATGAAATATTATAATTATTTTAGTGCTATGAAGTTGACAAAATTAATTTAAAGATTTTGTTAAAAATGTGATTCTAAATTAAATACTAGTAATATATTATGCAAGTAATTATTTTTATTAAAATAGTAAAATTTGGTTAAAGATATATCACTTGAAATTATTCCATGGAAGAGGTATTAATTTCCTCATTAGTTCTATACTAATGTGTGTTTTTAGTAGTATGAAATTAGATTCATATTCTTTCAGCGCAATTAAAGATTCTTCTCCAGGGGCTGGAGAGATGGCTTAGTGGTTAAGAGCACTGACTGCATTCCTTCTGCTTTCCAGTATGAATAATACCAACATATATCCAGCAATCTTCTAGGATATTTAAGAATCCAGGTTGTGAAACAAGATGCTACTGGTTTCTCAGACTCACTCATACAGATCTTTTTGATCTACCTAACTCTTAATATATAGGTCAATCTAATCTCTCTCTCTCTCGCATATATATATATATAGATAGATAGATAGATAGATAGATAGATAGATAGATAGATAGATAGATATTTAGATAGATAGATATAGATATAGATATAGATATAGATATAGATATAGATATATGTATATATGAAAGTGCGTGTGTATTGAACTCCAAGATGCCTTGTTGGAAATTTTTAACAAATAAAGCAAACAGAGTTTATGATCCCTGAGTTTCACATGATGGGAAGTCAGTATAGACCTTCACACAGTTCTGTTGGTGTATACTTTGAGCACTCAAGAGATTGCTGCTGAATTACTCTTTGGAATATGATGGCCAGCCTAGATAGTAATGATGACCCTGTATAGGAGCACTCTCTAAAATGACTTGGGAAAATTAGAAAAGTAACCCACACAACAGAAAATCTTTGCCTGTTGCCAATGTCTGGTTTCCAAAATCTAAGTACAGCACTACAAAATATTTTCTAAATGTTTTGCTAGTCTTCGAGTACTTGTTTCAAAATAAGCTTCTAAGGTACTTTACCGCCACACACATAAGCACCCAAAAAATCTTACCAAAGCAAATAATTCCATAACAACTGGAATTACTCACTTTATGTGGACTTGCATTGTCCATTGGAAATGAAGTCATTAAGAGTGGAAATACAGGAGGCACAGACAAGCAGCTTGGTATTACTTTGGGTATACAGACAAATAAAAAGACAAAGCCCAGCCAAGTCACAGTTGGGTACTGATGATGAAAATCATGACAATGGAGATTCCAGAGCTAGTACAAAGGTCATTCAGACAAGAATGGGACTGTTCAGAACAAATTCATATCAAACATGGCCAAATATAGTGGCAGAAAATTTTCCATTTCTGTATTCATAGGCAAGAAAATTAACCCTCATCTTGTATGCAATCAATAAAAACTTCCTGTGTAAGTTCATAATTGAGCAAACTTCATAGCAGTAACAGATGCTTGCAAAGAAATCTTGAAAAGTCTGATGCCTGGGCCTAGTTTTTAAGAAAGAATAGGATTCCAACAGACTGCTTCTAAAGGGTGTTTTAATTGAGGAAATTACACTTGATAAAAGATA
Organism: Apodemus agrarius; assembly: GCA_964023405.1. Taxonomy (NCBI): domain Eukaryota; kingdom Metazoa; phylum Chordata; class Mammalia; order Rodentia; family Muridae; genus Apodemus; species Apodemus agrarius. The sequence goes on along the minus strand of OZ030016.1, from coordinate 27,490,615 downwards.
GTTTACCTCAATTTTAGTCTTATACTTTGACAATTTTTCAGTTCATTTTACCTCCCATTTATTCACATTAACTTGTCGTTAACATTGTCATACGACTGTCTCACCTATCTTTTGTAGCAGAACAGTCTTCCTGTGAAAATGTTTTTGACACTGATTGAGTAAATGCTCTTTGGTGATCCTGTTTTGTCTATGGGATTAGGTATGGCTCATTGGTGTCCTTAATGGAGAAGTTGAAAATAACAGAAATGATATATGAACTCAATGTCCCTAACAAACTGCACCTGAGATGTCAGAACAACATGGGAAATTAGATTATAAATGTACAAATACAAAGATTACAAGTTTCTCCCCTGAAAAAAATGAATACACTTTTCTTATAATGCTTTGGTATTACATATGCACCTAACAGAATATGCACTGAATTAAAAACAAGGCAAAAGTTTGCTGGTGTTAAATAACTGAATATTTATAAAATATCACTGTCAAGGTTTCTTTCTTTCAATTCCACACTTTATTTCCCTTGACCCATTATTTCAAGATTAAAGTAAAACAGGGATTTGGTTCTCCAGTTATTCATTCATTTAACCAGCAAATTTATACTGTGCTTATAAAGGTTAATATTCTAATTAGTAAGATACAGACATTGATCATTGTTTTCAGAGATTCGCAGAATCCCAATGGATTCCTGTGACTTAGATCAGGATTTACAATGTGATGTAATAAAGTATCCATGAAAAACTTCAATGCTCAATTAATATATAAAATATATACCAATGTTAATGCATTTTATGCCTAAGGACCTCTGTTTCTTCAAATGTAATGAAATAGTTACCATGTTTGAAAACTATTCACTATCTTGTGTTAACAGAAAACAACCTTGTCTCTGCTTAGAGAGATGTCATGAAAGTCAATGCATATTTAAATTACAAAACATAATTCCATAGATATAATACTATATGAAGCTTAGAGATTAAGTTGAAATTTATTTCGATAAATATTTATTAAAAGCAAAGTGATATATCATATAATGCAAGCAAACAAATGAAAAGTTCAAATTAAATTTTTAAATGACATTATTAAATTAATATTTCATTGAAACAATTGCAAAATGACCTTGATTGAGTACATGATGAAGCTAATTATACTTTTACTTCTAAGATTCATATCACTAAAAGGATTCCCTGAGTTTCATGTATTAACTGCTTTAAACATACATAAACAAAAATAAATAGTAAACATGAGCTAAGAAAGGACAACTGCAGACATACTAAATTGGGCAAGGGAACTTGATTACACAAAGAACTGTAGGCAACTAAAGGACTTTGAGAGCAACTTCATTAGTCTTTTCCAGAAAAAAGCACATTAATTAATAATCAGAATAATTCACAGATATTTTAACAAATGGTCATATCTCAAAGCACAGTACTTATACATTTTGGTTTGTGTGTGTGTGTGTGTGTGTGTGTGTGTGTGTGTGTGTGTGTTCACACAATGAAAACATAGGCAAGGAATTTGAAAGAAAGCCAAGAGAACTATGCAGGGAGGACTATCTACATTGGAGGGTTTAAAGGGAGGAGAGAGAATGGTTCAATGATGTGATTATATTGTACTCTCAAAATATAAAACAAAAATTTTAAAGTTTCCTGATAGATCCCTTCATCTGTGAAAGAACAATCTTAAGCATTTTGATTTCCAAAGAGGCCATAATCCAAATTGAACATATAAATATCACTGTATTAAAATATTTGTATTTTTCTGTTCAACCTGAAAAATATGAACAGCAGTTTCCATTTTTAATAAAAATGGGTAAAAAGAACAGATAATGGTGACACCCAAACCTAAAAAAAAAACTATTTTAATTTCACCTTCAAGGTGAGAAAAATGCAATTTGTTGTATGAAAAATATCATGTCTTATTAGCAGTCTAGAGTATTGAGAACTGAAATTACAGTCTTAAGAACAGAAACAAAAATTGCCCTGCAGACAGTCTGTATTGTTGAGGTATTATTAGTATTCATTTTAAGAGAAATTTGGAATAAAAGAGAAAATTGAGACGAGAAATGTCATTGAGTTGCACTAGAATCTCCTCAAGCTATTTACTAACACCTTAAACAAATTTCTCATATACTGTGAGAAATGCCTACTCTAAAATGTGTTTATTAATGTAAGACAGAGGAGATATATCAGAACTTGATAAATTATTTAATGAAAGAAAATTCTTGTTATATTAAAATTTACATTACATTTAAATGTTGTTATCAAATTTACTTTTAAAAATGTATTTGGTTATAGTCTCAAGATTATTTCTAGAACAAAATTATGTAGCCAGTACACTTTAAAATAAATCCTGTTAAGAACCTGCAACTTCAATAATAATTAGAATCTAAAAACACTAGATATAAGGAGGGCATCTTTATTTTGCAAAGAATGCTTGAGAAGGCCTTGAGTTTAACTCAGTATCCACACATATACACACATACACACACAAAAGAAAATCATTAAAAACAGATAACTAAGCCGGGCAGTGGTGGCACATGCCTTTAATCCCAGCACTTGAGAAGCAGAGGCAGGAGGACTTCTGAGTTTGTTGCCAGCCTGCTCTACAGAGTGAGTTCCAGGATAGCCAGAGCTACACAAAGAAATCCTGTCTTTAAAAGAAAGAAAGAAAAAGAAAAAAGAAAACAGATTACTAAGTTAAAGTTACCACTTTGGCATTCTATGGTTAAGTCTGACTCTCTTTGCAGAAAGGATCCTTTTCACATCATCACCTTTCACCTATAAAACTCAAACAATCAAGAGTTTCAGGATTACCTTTACTTAATTTTGAAATTGAGGTAAAATAATATTTATTTTGATTAAAATACTGCTAAAAATAATGACAATTATCAGAGCAAAAACAGCCATTTTTGAACTGCATAATCATATCCTTGATTCCTTTGGTGTTTACTTAGCCAATCAGTGAGTTAGGTAGTTAGTTAGTTAGTTAGTTAGGTAGGTAGGTAGATAGGTAGTTAGGTAGCTAGGTAGTTAGTTAGTTAGTTAGTTAGTTAGTTAGTTAGTGAGTTAGCTAGGTTGTTTATTTGAGGCAGGATCTTACTTTCTAGGCTAAGATATTCTTGAAGTTACTATATACCTCAGAACTACCTCCTACTCATAGAAATCCTTCTGGCTATCTTTTCCCAAGGTACAGATAATCAGTGTGAGCCACCATTCTCCCTCATAAAAATGGTGTGATTTTTTTTCTAAATTAAAGTGTAATCATCACTTTATTTCCCCTTCCCTTTACACACACAGACATACACACACACACACACACACACACACACGCATACACACACATGTATGTATGCGTGTGTGTGTGTGTGTGTGTGTATGTGTCTGTGTGTCTGTGTGTCTGTGTGTCTGTGTGTCTGTGTGTCTGTGTGAGTGTCTGTGTGTGTGTCCTAGATAATAAGTCATACCAGCATGGTTATCTAAAGAAGACCTGGACAATCAATACATCAATGCAATGAATACATCAATAGACCTCCTAAAGAAGAAAGGGGAAATATCACTAGAAAACAATTACTGTTCTTAAGGTGTTGCAATTCTCTCCATCTCCAGCTTCTTCAGTCCTTCACCTAGCTCTTCCATTGTGGTCCCTGGGCTCTTCCTGATGGTTGAATGTATCTGTATCTACATTGGTCAGATGCTGGTAGAATCTCTCAGAGAACAGCCATCCCAGACTCTTGTCAACCAGTGATTTTGGGGTATGGTGTGCTACCTCAAGGATGATGTTTCTAGCTCCATTTGTTTACATGTAAATTTCAAAGTTTCATTTTTACTAACTGCTCCATTGTGTCAATATATACTTTTTATTATCCATTACCCAGTTAATGAATATTGATTTTTTTACATGTATAAGAATGTTAATTATAAGTCAAAGCAAAACACAAAATTATACATCTATATACATTAAGAACTTCGATTCAATATATTCTCCCACATTTCCATCGAAGGATCGTAGCACAAAAAATGTTCATAATGTATGTATTCATCAAAAATGATGCTCTTGGAGTCCCCGCATTGACAAGACCTTGAGAGTTTATTTTTAATCATTCCAGGTATTTAATCATAACATGTAAATGGTAAGGCTATATTCAAGAAAACACCACATACTTGAGTCACAGAACATGAAGACATTAACGTGGTACTCACCTGGTAGCTTCATGAAAGTTCTTATCTTTCCTGGTAGCAGAAGTGATGTGTGCAATGCCAGAGGAGAAAAAAGACTCAGTCTCACCCATCAGTCAAATTTTGAAGGAAGTAGAGGTAGGGTCAAGAGGATGATGAAGGGATGAGTTGGGAAGAGAACATATAGCTTATTTATGAAAGTCTCAGAATTTGTAAATATAGAAAAACAAACATGTATTTTGAATATATACATATGTATATGTATATGTATATGTATATATATATGAATATGATGTATATGTATATACACATACATATTATTTTTGTAATGCATATCATTTTTGTAATATATAAGTTGGACCATCTTATATTTCCCCAATATTTCTCATATTTATTATTTTAAATTGTTTTTCAGTATATTACAAGTAGATTGTGTTATTCTGAGAAGGGGTAGTAAGTTCAATTTTCAAATATTAATTATGCAGAAAAAATTTTGTTTTAGAGCAGAAACTAACATGTTTTAAGATAAAAATAGTTTTGGGCTTTTAGAGTAACAAACAGAAAATTCTTATTTTATTCAAGAAAACTACATACAGTGGGTAGTAACTATCCTTTGACTGTTCTTTTTCCAGTTTCTTTGGATGTTTTCTTTATTTTCTTATTTCATATGCTTCCTTTCCATTATAGATTATTTCAAGACAGCTCTTAAAACATTGGGCCAGTTGAGATGGTTCAATGCTTCAAAGCCCTTGTTGCTCTTCCAGAGAACCCAAGTTCAGCTTCTTGTATCCATGTTAAATGGCTCATGAGAAGTTTTAACTCCATATCAAAAGGATATTTTACTGCTTTTGACTATATGGACATAGGAGAACACAAACACACATACACAGACACATTCACATACATGTACAAAGACACACACACAAATACATGGATATAGGCACATACATACACATATTAAAAATATTTTTAATATTAACATCTACTCATATAGCAATGTTTAAAGAAGGCATATATATATATACACTCACATGCAAATATTAGTAAAAGTGGCAAAATCTGAATAAAATCACTGAATTGGTATCACTATTAATGTATTGGATGTAATGTTACTCTTGTTCATGTATTAAGAAAAATCTTAGATAATTTTGTAAATAAATGGATAATTTAAATTATTTTTCATTTTCATGTTACTCTATAGAGATATACATTAATGTTTTACCTAAAAAAATTGTCTGAGCCCAACCAAAATATACTCAGAGACTTTGTGAGGATGGGCTGAGCTGAGCTTTGGTAGTGTGATTGAATTTGTATGCTCGACCCTTTAAAGGATCCCTAGTTGCCTTGTGAACTGGCCCTTTAAGAGAACTTCTTGACCCAATGACCTTCACTGTCAGTTTCCTCTTGGACTTTTGGGAACAGAAGAGATTATAAAAAGTAGTCTAAGAGAGGCAGAGTAGAGTCCACATGACAGAGAAGTAGAAAAGAGAGTATGATTAGAGAAGACAGTTGTTATAAGAACAATTATGGGATGTATGTGGGGGGGGGACTGGGAAAAGGGAAAGCCTTTGGAATGTAAACATAGAATATAGAAAATAAAAATTAAAAAAAAAAAAGATTGAGTAGAGCCAAAGAAGAGAAGACAGTTGATACAGAAAACATACAGAGAAGAGTCAAGATAGGAGACCATTGAGAAAGGAGAAGCTGGGCTAAGTAGGAGAGGATACTGTTAGGAGACAGGTGAACAGGAATTGGACTAGCAGAAGGAAGAGGGAATTCTTCTACAGTTGCATAGAGGAGTTTTAATCCAGCAACATGGCTACTCTGCCAAGAGTTCACATCCAAAATACTTTTTTAAGTCTGTTTAATCTGGCTAGAAATGACAATAACTTTGAGACCTCTAGCTGGAATATGAACAAGTCCATAGTATATACCTTTAGTCACAATGTAGTTAAGGTTAGTTTGTAGAAGGAAGGAGCCATGTTTGAAAATGTGTAACTGAGAAGCAGATAATGTGATGAATCAAAGAAGGATTTGACAGAATTAGTCTGAGATAGGATATGCCAAATGCTTACAAGACAGCCTCAGAGAGGAGCGAAGAGAGAGAAGAGGGAGAAGATGCAGATTTACTGGGACAGTTTTTATCAAGACAGAAGATAATACAGAAGGAGCCAGAAACTTAGTTGTGAAGATATGAGACATTTTTATCACTTTACACCCTGCATACTGCTATCCTCCCAGGCAGCCCCTCCCACAATTATTTCCCCTTCTTCTCCTCCTGTGAGCAGATGGAGAACTCCTGGATATTCCCCAATCCTGGCTCTTCAAGTCTCTGAGAAGCTAAGCACTTCTCCTACTGAGGCCAGACAAAGCACCCCAGTTGGTAGAGCACATCCCAAGTACCAGCATCTGCTTTGGGGATAACCCACATTCCATTGGTTCAGGACCCATACAAAGGCCAAGATGCACATCTGCTACATATGAATAGGAAGACCTAGCTGAAGTCTGTGTATGTTCTTTGGTTGATGGTTCAGAATCTGAGAGTACCAAGGGTCTAGTTTAGTTGACTCTGTTGCTCTTTCTGTGGAGATCCTATCCCCTTAGGGTCCCACAATCCTTCTTCTGTTCTTCTGTAAAAATCCCCAGGCTCCATCTCCTGTTAGGATATGGGTGTCTGTATCTCTCTGAGTCAGCTGCTAGGTGAAGCCTTTCAGAGAACAACATGTTCATGTCTTCAAACAGTCAAAATTTCTGACCTTGAACTGTTCCTGTATAAAACAACTACAGGGACAAAAATGGAGAAGAGACTGAAAGAAAGGTGGTCCAGTGACCAGCACAACTCAGGTTCCATCTCATGGGAGGACACCAAGGCCCTACATTATTATTGATGCTATGATGTGTTTACATATGGGAGCCTAGCATGGCTGTCCCCTGAGAGGCCCTACCAACTGCTGATGTGAAACAGAAACAGATACTTTTTTTAAATTTTTATTTTCTATATTCTATGTTTCCATTCCAAAGGCTTTCCCCTTTCCCAGTTCCCCCCCACCATATGTCCCATAATTCCTCTCCCCCCAACTATTCCCCAATCATTCCCCCCTCCCCCCACGGTTTCTCTACAAAACTGGATCCAATCTTTACAGGCCCAGGGTCCTCTCCTTTCTTCTTCTTGGGAATCATTTGACTTGCTAATTGTGCCTTGAGTATTTAGGGCTTCTGGGCTCATTAATATCTACTTATCAGTGATTGCATTTCATGTGTATTCTTTTGTGATTGGGTTAACTCACTTAGGATGATATTTTCCAGGTCTAACCATTTACCTACAAATTGCATGAATTCATTATTTTTAATTGCTGAGTACTATTCCATTGTATAAATATACCACATTTTCTGTACCCATTCCTCCTTTGAGGGATATTTGGGCTCCTTCCAATTTCTGGCTATTATAAACAAGGCTGCTATAAACATAGTGGAGCATGTGTCTTTATTGTATGCAGGGGAATCCTCTGGATATATGCCCAGGAGTGGTATGCCAGGGTCCTCTGGAAGTGACATGCCCAATTTTCTGAGGAACCCCCAAACTGATTTCCAGAGTGGTTTTACTATTTTTCAATCCCACCAACAGTGGAGGAGTGTTCCTCTTTCTCCACATCCTCGCCAGCACTTGTTGTCTCTTGAGTTTTTAATCCTAGCCATTCTGACTGGTGTGAGGTGGAATCAATAGCTTACCCAGTAAGATCAAGAATTGACAAATGGGACCTCATAAAATTACAAAGTTTCTGCAAGGCAAAGGACACTGTCAGAAGGGCAAAACGACAACCAACAAATTAGGAAAAGATCTTCACCAACCCCACATCCGACAAAAGGCTAATATCCAATATATGCAAAGAATTCCAGAAGTTAGACCGCAAAGAACCAGATAACCCTATCAAAAAATGGGGTACAGAGCTAAACAAAGAATTTTCACCAGAAGAAATTCGGATGGCCGAGAAACACCTTAAGAGATGTTCAACATCATTAGTCATCAGGGAAATGCAAATCAGAAACAGATACTTAAACCCAACAATTGAACTGAAGTTGGGACCCAATCGTTGAATTATGGGAAATATTGAAGAAGCTGAAGAGGAGAGAAGACCCCATAGAAAGTCCAGAAATCTCAACTTACCCTGACCCCAAAGAGTTCCCAGAGACTGAGTCACCAACCAGGAGTATACAATGGCCATCCCTAGGCCCCTGACACAAATATAGCAGATGTCTGCCTTGTCTGGCCTTAGTGGATGAAGATGCACTTAATCCTTGTGAGACTTAAGGACCCAGGGAAGGGGTGGGTGGTGGGAGAGTGCACCTCCTCAATGGCAAGGGTAAAGAGGAATGTGAAGAGCAACTGTAGGAGGCAGACCATGATGGGGACAACAATGAGAATGTAAATAAATACAATAATAAAAATTGAAGTAAAAGAATAATCAGTATATTAAAAACTTGATAATTGGATCCTATTGCAGAAGATTCCATAGACTTGAGTCCTGGAGAAATAAAGCTGTTACTCACCTGGTAGCTTCAGCACTGCTTTCCAACTTTCAGAGTTCTAGAAGGGGCTGGGCCTGCTACTCAGGAGAAAAATAATCATGATGCATTCCTAACTCTGAACCCCGTGAGCAACAATAATGATGTGCTGGCAAGACATGCCCACTGAAGCAATGGTGTCAAGGTATCCAGATATTAATATACCACTTTATGATTGAATTTAAGTCCACTATCCAGAAAATTAAACATGTACTTGTAGCAAATCCTATGGCTAGATAGATGATGAACCTTGAAGAGATCCTAACACATTTTTTTTTTGTGCTAAATGAACAGAATTGAACAAGATTCTAATATGGTATCATTATATTCATGTAATAAGATGCCTTTTAACCCTCATCAAAGAAACTTTTGTTTGTGTTAAATGATGCACTCAGATACACACAACAAAACAGGTACAGAGAATAGGAGAATATAGCATGTTCAGATATAATGTGAACCTATATACTACATATGTTTATACAAAGGCTAAGGCTTCATTCGGTAAAAGGTGGCCCAATGGCCATAAAAGGCAGAGTTGGTAGATGACTATGAGGAAATTGTATGGTCTAGACACAGTGAGGCAGCTGCATATAGGAATTCTTACAGGTTAAGATAGTATGCATAAAACCCATGAGGGCACAAATCAGACCAAATTCCAGGATTGATAGGGGAGATGGGCATGAAGGTCCACCTTTAGCTGATTGGCTATTCATGATTATTAGCTGATGGGAGAGGAAGAGTACATTTTCTTCTAAAAGTATACTCATTGATCACTCAGCCGAAGTCACTCTAGCAGAAGTCAACATATCCAAAATCACTTGGCCTTGATGGAGGTGGACAGACCCAAAGTTGGATGAGAAATTAGGGCAGACTGAACTGGGAAAACAAAGGAAGAAACATGCCTATGACAAAAAAAACAAACAAACAAACAAAACAAAACAAAAAACAAAAATAACAAATAAACAAAAAACATTGTATGAAAGTCTTGAAGCTCTAGTACAAATATTTTTAAATAAAATACATCTCAGCTTATTATGACTTAAAATGATCAAGAAGTTAGGCTAGAAAGATCTTAGAATTATTATATTAGTGCAATGTCAAACAATTCCGTCAGTCTTATTTGAACAAAACACAAAAATTGTAAAATAAATAAAGGAAACTGATAAATCAGATTTCAAGTTTTAAAAATGTGCCTAATAGATAAATCTATCTGATGAGGAACAAAAGGCAATTTGATATCAAATAGGACATATTTCTGTAATATTTTCTTTTTTGTATATCATTTTGGTTTTAATAATCAAGCTAGTATTATGTTTTCATCTGCTTACACTTATTTAAGGAGTAGTAACTACATTGAATTGTCACAAATATAACAAAATCAATAATATATACTACCTTTACATTTTAGGACTTTAGTGATATAAATAAACTTACAAAATTGTTTAATAATAAAATCTATAACATTGTAAATATAGAGCAATAGTAGTGATATTCAATTATTACTGTACTGATTTTTAATGCTTTTACTACAGGTATTAAAGAATATATTACTTTGACCCTGGTTCAAATGTTAGGAAAGATTTTTTAATTAGATATATTCTCTATTTACATTTCAAATTTTGTCCCCTTTCCTAGTTCCCTGCCCCCCACCCGAAAATCCCCTAACCCATCCCCACCCTCAGCTCACCAATCCACCCACTCCCACTTCCCTGCCCTAACATTTCTTTATAATGGGGCATTTAGCCTTCTCAGGACCAAGGGACTCTCCTTGCTTTGGTGTCCAAGAAGGCCATCCTCTGCTATATGTACATCTGGAGCCATGGATCCTTCCATGTGTATTCTTTGGCTAGGGTTTAGTCCCTGGGAGCTCTGGAGGTACTGGGTTGTTCAAACTGTTGTTCCTCCTACAGCACTGCAAAATCCTTCTGCTCTTTGGGTCCTTTCTCTAGCTCCTCCACTGGGGACCCTGTACTTAGTTCAATGGTTAGATGAGAGTGTTCCCCTCTGTATTTCTCAGGCACTGGCAGAGCCACCCAGGTGACAGCTATATCAGGCTCCTGTCAGCAAGCACTTGTTGGCATCTACAATATTGTCTGGGCTTTGTAGCTGTATGGGATGGATCCCTAGGAAAGATTTTAATGAGCGGTATTAATATTAAGACTTTTCAGTAAAGGAATAATTTACTCAACTTCAGGTACAACGACAGTGAATGATTCTAATGTTATGGCTGTTCTTGTTTATCAACATGAATACATATGAAGTTAACTAAAACCTCGAGATGTGTGGTCATGCCTGGGAGGGATTTTTTTTTTTTTTTTTTTTTTTTTTTTTTTTTGCATACCTGAATCATTTGAAGTGGGAAGATTCACCTCCAGTCTGGAACTTTGAAGGGAAAATAGTTATTTTCAATCTAGATCTTTTGAGATGGGAAGACCTATCTCTAATGTGAGCTATAATTTCTGCTGGAAATCTATGTAAGGGGTAGAGAAGAGGGAAATTCTTTCTCTCCTAGCTTTGTACTGTCTACATGCAAATGCGTTACCGCACTAGTATTAGAACCTACTTCTTCAAGATTCTAGCCTATAAGGAATGCCAATTTAAAAATCCAGAGTTGTGAACTGAACAATTAATAGATTCTTGGAACTTCTGTACATAGGAAGCCATTGTTATGTTTGCTGGATCACAGCTTGTGAGTTATTCATACATATACATATACATATTCATATACATATACATGCACATGCACATACACATACACATACACATATACATATCTATGTAGATATAGATATTAGAGAGAGACAGACAGAGAGAGAGAGAGAGAGAGAGAGAGAGAGAGAGAGAGAGAGCAGAAAGACAGACAGACAGCAGGAAGATACTGAGACACTGAGACACAGAGTCAGAGGGACAGAGTGAGACAGGGACAGAGAAAATACTTCATTGCATAAATTCTGTTAATCTCTATAACAGTAATTAATATATCTAGCCAGGATATGACAATATGACAATAGGAGTTGGCCAAGATTTTGGAAAGTTATTAAGGTTATCAGTACTAGTGTCATAATTACCTGACTTCAGCTGAAATCAAATCAGAATAATCAGACAATGAAGAAAACACTGTGATCATAGGTACACATGGCAATGTGTACTATTATAACAGGGAGAAGAATGATGAGAATCTTAAAAGCTCAAGGAATTCTTCAACTATAGAATGATTTTAATGTTACCCAGAGCTAAAGAATGATGCTGCATGATAATTAACCTTGTCAAATTCATGTGATTTAGATTCACTCGAAAGACAAATGTCTCCATATATTTGTGAAAGTATTACCTGTGAAGACTAATTGTGGTGGGAAGAGATATACTGAATGTATCATTCCATGGGCTGGGGACCTAAGCTCCATGTTAAAGAGAGAGCATGTAGATTGTCACTGGAGCATTACTTTCTCTCTACTTCCTTAACGTTGATTCGATATTATTACTTGCATTATTCTCAGACCACTATATCTTCCATTCCAGGGCGAAATGTATGTTCAAACCGTTACCCAACATAAATATTTTTTCCTCAAGTTACATATTTAGGTATTTTATCACAACAACAGCAGCAAAATAATAACTACAACTTTTCTCGAAGACACAAAATGAACTTGATTAGAATTTATGAGTAACTGTAAGTGATTATTTAGGCCTGTTAGGTAGGAACAAGAAAGTAAGCTTCAAGACAACTTGATAAAAATGCTAGAGAAACCTAACTAAATTAGATATAATAAAAAGGATTTCTAGGGATGGCCTGATGGTTTTATTGGTATTGACTCTTGCCATGCAAACTTCATGACCTGAGTTTGATTCCAAAAACCTTCATGGTTGTAGAAGAATAATTAGAACAGAAAGTTTTTTTGACTTTTTTACATGCAGAACATTATATAGACACATTATAGCACTTGTGTGCAAATGCACACATGCATAAACAAAATTGCACACACACACATATAAATAAACAAATCATTATATGGCTCTAGTTTACTATGGTTCTAGCAATCACTTGTTTTCAAATATTACAGCTGTGACTTTTAAAACAAATTATAAGAACACATGCCATGTTCTCACTCTGGTTTTTGCAATGAAGAAAATAGTAACTAAAAAACGAAAAGATTGCCGGGCGGTGGTGCACAAGCCTTTAATCCCAGCACTTGGGAGGCAGAGGCAGGCTGATTTCTGAGTCCGAGGCCAGCCTGGTCAACAGAGTGAGTTTCAGGACAGCCAGGACTACAAAGAGAAGCCCTGTCTCAAAAAAACAACAAAAAAACAAAAAAAAAGGAAAAGATTCATGCTACTGAATGAAACAATAAGTAAAGAAGTGATATCATAAACTAATTTATAATAATGTTTGGTAGAAAGCTTGAAAGGAAAATGTAGAAGGAGTAATTGTGCAGACTTTAAGAACAAAGATTAATCCTCTACCCTTTCCCCAATCAACCCCCTCCCACTTCTCTATCCTGATAATCCCCTACATTGCTGCATCAAGCCTTTCCAGAACCAGGGCCCTCTCCTTCCATCTTCTTGGGAATCATGTTATATGTGAATTGTGTCTTGGGTATTCAGAGCTTCTGGGCTAATATCCACTTGTCAGTGACTACATTCCATGTGTGTTCTTTTGTGATTGGGTTACCTCACTTAGAATGATATTTTCCAGGTCCAACCATTTGCCTAAAATTTTCATGAATTCATTGTTTTTAATTGCAGAGTAGTATTCAATTGTGTAAACATACCATATTTTCTGTATAAATTCCTCCATTGAGGGACATCTGGGTTCTTTCCAGCTTCTGGCTATTATAAATTAGGCTGCTATGAACATAGTGGAGCATGTGTCCTTATTGCATGCTGGGGAATCCTCTGGGTATATGCCCAGGAGTGGTATAACAGGGTCCTCTGGAAGTGTCATGCCCAGTTTTCTGAGGAACCACCTGACTGATTTCCAGAGGGGTTGTACTAGCTTGTAATCCCACCAGCAGTGGAGGAGTGTTCCTCTTTCTCCACATCCTTGCCAGCACTTGTTGTCTCTTGAGTTTTTAATCTTAGCCATTCTAACTAGTGTGAGGTGGAATCTCAGGATTGTTTTGATTTGCATTTCTCTAATGACTAATGATGTTGAACATTTAAGGTGCTTCTCAGCCATTCGAAATTCTTCAGGTGAAAATGCTTTCTTTAGCTCTGTATCCCATTTTAATAGGGTAATTAGGCTTTCTGGAGTCTAACTTCTTGAGTTCTTTGTGTATATTGGACTTTAGTACTCTGTCGGATGTAGGAGTGCCAATTTGCTGGTTGCTGTTTTGTCTGATTGACAGTGTCCTTTGCCTTACAGAAACTCTGGGACTCATGGGGAGGGGGAAACTGGGAAAGGGGAAATCATTTGGAATGTAAACAAAGAATATAGAGAACTAAAAAAATCTTCTTTACTTACACCAATTTTCCTATAAACAACATAACTTTATTTTTCTTTACAGCTGAAAAATTTCATATATATATATGTGTGTGTATGTATTCATATGTAAAATCTCAGTTTCCTATTTTTTCCTCTGATATCAGGCACCTCAGTGGTCTCCATATGTAGCTATTATGATAAAACTGAAATATACATTGATGTACAAGTATCTCTGTGATGTGTTGACTTGGGTACTTACCCAAACTCAAACTAGATCATATTGTAGATCTACTTTCAGAATCTTCTATACTAATTTTGTAAATACAAGACTGGCTTATATTTCACCATATTAAATAAGGGTTTCTTTTGTGTACATTCCCTACAGAATTTTCTTAATGACTTAATTTTCCCTACTCTTTTCTTAATGACTTCATTCTGGCTGGGATGAGGTGTTACCTTTACTATCATAAACAAACAGTCAAACAAAAAGAATTCAGATGTCAGCATTCTGATTTTCTTACAGGTTATGCAATTCCACATGAAAACAATTTGCAATGCGTATGAATCCTGCTATAGTTATGTAAAACCGTAACAAAGTATGTAAAAATATAGACTCTTTGGCTTTACCTAAACATTCAAAGAGGTTAAATAAAATTTGATGGGGGAGCGGGAAGTTGGAGCAGCAATTGGGATATAAAATAAATAAATAAATAAATAAATAAATAAATAAATTTTAAAACATTTAAAAAAAGAACATATTTGTTAATAAATCATTGAATAGTAGCTAATTAAGAATTATTGAGCTACCAAAAGAAAAATGGTTATGAAACATCCTGGGCTGAGCTAGCTGCCCAAGACATCCAAGGAAGTCAGAGATATCCAAAGCATCCCATGAGCTCTTTGCCTCTCCACTGCCTTTCACCATTCCTTTTGTCTTGACCAACCAAGTTGTTGGTCACAAATGCATACTTCCATGTTGAGACTGCCAGGGACTGCCATCCTCATTCAGGCTCACACCCTCCCCTGTCCCACACAGGGTGGCATCTGCCCTCTCTCCCATTCTCTGCTCCTTCACACCCTCCTGTCCGGTCGCTACTACATCCAATCTGATTTTTTTCACTCACCCTCCACTGTGGTTTGAAGAGTTCCAAGCCTTCTGTATTCAGAACTTCAACACTCAGCACTTCCCCTGTCCTTGGATACTTAGAGAAACCGTTCACTTAATTTCACAATCTGCTCAAAAAACTTTACCGCAGGAAAATTGTCTGTGCAAACAATCCTTAATTTAAATAGCTTCCTCTAACAAGTTCAGCTGCTTGCCCTGCTTATTCTTCACTACTGAGCCTACAAACTGCCAGTATTATACACATGCAATATGCATATCATATATTTATGAGTGCACGAAAAGCTCATAAAGGATAAAAAAAGGTCCTTAACATTCATTTTTTTTCTCAATTATCTTGCTGAGTTACAAACATTACAATTATCACTTGATGGATGGAAAGATTGTGCCTCTCGTGAGTTGATACAGCTTGGCAGAAGCTGCTCACCTGATAAACAGTAACTCTGCCTGTGTCACTCCAAACAAGTATTTATGAAAATGTAATGATTGTTATCTTTGAAAATGTAGATATTACGTATTGTAAAATTCCTTGCAGTAAATAAATAAGACTGAAATGTCAGTTAGACGAGTATCATTGTGCAGAATGTTAGAATGTCTGAGATGCAACTCTCCTGTATGTGTATGATGCTTCACAGTTACCAATCCAGTTGAAGGAGATCCACGCATACTTTATTCAATTCAAAGTTTGTTCTCCAAGAAAGGGAACTCATATATAAACACTTAAATATCTTCAAAAGCTGCAGTTCCAACTACTAAGAAGTACTTACTGTAAGACACATGATTTGATCAAAATAATTTTAAAAGATGAATGTAATATATTGCTTTTTCTCTCTTTACCTGACTTTTGATGAGCAGACAAAGAACTGGAATTCATACATTGGCCATGCATATAAACAAATGTAGATATAGATTGTTCAATGAAAACTGCTGTCTATCAAGATACAAAATATAGATTTCTTTCTCCATCCCAGCATCTAAGAAATTCCACATTGTTGCCTTATGTAAGCCTTTGTATATATTTTAAACTTGCTTTTGTATGTTTTGGAATGGCCTATTTCTTCCTAATGGTCGTCATCAGGGCTGAAAGCATCTAGAAATAAACCATTTCACTTGAAACTAAGACAACTGTAGACATATCAAAAATAATTATGTCTCAAGCATTTGGAAGAATACGTTAAATTAGAGATAAAAGAGCAGGTAGAATGATTCCTTGATAGATTGGAGTATTGTGTTTTGAAAGAGAGGCAAATACTAAGCAACAAAGACAACCGTGAGACAACATAATTAAACCCTTTCATGACAGAAAATATTCCTCCTCCTGCTGTAGTTTAAGGCTGTCTTCAGCATGAAAGACAAGGTTGCAATTAGATGCAGTGTACAAGTAGCAAATTATGTTTATTAATGGATAAAATACTCACATGAAAGTATTCTTGTATGTGAGCAAAGATGAAAATTACATGAACAGGTTTTGATAAAGTATAGAAGAATATTTTTATAATGATACATTTCTCTAAATGACTTGTGCAAAAAGAGCTGTGGAGTTGTTCATCTTTAACGACTGTTTCAGTCCCTTGTCAGATTGAAATCATAGAAACGTAAAACTCAAGCAATAGTACTTCATAGATATTATGCAAAATATTCAAATAAAATATAACCATTTAAACTAAAATATATATTATAAAATATAGTAATTAATTTTATTTCATAAAATTATTTGATTGCTTGTTTGGCTGTTTATGGCAACAAATTTTAATGGAAGCTGTTCTTATTATATCTGATTTTATTTAGACAGAAAAAAATACCTTTTGAGTTAAGAAGTGATATCAGACTTGAGACCCATTTTTATTACATCATTTTATTGTGATTATATTTGAAAAGATATCATTGCCCTAGTAGTCCATATTTCTTAGAAAGTGAGGGCCAGTACATCAGCATAATTTGGGGACAAAGTGGTGTAAGCCACCTACTAACAATGTTTTTTGAAAGATACTAAAGTATGAAAAATGTAATGAAATCTAACCAAGATTTAAAAACAGGCCTACTGAGCTCCATGTGCAGAGGCTTGTACCTCAAATGACACATCAATGGCCTCACAAAACTGTTTCATCTGTCAATCATAAGACTCCTGAAGTCAGGAGGATTAACGGACTGCTGCCTTAGGAAGTCCAACCTCAACAATACCCTGCTAATCAGTACAGCAAGAATAGTCTTCACTTACGTAGCAAAGTCAGCTGGCGTACATATGGATGAAACCTAAGACAGGTTTTCTAATCAAGGGACTAAATTAACCTCCCATCTTGCTCATTAGAAAGCTCTCCAGATGCATATAAACGAGGTTCTTTATCTCCCATTTGAAAATGTGGTTCTGATGTTGAGTAATTTTCTAAGAATCTCCAAATTAAAGTAACTTCAAATAAACTGAACCATGCTTAAAACCTTCAAAATATTGTCAAGGTAGTTTATCTGTCTTTTTCAGATCAAAACAGAAAAAACATTATCATAGCAGGCAAAAAGCTTTAGTTTATTCATTGACTGTGCTCTGATATATCTAGTAATATAATGTGTCAATGTCCTATAATTATTTTGATGTAAACTTTACTGTTATTTACTTAACTCATCATCCATACCATTAGATTATTAATTTATGTATAAAAGGAATGAAGCATTCTCTTTGTACAGTATGTGTTTTGTGTGTATTTATGTGTTATGAAAGTGTGTGTGCGCTCTGTAGATGTCTGTGTGATTGTTTTATATGTGTGCCTCTTTCTCTTTCATTCACACAAACACACATATACACAGCCTAGTGATTTCATTTAGTGTTGCTTTTGTGTGTGTGTGTGTGTGTGTGTGTGTGTGTGTGTGTGTGTGTATCTATGTCTATGGTCTATGTCTAGGTCTATGGTCTCAGTCTAGGTCTGGGTCTGGGTCTGGGTCTGGGTCTTGGTCTAGGTCTAGGTCTAGGTCTAGGTATTTAGAGTATTTAGGTTTCTTGGCATTGTATCATCTTTTGGAGCTTGATCTGAGAGCAGACTGAATCCTTCACAGCAGCTATTCTTTGTCTATGTCCCTTCATTTAAGGGTAGAACCTCATGAGCTTTTCCCAAACCACACTGATATGCTAGCTGCTATTGTCATTGTTGAAGTCTTGTTTAGCAAACTGTACTTTTAGATTTTTTGGGGGTATTTTGACTGTAAAAATTTGAATTAGATTTGGTTATTTTATAGGTTGGGGTTTTCTTGTGGCTTATTTGATGTTTATCTCAATACTAACTAAAACAGTGTGACGTTTTAGAATTAGGGACAGCAGACATTTGATATTTTTCTTTCCTGTGTGTTTTTGAAATTAGGTGTGGCAGATATTGGGTATTTTCTTTCCTGTGCTAGCAGGGTACATTCTGTCAACATGTTGTACCCTGGACTGTGGTAACCTTTACCACATAGAGGTGGTAGTGCTTGTCAGATATTCACTTGAAAGTTATTGTGTTTCCTCTCTTATACTATCCTCTTGGGAAGGAAGTCACTAGATGCTGCTAATATTAAAGAGTTAGGAATTTCTCACCGCTATCAGTTTTGTTCTATCTGAACTACTTTCTCTTATTTAGAGGAAAGGTCTTCTCCAACGTCAAATATAGGATTGGATTATATACTTTTATAAAGTGTTCTGTCATTATTAAAACATTGCTTTTACATTGTTCTTTATCTTGTTTCTATATTTTACATTAGAAATTGTTCACTATATTACCCTAATATTTTCAATGTTTCACTAGAGTTAGCTTATATTATTCTAAATTATTATCATTATTATTGGTCTTTTATTATGTGAAATTTACTACAGGCACATTTAAGGGCTCATTATAACATAGTTTTATTCTGTTAGTTTTCTTTTATATAATATTTCTTAGGTTTTTCAATCTCTGTGTACTTAACTACCCTTCTGTTCTTATTTATGTTCTCCAATATGAGCTCTTCATGAATTTATGATACCTATTTCATAGTTTTATCAAATAATATTAATATGTACACTATATCTATGTCTGGCTTGAAAGCTTTGTCTCCATAGACTGTGCTATTTGTTGTTTTTGTTATTTGTTTGTTTGTTTGATCGGAGATATACAGGAATATTTTAACCTGGAATTTTAAAAACCAAACACCAAAGATTACAAGTTAAGGCAAACAAATCTTTAGGGATTTATGTTAAACTAGCTAAAAGTTAGGCTACATTCTGTTTCCTGTAATTGTAACTGGAGGCATTGCATTTCTTGTTCTTTTATTTGTTTTTCTTTTCACTTAGCTTGGGTCTTTCTGTGGAGAGATCTCCTCTGTGAAAAGCCTCTTTGGGTTTCATATCTAGCTCTAATACTGTAATGACCCTGGAGGGTTGCTAGGGTAGTGGTAAATCCCAGGGAATGGAGCTGGAATCAGTCATGTAGCTAACTGATAGGTTTAATTATTCACTGTGTTGTGTGTCATGGGAATCAAACTTTTTCTAGATTTTTCTATACCTCCTTTAGCAGTATAGCAGGACAATCTATATGCCTTCCATTCTCTGTAGTGAGAAATACAATTTTCACACTTTATTGTTTTTGAATACTTGATCTCTGTTGATTGTAATTTTGGAGAAAGCATTTATACTTATTGTCTTGCTATTAAGTTGAAAATGAAAATATAACCAGAGAGGGCTAATTAGTAATTCATGGAACTAAGTTTACTGTCAGTATCATGATGGAGAGGTGAATATAGCTGAATATTGCTCTTCCATGTCAGGACCAGGAGATCATTATGATTTGATTCTATCACAAAAATTTGGCACAGTTCCTGGAGATAAGGGTGGTCTACAAAAATACATCCCCAAAAATTGCCATCATGCCTTCATGATAGTCTGTCCTTATACTCCAACTATTGATTATAACTATGCTACAAATAGTTACTTGTTATTCTTTATAGTTTCTGGTGCTTCTTTGATAAGTATGTTTGTATTAACTGTGGAGGTGTATATTCCTGTCTTTTAGTTGATTTTTAAATTTTGTCTGACATTCATTGTTGTAAAGATAGATTGATGACTTCAAAGATCTTCATATGTCAGTTGAGATACCACAATGCTCCCAAATCACTTGTAATTAGAAGCTGATTTATAGTAAATTAACATTGTATTGATTATTGATATTAAAATATTTTAATATATCCATTTATTTCACCTACTTAAAGACATATATGTAGATATTATATAATATGTAATTATATATGTGTGTATATGTGTGATATTTATCAATCACAGTCATGTTATAGACACATTTCATAAGAGGGAAGAAAGATAAGTTCTTGTAATGTAAGAAGACCAATAAAAATAATAAATAAATACAACTACTTCCATTGTTTTAATTCATTCTCTGAATGTGAAAGGCACAGTTTAATAGATTATAAATCAATCATATCAATTCATTAGCCTCATTTGATGAAATTCAATGTGTCCCACAGAAATATAAAGCATCTTGCTTTTAACACTCAATTGGCCTTAATTAAGTGTGTTGAACTAATGAGAAAACATAACAATTTATTATTTAAAATATTTACTTGATAAACCATAACAAACACCAACTGTAAGCATGGGTCTGAAGAAACATATACTTGTTATTTCTCCACAATGAATAAAAACTGGAATCAAGCAAACTATTCATTATATGTACATGAGAAAATTTTGGTGTAGACTTCAATCAAAACTCATGACAAGTTTGTTAACAAAGTATTCTATATATTTTTCATCATATTCTCAAAATAACTCAAGATAATTTATACAAATATTACTACGCCATAATTATTTCTGGTGTATAAAATGCAATTCTATGACTGCAATAAGAATGAACAGACTATACATATCAACTAATATTGTCTTGTTTCTTTAATGTTAATGACATAGGCAAAGTAAATATAAACTATGTATTCAATATATGAAAAATTATGCCATAGTCTGTGGTTGCCATCCCACACTCAAATAATCTGACACCGAATTTTTCCTGTCTAAAAGAGCTGCAGGGGCAAAAATGGAGAAGAGACTGAGGGAAAGGAGGAGCAGTGACCAGGCCATCTTGGGATCCATCTCAATGGGAGGCTCCAAGGCCTGACAGTATTACTTATGCTACAGTGTGCTTGCAGAGCCTAGCATGGTTGTCTTTGGAGAGGCCCAACCATCAGCTGACTTAGACAGATGCAGATACTTAAAACACTCAACCAATGAACTAAAGTCAGAGACTGCTGTGGTTGAAGTAAGGAAAGGCTGGAAGTAGCTGAGGAGGGAACCACACAGGTCGACCAGCAGTCTCAATTAACCCAGACCCCTGAGATTTCTCAGGGTCTTGCCTCAGTGAAAGAAGATTGGCATAACCCTTAAGACTTGAGGTCCAAGGGATTGGGGAGGATTTGCAGGGAATGAAGTGGGGATGGGAGGGATGGGAGTAGGGTGGGGAGTGGGGACATCCTCTTGAAGACAGGGGGAGGATGATTGTGATGGGAACACACATCCTTGAAGACAGGGGGATGATTGTGATGGGAACACACATCTTGAAGACAGGGGGAGGATGATTGTGATCTGAGGGCAGGCCAGAGGGAAATAAGGACTTAACTGTAAAAACTAAAAGTAATAATAATAATAATAAAAATTTAGGAACCCTTTCCTAACTTTAGGATGAAATGGCTGCAAGTCTCTTTGACACTACTGAAAAACTATCTAAAAGTGACAAATTCTTATTTACTCAAAATAAATTTGTATAATAATTTACATGTATTATAGGTATTTTATATAATTTAGGTGTATTATAGATATATTTAACAATATAATACTTTATATACTCTGGTTGCTTCAGCCTGCATTTTTCTTAGTTTTTTTTTTATTTTTTTATTTTTTTTTATTTTTATTTTTTAATTTTTTTGCCATTCTGTAGCAGCCTGCAGCTATTGCAAACTGGGTCCCTGGAAGAGAAGCTGAGGATTAAAGTATGAAAGCCAGGACAACCCAATTGCTGATCAAGGCCAAACATTAATGGAGGTCTGGCAATTAAAGAGTTTGGGCAAGCCCCTCCCTCCATACTCCCTGGTGAGTTTCAGGGAAGTGTTCTGATGTTTTCATTGGCTCCACGGTTCAGACAGCTGGGCAGGTCACCTGCTTAATTTAGGAATTCCTAGACCTGGAGGAACAATGAATTTCACCTTCACTTTGAGCGCTCCACCCTAGGTGAAGCAGGATCCTGACTAGCACAGGAATCCCTGCTCCACAAAGGCTGGGAGAAGAAATTCACCTTAATCAATGTCGAATTCCGACCAAGTGGCATGACACCACAATATGGCTCTGTACACCAATCATTTGCTAAGTTCTTTTGTTAAAATGTGTAGCTAGGAAATATAGGCTTCATGTTCACACAAATGACTGGGTTGTAATGTCATCTTTAGTGGGTTTATTTTGTTTTTTGTTTTTGGTATTACTTGTGCAGAAACTTCTTTTTTTCTTTTCTTTCTTTCTTTTTTTCTTTCTTTTTTTTAATGTAGTCCAAATTGTCAGTTTTTGGTAAGAGTGGGAGAAATAGTTTTCCCAGTTAAGAGGAAAGCAGTAGTTCATCTAATACCAAATAGTAATGAAAGGATGAGGGCTACAGGTTGGAAGGTCCCTAGCGTCACACACACACACATACACACACACACACACACACACACACACACACACCCCGCCTCACCTCCTGCGAAGAAGCTGAGGCAAGAGCTGAGGCAAGAGCAGATGCCACTGGGTCAGCAAGGTCACTGGGAATTATGCATGTGATGCTGTGCGTAACCCTGTTGTGACCCTGTGTGTGGTGGCCACTTAGGCGGAAATGATTTGGCTAGTTCGTCTGGCCTCTATAGGAAACTGATTGGTTCTTGGAGAGCACGGGCTCAGATAGTTTGACCTGATTGGCATAGAAGCTATGGAGTGGCTTGGGTAGGCGGGTTTTGCTGTAAATCTATAAAAACAGTCATATTTCTGTACCCAGGGTTCACTGTCATCAACCCCGTGTGGGAGATGGCCCCAGAGCTCTGGAATTAAAATTCTCTTGCTATTTGCATCAAGACTGTTTCTAGTGAGTGATTGGGGTAACAGCTTCCAAGCGTGGGGCACTGGGGTGCCCCGTTTTTCTTTCGGGTCTCACAGTAAGCCTTGAAATAATACATACAAAGCAGTAATCATTATAAAAACTGCAGATAGCAGTTTATATTTATGAATCATGCCATGAAAGAGGCCATGCATAGGGAAAGAGCAGGGAAGGACTTTCACCCCTGTCATATGTGGTATTTCTTCTTATGAAAAATGTATTACAGATGTCCCTCAATGGAGGAATGGATACAAAAAATGTGGTATATATATATACAATGTAATACTAATCAGCAATTAAAAACAATGAATTCATGAAATGTTTAGGCAAATGGTTGGAACTGGAAAAATATCCTAAACGAGGTGACCCAAACACAAAAGAATACACAAGGAATGCAATCACTAGTAAGTGGATATTAGCCCAGAAGCTCTGAATACCCAAGACATAATTGACATATCAAATAATTCCCAAGAAGAAGGAAAGAGAGGGCCCTGGTCCTGGAAAGGCTTGATGCAGCATTTTAGGAGATAACCAGGACAGAGAAATGGGAGGGGGTGATTGGGGAATGGGCAGAGGGAAGAGGGCTTATGGGACTTATGGGGAGAGGGGAGCCAGGAAAGGGGAAATCATTTGGAATGTAAACAAAGAATGTAGAAAATTAAAAAAAGAAAAGAAAAAAATGTATTATCAATAAATTAATAAATGAACCAGTTTTACAAATAAAACAGTAAGAAAAAAAAGAGAGAAAGGAGAGAAACTAGTGAAGGGAAGGAGGGAAGACAAAGAATGAGATAGAGAGCATGAGCAGTATTTAAATTCCTGTACTGAAGATGACTTTTATTCAACACTTTCTAAAATCTAGTCTGTTATGTTTCAGTACCATGGCAGATGTGTTTTAGTTTTTTTTACTGTGTTTTATTTTCCTTTGTTTTGTTATAGAAACATACATTTCTCTTTTTGTTTTCTTCACACTCCAGTGTTGTTTAACTGAGTATTAGAAAAACATGTAAATATTTTGGTTATGTTATTCTCTCAAGCAAAGTTCATTAGCATTATAAAACTCACTTCCATTCGTCTTTCTTTACATATATCTTGTCCTTGCATAAGTATTTCAGTGCTGACTAAACTCCATTATTCCTTTCAATCATCTGGGAACAGCAGTGTGGCAGTAGTAATCTGGCTTCACTGTTTTCTTGAGACACCGTGGAAGCCCAGATTTTATTTGAAACAATTTTTATGTGTAGGCAGAGCAGATAAACTTGTCCTATGAAATTAATTGCAGGCAGTAGAAGCCATGTCTTTTGCATGTTCATAAATATATGGAAGTATATGTCAAAGATACCATTTTCCTGACAGGGGCTAGTGTGTGCCTGAGGATTCCTGAAGAACATGGTTTCAAAAGGGTTCGCAAGACTTCTATTGAGCATACAACCCCATATAAACCTGAATGGAAACACATAGATTTAAATGAAATGTATTCCTGGATGAAATCCCAGGCATCATGATAAAGTCACAAAGGAGTATCTGTCTACTGGGTAATACTGCACATTCATTTTCAGTGTTACAAAAAACTCTGTTATCATGGATTTTTATTAAAATTTGTATTGATTATTTTGTTTATTTACATTTCAAATGTAAAATATCCCCTACCAGTTCTGCCCTGAAAACCCCCTACAGGATCCCCCTCAGCAACCTCCACAATGGCACTACCCACTCCCCCTACCCACTCCCACCTCACCACCCTATTATTCTCCTACACTGGGGCATCAAGCCTTCACTGGACACAGGGCTTCCCCTCTCATTGATGCTAGACAAGACCATCCTCTGCCACATGTATAACTGGCGTCATCGGTCCCTCCATGTGTATTCTTTGGTTGGTGGTTTAGTCCATGGGAGCTCTGGGGGGTATGGTAGATTCATATTGTTGCTTCTCCCATGGGGGTTGCAAACTGCTTCAGTTCTTCCCCCCAACCCCTTCATTGGAGTTCCTGTGCTCAGACTGATGTTTGCAAGCATACACATCTGCATCCATAATGCTCCGAAAGAGCCTCTTAGGAGACATCCTCACCAGGTTCCTGTCAGCAAGCACTTCCAGGAATCAGCAAGGGTCTGGGTCTGGTAGCTGCACAAGGGAATGGACCCCCAGGTGGAGTAGTCCCTGGATGTCCCCTCCCTCCCTGCAGTTTTTGGTTATATAAGCTGGCTTTGATTTTATATGCATCAACTAATATAAATATATTATTTGATACCAGAAATAAATAGAATAATGTTTTGTCATACAAGGTTATTGTGGAAGAAAAAAATAACACAAAGGCAACTAGTATACTAATAGCACCATCTGACCCAAAATCTGATTGTTCATAGTATAGGTTTATTACTCACCAAAATGGATGGTACTACTTTTTGAAGCATGTGGGATGGGCTTATTAATCTCTACTGGCCTGCTTAAGTCAGTAGCATCAAACATCAAGCCATGTTCTTTGGAGCAAGTCTCACAATTGTATTCTTTAGTCCAGAGATAATCTGAAGGTGTATGATATCTGGAGTTCCTATGATATTACCTGCCTCAAATATGCTTCCACTATGTCTAGTTGCTATTTATCAAAAAATGAACAAAACAAAACAAACATCTTTTTAATGTCAAAACACTTTTTGTTTAGAAAAATATATTTTAGATGCAATTTATTTCTTCATCAAAATTGATATTACTTAAAGTGCATAAGTAATACTTTTAGAGAATTGTAAATGATTATGAAACACTGGAAATTGTAAATTAATTTATATATTCATAGGACTAAACTACCAAATCCAATATACTTTTGTTCTTGATAATTGCAGGCTAATGTTGCATTAGCATGTAAAATGGATACTCAAATAATCCATAACCCAATTCAATTTGTCTTCAAAAAATGCATTTGTTTAAATTATTTTGGGGGCTTATACAAGTAAGTATTTAGTAAATATTGACAGCATTATTCATGCTCAATTCTAGTTATCTAGTAAAAAATTAATTTGAGTAAGGCACAATCCCTTCTGCTGAATACTTTGTGACTCTCTTCAACTCAATTTATGTTTGATAAAGAAATTAAAACTAGAAAAAATTTCAAAAATAACTCTTTTTATACTCTAAGTTCTCGTCCTTAATGTTAAAAATATCAAAAATAAAAATTTACATAATTTTTTCACTTACATTATATGCATGTCCTTTCTTTTGACATTCACCATATTTTAAATAATCAATGTCCACAGAGGATTTTCACAAGTGTGTTATTATATGCAGAGTCTGACTTTACATATCTTTCATTGCAAACATTCTTTCTTTGAATATATGCTCATAAATGCAATTACTTTGAACAAGAAAGTATATAATGAATATACAAATATCAGTAAGATATCCAAATGAGCTTTTGCATAATAAAAGTACTAAGGAAGCAGCATTCCTACTTTTTAGTAAATATTTGCTTTAAGTTATTTAAGTATACAGAACCTGAGATGAGAAATTTGTCGCCAGAGACCCTAAAAAGTAGAAGCTAAATCAGTGTTCTCATCAATTTTTCTTTATAAAGGAAGATTATAATCTTGATTACTCTTAATGAACTAAATAAAGCCTTTATCTTTTTATTATTAGCACAAGATTTGGAAAGTTTAAGTACAGCCACAACTTGAGCTTTGACTATTTATTCTTATATTTAACAATGTATAATGGTTGGCCTGAAGAAAAAGATATTTTATGATTTCATAGGATGCTTTACTCTGTTTTGGCTTTAAAATGGAACTCAGAATCTATTCTTTCTTTTGGATAAATATATTTTAGGATTTTATGTATCTAGAAAGAACATGGAATATAAAAGCTACATCCTTTAGGAAAGATCAAATGACATTTAATCTATTGACAGGATGGATTTAATTACGGCTGAAGCATAAGTGCAATAGTCAACAGTTTCATTAATGGCACAGTATTCAAGAGTGGGTTTTACTGTTCTTAGTCTCTGCTTGCTTCAGACTCTTTGAAATTGACAACTGCCCATGATGGAGAATCCATCGTGCAGAAACCTTCACTGAGATGGGGTTTCTAACACAGCACAGGGTACCAACATGCTTTCAGAAAGGGGATAATTTTCAACAGACATGCAAGCAGTATTTGGTACACAAAGGCTGCCTGAAGTACATTCTGGATCACCCAGAACAAGAGCAAAGAAAAGAAGTCTTGAGGAAATGAGCTAGAGGGTATTGGATAGCAGGGACAGGGACCCTTAGTGACAAAGGACAGGGGCAATGAATAATTTAAAGAGATTTGTTTCTTCAAGCTATACCAGCAGTGATTCTGACAACAAAATTGAAAACAAGTTAAAGAGGAAACCACAATTTGTCCCAGAGAAACCTGTGAAGCAAAAATCCTAGTGAGACTTCTAGAGCTTTCAGATCTTCCATGCCGAGAAGATAAGATTGGTCAGTGACCATGACTTTAAAGAAAGAATTCTAACTTGTATTAGAGAGTATAGGATGGACACAGAAAGTGAAATGAAACCAAGAAGAAAGGGTACTTCTTTAAACATGGAGCCATGAAGCCAGATGAGGAAACATTTCTGAAATAGGTGATGCAGTAAGAATGCTCTAAAATCTAAGCCATATCAATTCTGTACTGTTGTTGTCTTAATTTGTATTCTTACTTTGGTTTCTGTTCTCTAAATGTGCTTTTCCAAGACTATATTTGGACTACAGATCAGTTTCTAAGATGAATGCTTTTTAAAATATACATAACTAAAATATTCTTAGTAAAGCTAATTGCCAAGTTCTTTAATGAGAATTTCTCTGTGCCCCCTATGAGTGCAAAATAAAGTCATATCATTATCGTCTTTAAACTATGAGGGAAGAAAAGGAAAATCCAGAGATATGAGAGACACAATGATTTGCCATCTTGATATGATGACAAAGACACAGAGGTAACCAGATGTCAGATTATTTATTATTCCTCATTATTTTATGATTATTAGGTGTTTTTTCCTTGCTCTGGATGAATTTTTGGAGGAAAAAGTTGCTACAATGTATTTTATCATAGTTTTCCCTACTCAAATCCTTTTCAATCCCTTCTTACATCCCCACTAATCCATCTCTTTGTCTGTTCTTTCTCTTTAGACAAACAAAGAGCAACAAATAATAATTGAAAGAATAAAGAAAAACCAGGAACATAGAGACATACACACACACAAAATCCACAACACAAAATTGGAAATCATATTATTTAAGCACATGATCACTAAGACAAAGAATATCTAAAGAAAGTAACATGAGACAAAACTTCTATGAAAACAGCATAGGGTTGCTTTACCCCCCTCCTCATCAGCATGGAGCTTGGCATAGAGTCAACTATTAAGTACAGTTAATAAACCCAGTCAGACTTTATTGGAGGAATGATTTTTTCATTTGCCAGCTGATTTCAATTACAGATAGCCTCCTGGTTAGGAATAGAAATCAATGGGTGCTTCCCCTCTCAACACTAAGACCATTTCTGGTTTAAACCAAAGCAGGCCCTATTCATGCTGACATAGCCTCAATGGGTTTACATGTACATCAGTCCTGCAGTATCCAAATGATTCTATTTCTTTGGAATTACTCAGCCCCTCTGGTGCTTACAATCTTTCTACTCCCTCTTCTTCATACCTCCCTGGTGTCTCAGTGGACAGCTTTTGTGAATACCTCCTATTTAGGACTTAATATTACAAAATATTTCATTCTCTAAAAAGTGACCAGTTGTAGGTGTTTATTTTAGCTCCAATCTACAAGAAAAGGCTTATCTGATGATGGCTGAAATACAGGTATAGCAAAATGTTCTTAGAAGCAATTTTATTGCTACATTCATTGGGCAGAACAACAGCATTTAATTTCTGCAAGACCTAAGGTCAATTTAGTATATGTTCCATGAATGCCCTAGCAGTGCAAAGAATAATAAGTGGTATTTCACAGAGTAGACCTCAAATCTATTCAGAAAATAGATAACTCTTAAAAGTACAAAATCACTAGAAGATTTCATGGATTTGAAACTGCAAAGACAAACTGCAGAAAATAGAATACAGAAAAATTATACCCATGTCTATGTTGTGATATATGCTTTATTGTCAAAGTTCTAATTGTCATAATTTGTCTCGAGTCTAAAATCTGACAGTTTATCTTGTAGCTCTCACTAATGTTAAACTGACATTGTGAAGGGGATGGTTATTGTGAGTTTCTTCTTGTTTAGGAAAATTCTCAAGAAAGATCACATATAATTCTTGGTTTCCATCCTTCATCATGTATCTCATGAGAAAGATAAAAATAATATATATTTTTTAAAAAATTATAGTTCTCTGTAATGCAGGCCTAGGGTTATCATCAAATTTGTTCATTCCCAGCCTACCCTCATCAAGTCAGGACTAAACGCATGAACCACTCTTCCTGGCACATGTCCCAATTCTTATTCTTCTGTATATACATAAGAATGGCACACACTCAAAGATACAGAGATAATGTACAAGTAGCACACCATTCATTTTGCTACAAATGAAAGACAGGGTTATACAATCAAAATCCATGCAGCTAATTTTCTCAAAAATGTAGTCTGTGATTACAGATGAGAGAAATCAGAGCATCCTAGTTTTTATAGCACTTTAAAGAATTAAAGTAAGAAAAATTCTTCTGCCAAAGGTTTAAACAAAATGTATTTTTTAAAAATCTATATATTTTTAAAACAATTTACAACTATGGAAAATTTTAATAAAATTTTGTTTGTTTTTGTTGTTGTTGTTATGTTAGAACAAAACCAAAGAAGGAAAACCATTCCAAATTTGGAGCAAATGAAGTCTCTATGACCACTTTTGACAGTTGTTCAAGAATATGAAATGCATTACAGATAATAGGATTGGTATTTGGGATAATATGACTTCTAGTTGGAGTATTGACTTCCCTATTATATGGTAACTCCATTTAAGCTTCTATAATATATTTGTATATGTATGTATATATGATGTATTTTAAGAACCTTTTTCCAGAAGTGGGCTTTTTAAAAGTCTTTAATTTCAGTTATCTCTTACCATATTTCCTCCTATACTTTTACAGTCACAAAGTAATTCTATGTATGAGCTTATCTGTATCAGGAAGACACCTGGATTCTATAAACTGTGACATCCAGTTAATATTGTGCTTTGTTGGAATAATCATGTTGACTCCTAAAAAACCAAGTTAATAATGATAATATTTCTAAAACTTGCTCATTCAGGCTATAATTAAAAAATTAAGATAATATAGTACAATGTCTTATTAATTTTATATGCCTAATCAAAATTTTAGCTAACATGCTAAATTATTAGGATAAATTCTATACAATGTTAAGTAAGTTCATAATCATGTAATACATTATTTCAATGTCCTACTAAATAGTATTAGTTTAAAGATAGTTATAATTTTCACATATTTTCCCCATTTGTTCTTTTCTTAACATATATTTGTTGTTATTAATGTTTAAGTATGTTTTAAATTAATAATAGATGGAAACATTCATTTGTTTCATCTTTTAGTGTTAAAATTAATTATTTCACCTTCCATGCAATTGTCTTCAGTTCTTTAGGATTCATTCTAGACCTCAGTGTATTGGAAAGTGGTGAGAGAAAGTAAATAATTCACAGATATGACACATTCCATTAATAGGTAAAAGATGAGCAGCCATGTTAACAGTGCATTGCTATAACTACAGTGCATGTAAATGGGAGATAAAGATATTATAAATATATCATGATGAATAAATATCTTATGGAAAATTATGATAAGGATCATATAGACAATAGCACAACCAAAGGTGAATAGGTTTCAGGAATACAGGGCATGGATATTTGTATGACCAAAGAACTGAAGCTTTTATTTGAAATAACAAGAACAGAGGAAGGGAAAAAAAGACAACAGGGAGAAAAGGAGAATATACCCCCCTCTTCACCCTCAGGGATAAAATATCTTCTAAAAGAAACACAAGAATAAATACATACTATATCTTCAAAGGGAAGAATCTTTAGAATGCTACGAGAGAAGTTGGGCTTCAGGAAAAGGTAACATTGTGTGTGTGTGTGTGTGTGTGTGTGTGTGTATGAGAGCCTGTCGAGTAAATGTGTCTTTTAACATTCATACTTAGAAATATTAATTATGCAAGTGTTGAAACCAGATTAACTGAGTATGATGTTAGGATTTCATGAAAGGGACTAGTGCTCTTATGAAGAGGATCCAGTGATTTCATCTTCTAGAACACAAAAGCAAGGGGAAAGGTACTGTTAATGAAGAAAAGCCCTGTGTTAGATATTAGATTCGTCATATCATTCAGATTTTATTGATTATAGACTTTTTGAAGTAGACTTATTGCTAAGCCACACAAAGATCTAACAAAGAAAGAGAACTTCAGAACAATTTCCTTATGATTATAGATGCAAAAATATTCAATAAAATTCTCCCAAACTGAATCTAAGAACATATCAAAATGATCAATCATCATTATCAAGTAAGCTTCAACCCAGGGATGCAGAGATGGTTCAATATATGGAAATCCATCAATGTAATTGACTACACAAACAAAGGGGAAAAAAACCACATGGTAATTTCATTAGTTTTTAGAAAAAGCATTTGACAAAATTTAACATCCCTTCATGTTAAAAGTCTTGGAAAGATTAGGAATTCAAGGGCCATACCTAAACACAGTGTGAGTAATATACAGTGAACCAGTAGCCAACATCAAACTAAATGAACAGAAACTTGAAGCAATCCACTAAAATGGGGGACTAGACAAGGCTGCCTACTCTCTCCCAATCTATTCAATATAGTACTTGAAGATCTAGCTAGAGAAATTAGACAACAAAAGGAGGTCAAAAGATAGAACTTGAAAAAGATGTTAAAGTATCACTTCTTGCAGATGATAAGATAGCATAACTAAATGATAAAAGAAATTCCACCAGAGAAAAAATAAATCTGATAAACAGCTTCAGCAAAGTGGCTGGATATAAAATTAACTCAGACAAATCATTAGCCTTCCTCTACTTAAAAGATAAACAGGTTGAGAAAGAAATTTAAAAAAAAAACTATACCACTCACAACAGCCCCAAATAATATTATATACCTTGGTGTGACTCTAACCAAGCAGGTAAAGTATCTGTATGACAAGAGCTTCAAGAATCTGAAAAGAAATCAAAGAAGATCTCAGATCATGGAAAGATCTCCTATGCTCATGGATCGGCAGGATTAATATAGTAAAAATGACCATCATGCCAAAAGCCATCAAAATTCAAACTCATTTCTTCATAGACTTAAAAAGAGCAATTTGAAAATTCCCTTGGAATAACAAAAATCCAAGGATAGTAAAATTATTCTCAAAAATAAAAGAACTTACCATCCCTTACTTCAAGCTATATTACAGAGCAATAGTGATAAAACTGCATGGTATTGCTACAGAGACAGCCAGAATGATCAATGAAATAGAATTGAAGACTCAGAAATGAGCCTACACACCTATGGATCCTTGGTATTTGACAAAGGAGCTGAAACCATCCAGTGGGAAAAGACAGCATTTCCAACAAATGGTGCTGGTTCAACTGGTGGTCAGCATGTGGAAGACTGCAAATCCAACCCATTCATATCTCCTTGTACAAAGTTCAAGTCCAAGTGGATCAAGGACCTCCACATAAAACCAGATACACTGAAACTGCTACAGGAAAAGTGGGGATCAGGGCAAGGGGTAGATTTCCTGAACAGAACACCTATGGCTTATGCTCTAAAATCAACAATAGGCAAATGGGATCTCATAAAATTGCAAAGCTTCTGTAAGGCAAAAGACACTGTCAATAGGACAAAACAGCAGACCATAGATTAGAAAAATATCTTTACCAATCAGACATCTAATAAAGACTAATATCTAATATATATATATATATATATATATATATATATATAAAGAAATTAGACTCCTTAAAACCATAAAAGCCTATTAAAAATGGGTTACAGACCTAAACAAAGAATTCTCAACTGAGGAATATCAAATGACTGAGAAGTACCTAAAGAAATGTTTAACATCCTTAGTCATCAGGGAAATGCAAATCAAAACAACACTGAGCTTCCATCACACACCAATCAAAAAGGCTAAGATCAAAAACTCTAGTGACAACAGATGCTGTCAGAGGATATGGAGAAAAAGGAACTCTCCTCCATTGCTGGTAGGATTGAAAGCTGGTACAACCACTCTGAAAAGCAGTTTGGTGGTTCCGTAGAAAATTGTACATAGTATTATTACCCGAGGACCCAGCTATACCACTCCTGGGCATATA
This sequence comes from Apodemus agrarius, assembly GCA_964023405.1. NCBI lineage: Eukaryota > Metazoa > Chordata > Mammalia > Rodentia > Muridae > Apodemus > Apodemus agrarius. The sequence goes on along the minus strand of OZ030016.1, from coordinate 27,456,893 downwards.
TCCAGAAGATGTTCAAACATGAAATAAGGACACATGCTGCACTATGTTCATTGCAGCATTATTTATAATAGCCAGAAACTAGAAAGAACACAGATGTCCCTCAACAGAGGAATGGATACAGAAAATGTGGTACAATTATACAATGAAATACTACTCAGCTATCAAAAACAATAAATTCATGAAATTCTTAGGCAAATGTATGGACCTAGAAAAGAGAACATCCTGAATGAGGTAACCAAATTCCAAAAGACAATACATGGTATCCACTCATTGATAAGTGGATATTTGCCCAGAAGCTCGGACTACCCAAGATATAATTCATAGACCTTATGAAGCTCAAGAAGAAGGAAGGCCAAAGTGATACATCGATCCTAATTAAAAGGCGGAACAAAATACCCATGGGAGGAGATACAGAAGCAGAGACTGAAGGAAAGGCAATCCAGAGACTTCTTCACCTGGGGATCCATCCCATATACATTTACCAAGCCCAGACATTATTGTGGATGCCAACAAGCTCTTGATGACAGAAGCCTGATATAGCTGTCTCCTGAGAGGTTCTGCCAGAACCTGACAAATACAGAGGCCGATGCTCACAGCCAACCATTAGACTGAGCAAGGGGTCCTCAATGGAGGAGTTAAAGAAAGGACTGAAAGAACTCAGTGGGTTTGCAACCCCATAGGAAGATCAACAATATCAACCAACCAGATCCCTCAGAGCTCCCAGGGACTAAGCCACCAAACAAGTAGTGCACATGGAGGGACCCATGATTTCAGCTGTACATGTAACAGAGTATAGACTTGTCAGGCGTCAGTAGGAGGAAAGGACCTTTGTCCTGTGAAGCCTCAATAGATGCCCCAGTATAGGGATATTTGAAGGTGGGTGGTAGGAGTGGGTGGGTTGGTAGGGGAACACCCTCACTGAAGCAGGGCAAGGGTGGATAGAATAGGGGTTTTCTTGGGTGGAAGGGAACCAAAAATGTAAATAAAGAAAATGCCCAATTTAAAAAGAGAGAGAGATTAGAATGCTTCTATCCTAATCTAAAAGGCCCAACCTCTTGAATGTCTAAGTAAACAACTACTCCTTAGAGCCTACTATGTAGTTGTAGAATTTAGGATGACCTAAGTAAGGGGAGGAAGACAGTGAACTATTCCAGCAAAAGGGCACTGCTCTACAAAATCTGTGTAGAGCAGCGGTGAAAGTGCCTGCGGAATGGAATAAAACTAGCAAAGGCAGCAAGCACTTTGAATTACATTAGGAGATGCTGACATTGTGATGACCTGACAATTGAGGTGATTCTAAAGTTGTTTCAAAATAGGGCAACTGTGGAAACTCACACAGTCAGCTCAGGCAATGGTTTGGAATAGAATATGAGCAAGAATATGGCTGGAGAAGGCCACTCTGGTGAGATTTTATGCAAAGCTATAAAAAACAACATTGAAGAGTGAAAAAAAAGAAATTCTATTATTTCAATGTAACAAGTACTTTGGCCCATAGTGAAGCTTAGGAAAGCAAACTGCTGGTATCTTCTGCCTTCCAATATGCTACTATGAGGTTGGCCTTGGGGGCAGAAATGAATGTGGCTGGATTTTGTCTTGACTCACTCAGAGAACACTAACAAAGCATTCACAATTTGGGATCATGGATCAACAAAAACTAAAAACTAGTAACAACTCTCAGAAAGAGAGAGAACACAAAGGCCCCAAAATGTTCTTAAACAAATAAAATGTCAAAAAAGCTCAACGTAGCATGCAAAATCTAGACAAAGCAAGGGGTTACAGGGTACGGACTAAAGGGTGAAAGGAGAGCAAATTGTAGAGATTTTCAAAGCCTCACAGAAAAATCTAAAACCACAAAAATGCAACAAAGAGAAGTTATCAGTTCTTTAACATAAATTATTACATTTTAATTAAATACCTCTAGTCCTGAGATAACAGCCATCTATAACCTATTATGATGGGGGACAGCCTAGGCAATTCTTTCTTTCTTCCTCTTGAGCCAGTGGACAGGGGAGAGAAAAGGCGAGGGCAAGAATTGGTCTTGTGAGATATTTAGGGTTGCTACTTCATGATAAAATATTTACCTATCTTAAGTATAAGTCACTTTGCTATAATAGCTGATCTGCCTGAATCCATCCAAGACCCGGAAACAGTCATCTCTGTCACTGCACATAGCATCTCATCATAAACAACAGGTGATTAAGTAAAGTAGCCTTTGTTCTATCTCTACAGTAACTGCTAGTCTCTAACTCCCAGCTTGCTACTTGAAGTTTCAGGAAGTAAAGGAACACTCTGACGTTGATTTTACCCTTTATTTCTAAGTTCTTCATTTCCTCAAAAAGTTTCTACAAAAATTCTCCTTTGAAAATTCTTTATAGAAAGTTCTGTCTGCCCTCTTCTGATCTTTCTCCTTCTCCTGCTCTGATGTCACAACTATGCCCTTAAGCACAATATCCTTATTTCCCAATGTTACACCTTTATTTCTAAGTTATTCTTGAGTTCAGTTATGTCTTCTTTCTTTGCCTTCAGCATTTATAGATCTTTCAGAATACATGATCACATGGTAAAAACTTCACTATAAGTTTACACATAAATTCAAACCATAAATTGAATAAGAAGTTTACAACACAGAGTGTTTACATAAATATCCATTAAGAGTAATTATCTGGCTAAACATTCTGTCTTGATCCAAAAAGAAGCAGCTACAAACTAGCACTTGATCTTCCTGAGATGAGTCTGCCTTGGATTATAATCTATGATGGGTTTACTCTGGCAGGCTGTAGGAAGCCACTCTCGCCATCACAAGATGGCGACCATTTCCAGAGATGAGTCGGCACTGTGCAGTTGTTTACTACACTCGCACCCTACTGCACATGGGCGGGTAGAGGTTTGGCGGGCTGCGGCTCAGTTTCGGAGCATGCAAATAAGGCATTGTAGTATGCACCAATCATGTAAGGGCACGTCCTGCCTAGGTTTATTTAAGACACACAGTTCTTTCCTTCTGGGTCTTTCACCTCTGCAATCAACCCTGCAATAAATGTCTGTGGAAGGATCCTGATTGTCTCGTGTCATTCTTGCTGGCGAGATAGACGTGACCGACAACTGGTGCCGAAACCCGGGAACCTTTACATCAATGGCCTGCGAAGACCCCTCAGAAGTTTCTTCTGAGGAGGATCCAGAACCACATGACAGGTGTAAGCGGCAAAGAAAAGAATCCTGAATAAACTGCTCTGAGAAGGACTTGCATCTGTATAACACAGTTCAGAACTCTTTGCAGTCAGGGCAGCCGGCTAGTAAGTCCCAGGTAAGGGGGACAAATTCAAGTCTCCGGGAAGGAGCGATAAAGTCCTCGGTAAAGAGCCTAAAAAGGAAAAGCGAAAGTATGGGTAACTCTATGTTGTATCCAATTTTTTGGCTCTAAGGGAGCTGTTAAAGGGAAAGAAGAAATTAGAGTTGAAAAGGAGTATAAAGCATTTGAAAAGGTTTGTTAAGAAGAAAGGAACAGTGGAAAAATGAGAAAAGGAAAATGGATTTCAAAACTCCTGGGGACAAGGGGAAACATAGAGACGTCCTGTTTACTCTATGGACTCCAATGGAGATGTTCTTAGTACTGGGTACAAGTGTTCTTTCTATGTATTGTCATTGGTGCACCAATTTGTCCACATGTGTCTGTCTTTGTTTTGTTGTCTGATTGACTGATGTTCTATGTTTTATGTAAAAAAAATGGTAAAAACTTTATTTGCTGGAAGTCCATCTCTTGATCCAGTGTCAGTTTAAACAGCAGAGGCTGATTTAAGTTACTCTGCAATTAGCTAGGAGTCAAGCACAGCTGGAGAAAAGCTGCTTTTAAAAAGGGCCAGCAGCTGTTTAAGTTCTAGGACAAGTAGGCTGATGGTTATTTCTCCTTTTGGGTACAAAGTGCTTTTTCTCTTGAATTACAGCTAGAAAACAATTGTTTGGTTCAAATTTATAAGATTCATGTAGTTTCATTTTTGGTTCTGATTGGTCTTAAAGGTATAAATATGTTTTGCATGTTTTGACTATAGAGTATTGGCTTAAAAGTTATTGGGCATGATTAAAAATTATTACATTGGTAACAAAAAGAGAATTTAAAACTGGTAACTCAGGTTTGGAGTTATCTTAAATGATAACACGTGGCATGACCCAACCCAGAAAAAACAGGCCTTTAAAGATACTTCTAAATTGAACTTTGTAATGTGAAAGTAATACATTTGCCATTGATTTTTAAAGAGAATAAATTGTTTAAAATTGGGTTTTGCTTTCCAAAGTTGTAGTTATGCTCTAATATTGCAAGAGAAAGAATTATGGTTATCAATTGCCAGTGTACCATTGACTGAAGTTTGGAGTCTGATCTAAGGCTTATGATTCTTAACTCACTCATATTTTGCAATTAGGATGATTTCAAGAGTAAGTTAAAAACAGCTCTGGCCAGTATAGACCTGTTGCCACTTTTTCACAAGCTTTATTGGATACAGTGGCAGAAGCAAAATTTAACTCCCCAAGATTGAAAAAGAGATCTCAACGGGAATTTATTTGATATCAAACAGGTTCCTTTTGAACTGTTTCAAAAATTTGTAGATATGACTACTAAAAACAGCTAGTAGAATTTTTCTGGGAACCTTCAAATTTCAGGTTCCTTTTATTATTCAACTCTTATACAACGGGGTCCAGTTGCAGGCTACTGACCTGCAGGACAGGTGAGTGTTGGGCCTGGCCTTGGCCAATAGGCTCAGATTAGAGAATAATTTACAGTTGAATAAATGAAAGGCTCAGGGCTGCCTCAGTGGAGACTTGTGAGGCACTGCTTTTGTCTTGCAATTCCCACCCAGGACGTTTCAGGCCAATGTTAATGCCCACCTAAAAGGTGGCATAAGGTTCCTTAATCAAAGAATTGATTTGGTGCAGGAACAAGTTGATAGCCTTTGGCAGGTTGCTCAGTTAGTGTGTGAATAGCAATATACGGGACCTTGGTGCCCTATCAGAATTTTACCCATGCTGCTAATTTGTCAAAGAGCTTGTCTAAGTCATCTTGCAGGGAACTGGTCTGGAGAATTTGATCATCTGCTACAAGAATTGAGGATTGCCATCGTTCATGTGAATTCCACCTGAGTACATGTGTCCTTCGCTGCTGGATTGGGAACCTGGATTGCCAATGCTATGAATCACCTTAAGGAGTGGGCGGGAGTTTGTCTTTTTGGTGCCCTAATATGCTGTGGAGGAGTGTTTCTACTATGGTTGCTGTGCAAGCTATGTACCCAACAAAAACGAGACAAGGTGGTGATTACACAGGCACTTGCTGCATAGGAAAATGGTGCTTCCCCTGAAGCATGGCTGTCCATGCTTAAGAATTAGTTTCACTCATGCAGAAGTCAGCTCTTTTACCCTGAGTCCTTGAAAGGACATTGCACCGGGATGGGTGACGTGCTGTTTGCCATAGCCCTTGCACCTCACAGAGACTATCTCATTGCACGTGAGAGGGTGTTGGTCATGAGTTCATTTATGGATTGCCTCGAACCCTGATGGTCCAACAAGAACCTGATGGTTGATTGGCAGCCCTAGGCCTGGTTTCTTATAAAACAAATAAGGGGGAGATGTAGGAAGCCACTCTCGCCATCACGAGATGGCGCCCATTTCCAGTGATGAGTCAGCACTGTGCAGTTGTTTACTCAACTCGCACCCTACTGCACATGCGCTGGTAGAGGTTTGGCGGGCCACGGCTCAGTCTTGGAGCATGCAAATAAGGTATTGTAGTATGCACCAATCAAGTAAGGGCACGTCCTGCCTAGGCTTATTTAAGATGCATCGTTCTTCCCTTCTGGGTCTTTTGCCTCTGCAATCAACCCCTCAATAAACGTCTGTGGAATGATCCTGATTGTCTCGTGTTATTCTTGCTGGCGAAATAGACGCGACCTACAGCAGGCAAAGCACATGAGAAATTCATTTTAGGAACAATTCCTGCTATTAATATGTTTTTCCTGTTATTATTAAATATATAAAAATCACTAGGTATTGACCCACCCTTTTGAGTGGTTTTCTCCAGACTTATGAAGATATACTACCTTGTAGTGATGCTATATAGACAAATAGATGATTCTATAAAATTTCAGACGTGATTCCAAAAATTTTAGAAAGATTTTAGAGATGGTCTTACTTGCTATAATGATGTAATAACATTCGCATCAAGAAGAGATTGCACCCATTCCTAGGTAGTAAGTAGAGGTTGTGTAATAAGGAATACAATGACCTTTTATATTTTGGGTTCAAGGAAAAAGAAAATAAGGTCTAAGGATAAAGTAACAGCCATGCAATAAGATAAAGCCATCCACCCATCTCAAAAATATTAACCCAGAATTGTTCCTGTGTAAAGGAAATGCAGAGATAAGGAGCATAGACTGAATGAAAGGCTATCCAGAGATTGTACTACCTAGGGATCCATACCATCTGCAGACACCAACCCCAGACACTATGGCAGATGACATGAAGTGCTTGCTGATATGAACCTAGTATTCTTCCAAATGTCCTGAGATGGCTTACAAGTTGAGATATCCTAACAACTGAAGCTACAGCTCCACCTTCTATATGATCTTCAGTATGACATGCAGTCTTAAGCTTCTTGAAGTTTGTGATGTGATCTGAAGTTATGCCCTCGGAAAGAACAGTGTGTGCTGATATTGAGTGAACTCTGTCTCCATTCCCATCAGTGAAAAAAATTACTGGAGATGCAGTAACTAAATGCCTTCCCATTCAAAATGCTTATAAAAAAGCCCTGCACATAATAGATGGCCTGTCATGATAAGTGATTTTGAAACTAACAATGGATATAAACAAGTGCAAAATATATTCTGCAATTGCTCAGTGTATGTTCAAGTAATTTCAAAAGTAGATTTGTAATCTTTCAGCTTCTACTATTGTCTTAATAGTGCACTTTGATCTCTCTGCTGTGTATTTTAAGTCAAATGTTGAATTTAAAGAAGGTTTCTTATAGAGCTTGATTGCCCCTCCCCTGTTCCAGTTAGATTTGAAAACTAATCTGTTGATCAGGAGAAAAATGGTAACAACTTTAAAATAGCTTTGTAAATAAAGAAACAGCAACAATATCTTGAAACAATTTTTTTAGAACATGAAGGTGATTTAAATTTTAAATTAAATATAAAAACTTAATATTAGTAAATATTAAATTATAATTTAATTTAATGTTCTTGATATTAATTTAAATATTCTTGATATATCACCTTACATACTCAATTTCCATATTTCTATACTATTTTTAACATCAATCTTTAAGTTTAAAGTTCTATCTTTAATATTTCTAAGCATAAACCTCAAGTAACTTTTGCAGAGACATGAGAATAAAACTGTTTTAATGCATTAGCATCAGTCATACCATAAGGCAGAAATCCAAAACATCAATGAACTTAGTAAAAAGTGTAGTAAAATGAGAGATAAGAGGTAGGCTTGTGTTTATCTGTAAGTCTATCTGCAGAAAAAAATAGACATCAGCTCATGTGCATTACAATAAAAAGTAAATAAAAAGTAAGATTAAAGAAGCAGTTCAAAGAATCAGGTCTGTCTGAGTATTAAACATATGGTGAGTGATTTTATGATACCCTCTGGGTACGATTAAAACACCCACAAGTTATCTGATTACTGGTCCCATCTGGAATCCACAGAGCTTCAGGTTAGTTGCCGTGTACCTAACTGCATGCCCTCAGAATAATTGGTGTTGTCTTACTTTTTCCCTTATTGTAATTCTCATTCACTGCCAAAATGACAGGGAACAAATACCTGAGGTGAATAGCTAACTAAAGCGAGGAGTCTCGTCATTAATTCTATTTGACCTCATTTGTCCCTTTTCTTTTGGAGTTTGTAGAATGAAAAAATTTCATTTGATCTGCTTTCTAATGGATTCAGAGCAGAAATTCCATCAGTTTTAGATACATCATGTTTGCCAAGGAGTCGCTATGCATATATGCATTACATATTACAAGAAAAAAAGCTTTAGGAATTGAAACCACCTTACATTGTTGACGTCAGGTTTTCTATATGTGCAGTGTACAGTCTGTAAAATTGTAAATTCATTAATAGTTTCTACTTGCCAGATAGTTTTCATATACTTAAATGACTATTATTGCTTTGGAAGATATTAACAAGTAAAATTTTGCTTTGAAATATACGTTTTAAAATAGGACATAAAAATCATAAGGCAACATAGTATTTATTACTTTATGTCTTATGGATTATAAAGTAGATTTAGTAGGTTGGCCATTGAAATGATGTGATGCACCCTTACCTACCTCTTCTATCGTGTGTGTGTGTGTGTGTGTGTGTGTGTGTGTGTGTGTTTGTATGTTCTTGTTCCTGACAGTACTGGTGGCTTTAACTATAGAAAGAGCTATCCAAGACCTCACATTTTATACAGACTAAAACGTCAATACTCAGTCTCTGTCAAGCAAACAAACAATTCATCCTAAGGAGTTCAAGTATGAGATTGGATCTTCTAACAAAATTAATTTTCAGAACAGTTTTCAAAGAACTTCTTAAATTTTCCATTCTAAATCTAGCTAATAGCTGTAGACTGTGTGCTTATATAATTGTATACTATGATTTTATTATTCCATTGTAAATGTATTTAGAATTTTTTGAATGTTCAATATTTATTTGATCACATTTAATTTTAGTTTCATTTTTTAAATTTAATCCTTTCATCTTGTTTCATTCATATGAATTTCATTTTCCTCTAAATTAGTTAGCTACCATCATTTTAATTTTTAAATATATTTACATAGACTTTTATTTATTTTGATTTATTTTCATTTCTGAAAATTTCATAAATATATAAACATTATCAAACCCCATTTTCCACTTCTCTCTCCACCCAGATCTCTTTGACCACACATACACCCATAACAAATTCATTTCTTTGTTGCTTTAATGTTGTAATTGTTATTTTGATATCTTACTCAGTGCAGTCCCGTACATATACTGGTACAGGGCCATGAAATGAGGCATGGGAACATTACTATTGCCTAAATTCCACATAAATAACAACTTTATCCATAAATTATTCACTATATATAAACACTTTATGAGATGTGGTGTTAATCATCTACAAGATCAGTGCAGAATATTAGGTTGTAGTGATCTTAGGTGGGTTTTCTGTAGAATCATGACTGTGATATCCATTGCATGTCTAAAAGATATTTCAGACTTTGAATCTATTATCTTTCTCTTAAATTCTTTTGCTTCCTCTTCTGCAAGTGTTCCCGGATCTTTAATTGTCACTGAAGAATAAATATAGGTCATTTGTGTAGACATGAGCTCCATGCAGAAGCTGTCCACCTGTAGCTGGGATTCCATAAGTTACTCCTCAGTCCATGATGGATTATACCAACATGATATACTTCATATCTCCTGTAGTGAGTCACAGCCTCTGTGAATTTTAATTTGGTTAAGGACCAACATCACGTTTGTCAAATGGCATTTTGGAGACTCTTCCCTCCATCCTCCATCTCTTTTGTTCTTTCCCACCCATATTCCTCATTGTTGCTCTTGCCTTTGGCAAAGTTGGCAAATATGAATGAATCAAATTAATACTTTTGAAGAAATCACTGGTGTACTTCTTTATTGACCAGTTGCATGAAGTTGATTTAATAGTTAAAACAACTGGATTAGATTTACATTATTTAAATTAGATATAATCTTGCAAGGATTAAATTTTTTCTATAAATATGTAAAAAATGTTTGTCAAATAGTATGTGTGAAGTAAAAAAGCAAACTCAAAAGAAAGATATTAATTGTTCTGAAGATTTGTGTCATTTTTTGGTATATTAAGTGTCTCTGTGGAACACTGTAATAATATCTGCTTATATATTTATGGATTCAGGTAGATAGAGTTTGTATTTTTCTTTTGTAGAAGAATTTATTCATAAAAGCTACTTCAATTATTTCAGAAAGTATATAACCCAGTAAAATTCTCTTAAGGATTGATATGATAATTTCTATTAAATAGAATATGCTTTTATATTCTTTATTCTATATGTTTTATAGAATCAATTTCTCATGAATTAAATTCAACAGGAATTGCTTTCAGTCAAATAAATCATTGGACTAAATCCTTCCATATTTGAAATTCAGCTCTGTAATATATATTGTAGTCTTAAGCAGTGTTATTAGAAATTTTATCATTTCTTTTAACAAAGCATTTGAAACTTAGCATCTAGAAAAAGATAACAATTATAATTGAATATGTAACAAGGCACAAAATTCAATTTAAATAGACTATTGTAATTAATTATAATGTGTTATAGCTATCAGTGAAATAGATGAAAGATTATAAATGATTAAATATTTCATGCTAATTTATCTCAGATTAAGCTTTGTTTTCTTGTTACAACAGAAATCAGTGATTATCACACAGCTTCTAAGGATATTTATAGAACTAATAATGCCAAAAACATGCAAAAATGCAACAGCCATAATTATTTGCTTATTAAAGGTACCTATAATGTGTCCAATAATATAAAGATGTCACAATAATTGATATGCCTTTCCACTTTGCATTATCATATTTTGTCAACTGTTAGATACAATGTATAGTTTCAGTTACAGGTATAATTGATAAAAATAAAAACACAGAAATATGAAAATGATAGACTTTAGAATGTTGACATGTCTCAGTAAGGCACTTACAACTATAAGCCACTTAAATTCACTGTCTTACAGACATGATAATCCTTGAAAGCCACATGACAGAATAGAGAATCAAGTCATACCCTGTGGATTTGATCTCCATATCATGATTTGACATATATGACAATAGGTAGATTGATAGATAAGTTTTTTTTCTGTTTTTAAAGATTATTTATTAGATATATTCTATATTTACATTTCATTCCCCATTTTTCTGGTTCCCCATCCCCCAAATGTCTCACATGCCCTTTTCCCTCCCCCTGTTCCCCCATCCACCCCTTCCCACTTCCCGGTTCTGGTATTCCCCTACACTGATGTTTTGATCCTTTCCAGCACCAGTGTCCACTTCTTCCTTATTGTCAGATATCATTTGATATGTAGATTGTGTCTTTGGTGTCCCAATAGTCTAGGCTAATATCTCACTTATCAGTGAGTGCTCTTATCATGGGTACTCTTTTGAGACTGGGTTACCTCACTTAGTATGATGCTCTCCAGCTCCACCCATTTCTCTAAGAATTTCATGAATTCATTGTTTCTAATGGCTGAATAGTACTCCATTATGTATATATACCACATTTTTTGTATCCATTCCTCCATTGAGGGACATCTGGGTTCTTTCCAGCTTCTGGCTATTATAAATAAGGTTGCTATGAACATAGTGGAGCATGTATCCTTATTGCATGCTGGGGAATCTTCTGGGTATATGCCCAGGACTGGTATGGCTGGGTTCTCCTGAAGTATCATGCAATTAAGAAAATACACTTTATGGAACTGGAAAATATCATCCTAAGTGAGGTAACTTATTCACAAAAGCACACACATGGAATGCAGTCACTGATAAGTGGATATTATCCCAGAAGCTCTGAATACTGAAGACACAACTAACATATTAAATCATTTCCCAAAAGAAGGAAGGAGAGGGCCCTGGTCCTGGAAAGACTTGATGTAGCATTGTAGGGGATTACCAGGACAGAGGAGTGGGAGGGGGTTGACTGGAGAACAGGCAGAGGGAAGAGGGCTCATGTGACTTATGCAGCAGGAAGGGGGGTTGTGGGGGGACCAGGAAGTGGGAAGTCATTTGGAATGTAAACAAAGAATATAGGAAAAAATAAAAAGAAAAAAGAAAAATACTTTATATAATGATTGATCTATTTGAAGTTCAAAATGTAACAACTTCTAGATTTCTAACTTTTGTCACCCATCACTTATTCCATTAAAATATGCTGACATTTCGATGAATGTGGGAAATCCAAATATATATGGTCAGTTAGCAAACTGAAAGCAATGAATTATTTTGTTTAAAATGGCTTGAGTAACACTTCATTTTTATGGTTAAATTAGAAGAATAAAATTTAAACTTACATGAAGAAATATGGAACTGGTGACATCATCCAAGAATGAGAAAAGATTTTATTGTGAAACAAAATATAGATAGCTGCAGTTGTGTTAAGTTTCATAACAAAAGATGCTGAAGATTATACGTACATAATGCTTTCTTTTATGTTTCTATTAATTTTAGTGCAGATATATTTATTGTGCTATTGTATGATATAAAATACAAATAACTCAATATAATATTTGATGAGAATGTTAAGTGATTATATTAAAACAGTCTTTAATATTTAAACCATTATTGTAGAATATAATGCCTCTACATTTATTTATTTTTAAAAAGGGGTTGAAATTGTCTATTATTTTATTTCAACCATAGACATACTCTCCCTGTTTTCAATATCTCTTCAGTGAATCATTTTCTCATATGCTAGCTACAATCCCCTGTTTTGTTTAGCGCACCTTCCATACACAAAATCCATTTTTAACAATGTAAGTAATATTAAATTTTGGTGATGATTCTGCGGTCAAAATTAAAACTGATTAAGGGCAAGGAATGTATCCAGTACACACTGTCTTCCATGTAGATTTGAATACATATGACCCTTCATTGTTGGTACCACGATGAAACAACTTAATTATATGTTCAATCAATCTCAGAATGTCTAAATGTGAGAAGTTAATACATAACTAATAGGATTAGAAATACAACAAGCATAATGCGGCACAAGAAGTTTAACTTCAAGCCACATACTTCATTTTAATGTATTTATACATACATAAATAAGAGCAGATTTTTGTATAGACATTTGCATGAAAATATTGATACTAACATTAATCAGTGTAGCAAAAATTCTTCAATTAGCTTAAATGCTTATTAACTTGTACCTATTTAGAAAATATAGTATCTACCCATACAGTGAACTAATACTGAACAATAAAAGAATGCAATTTTCTATCAAATGTTATATGAGACACAGACCTCAAAAACCCCCAAATCAGACACTAAAGCCCATTTTTTGCAATTTTGCTTACTTTAAAAGTCCATAAAACAAATTTATACTAAGAATATAAATTATTTTATATTTAGGTAAAGGAAAGAAGAAGATGTAAGATTAAATTGGCATGACAAATTTAATTAAGGAGATGAAAATGCTTTAGAATTAATCTATGGTAATTTAAAACTACTAGAAGTTACTAAAAATACTGATTTAACATTTGAAATTGGTGGGTATTATGATAGTTTTTTTTAAAGGTATGTGAAGTTATGCTTTAAAAATAGCTTCTAGGTAATGATGATCTTTCCATAAAGAAAAATGGAATGACTTTACTACTAAAATGTTTAAAATATGCTGATAGCATGTATCAATAACATCAAGTAAACAGAAGTAATTGGAGCTAGAGTTTCATTTGAACTCTTAGCCTGGGTATCATATTTACCCTGACATAGTAAGTAATATAGCACAAACCTGTGTGAATTCTAATGAGTTTATGTTGTTGCTGAGGATGTGCTTTATTTAAAAAATGTAATGTAGTAGAAATTTGCTAATACAGACCTTCCACCAAATACAGTAATAATACAGTAATACACAAATACACTAATACAGAATTTCCATAAAATTCCATTGTTAGGAGAAGTAATGTTAAGAACTGTAATGTGTGGGAAAATGTACCTAAGAAGAGTTGCACATCTTTTTCAGCAACTGTTGTGTGTGGAATGTTCACACACTGTCTTGCATATATTAAATTGAACATTAGTTGGAAGAGGAGAGATCACCTCAAATGACATTAGTGCTCAATCTTATTGACATTTTGGTCAACATAGACCAAGCTCTAAAATCTTTTTATTTTTAGTACAAAGGTCAAATGTTGTAAATATCTCTGCAAGCAATCCTGAAAAGATTCTGTCATATGTGGAAAGACACTGATTTCTTGCTGTCATAAAGAAGCATTTGTATGGTATATTCTAGGATTATGGAGCTAATAAAAACATGTTCTTTGGGTAATAACTTCTCATGGGGTGGGAATATCGACTAAAACCTGCCTTTAATACAAAATGAATAGTACCTGAAATAGGTACTATTGGATTCCAGCAACTAGTAATAAGTGTATCTGCAGCCCTGGATATAAGCCATATAACTTTAACTTATCATGCATAAATTACCAACATTGTATTTAGAAACATGGAAGCAATTTTACCTTTTTAGTTTCTTGATTATGCCAGTGTATTGAGGAAAGATTAAAAAAAAAAACAGTCTTAAGTCCAATGTCAGTTTGAAATCCTTAGTATATTATGGGTTTGTGTTTTACAAGGGGTAAATACAGTGTTGAAATTTCTTTAACAAAATTAATGTGGAATAAATATTAATAAGAAACTACATCTCAAAAATGTGAATTATATATATTTAAATTAACATTTTTAATAGAGTATGTTAATTTAAATAAGAATGAGATTTAAGTGTGGCATTTTTACTAATACTACAGTTCCCTTTCTTTCGCCTGTCCCTGATCCCTCTCCATATGACTTGTGTGTTTATTCCCTGTATTCCACAGATGATCAAAAGTACTACTTACTTCTGTAGGGATAAGCTATTTAGTCTTTATAATTAAATCCACTTCTATCTCTTTTTCTAAAAGGCGCATACTCTAATCTTTCTTTAGGTCTGAGTAAAGCTCTTTGCTGTGTCTATATGATAATGCCTTCATTCATTCATCTTATTATAGCCACCAAGCACCACGCCATGCCATGTGAACAGTGCAGCCTTAAACAGAGGTGTGCAGGTACTTCTGTAAAATGGTGATCAGATTCTTTGGGAAATCTACCCAGAAGAGAAAATTTACTAAAATCCAATTATAGTATTCATTTTGTTGTTGTTGTTGTTTTTGTTAGTTTGAGATCAGCCATTTTCCTACATAACACTGATTGGCCCAGAATTCTCTATGTGAAAAATACTGATCTCAAACATTGGCCCAGAATTCTCTATGTGAAAAATACTGATCTCAAACATACTATAACCCACTGACCTGCTTGCCAGGGACTTAGATTATAGTTAAAGATAATACTAATTTGTATTAATGAAGATTAAACTAAATTATTTCATTAGAGACAAATATTATGATCAAAGCATAAAGTATGGTTATCCATATGAAGTCTAGGACCTACAATTTGCTCAATTTACAGTATCTTGAGATTGCACAGGAGGTTGGACAAAGCGATATAATTTTATGACTCAGTGATGTGGAAAAGCTCTTACTATGAGAAAGCAGAGCATAAGAAAACAAGAAAGCATAGATTACAAAACTCCCCTACAGCTTGAGTTAATGGAATATGTTTATGAATATTGACTTAACATTCACTGTATGAAATTAGAGTTTCAGCCAGCTCTGTGGGAATATGTTTACTTTATAAAAGAGTTTCTTATACAATCAACATCTTAACACAGACACACACACACACACACACCACCACCACCACCACCACCACCACCACCACTACCACCACCACCACCACACACATAGTGGTCCAAGAGAAAGATGGTGGCAATGACAGAACATTTCAAATAGCTAAACTCGATTGATATTTAACATGTATAATTTGATATCTGTTTTTGATTAAGTGCTGGCTATTCAAGTGCTCCCAAGCTCTATCTGGTTAATAAATATATTCAATGTGAGGGAAAACTACTTGGAACATTCTGTGCTTACAGAGTTAAAGCTTACAGAGCTTTAGGTTGCAGCTACAGGTTTGGTCAATAGGTGTCTTCCCTGAGTTCACATGAGGAAGAATACTACTGGAGAGGTTTAGGATATTTAGGTCTGTGCCAAGATATTGGGCAGATGCATATTTAATTACTATTCAAATACTTCTCATTCATACTGATTTTGTAAATTTGTGGTGGTCAATGATTTCCCCGTGTAAGCTTTCTACTCCCAGAATTATATTCTCAACTTTCGTCTTCAAAAAATGATTTTACCTTTTCTTTCATTTGCTATTTCTAGGCATTGAAAAGACAGCTTTTCATGTCTCAGGACTCTCCCAATTCACTCATCTCAAAACCCTAATAAAGCTTACATAGCTAACATAAATATTATACGACATAGATCTGACCTCATTAGCAACAGTAACATTAAACTCCTCTTGTCAGAAGTCACACCCATTAGTGTAGCTACAAATATTTTAAATTCTATTCAAATAATGCCACCAAAGACAAGTGCATCTTCAAAATAATCTTAGATTGACATTATTAGAATTGTCACCTCAATGCATCTGTAGACACTCCCTGAAACGATCCTGTGTACCCACAGCAATTATAGTTTAGCTGGAGAAAAAAAATCATGGTTTAGGGGTGTATCCATCAAATAATAACATAAATTGTATTTCTCCTAGGGTTAGTGGCTTTAATATGAGTGTCTATTTTCAAATATTGAGTCATTACATTTCCCTGCTTAACACATTGAAGTAGACTTTCTGAACAAGGAGCTTTAACTTTACATTTTTACCAAGTGTTTAAGTACTAGAATTGATAACCTTAGGGAGCTAACATTCCAGTTGAAAACTCTGATCCATATAATTACCTGGAGGGTTCATTAGGAAGTACACTATGTAACATTCCAGGCTAGCAAGTTCTGTGTCGGGAGATCTAAGGATCACCCTGTACATTTAATTGCGTTGGTGAATCTGAAACCTGACTCACCTGAGATGTCTCACCCTGAAGGGCTTACTTCATGTGTTGAAGAATGCTTTATTAATCTAAAGTTCCGGGCCTGTCGACACAATGTTCAAATATTGCCAGTGGTTTTTGAATATTTGCCTTGGAGAACATGAGAATTATTCTTAGTATATTCAAAAATCTCCATAAATTCCCAGTTAAAGCAGTATGATCTATTATGTTACCATTAGGCTTAGATTTTTCATTCTTTGCAATGATACATGAGTCAGTCCATCATTGTTCCCCTAGTTTAAAGCATGCCCATCTCACTCCATATTTGCTCTAGTCAGTGAAATTTGTAAATAAGTTATGGTGAATGTTAACTTTAAAATCTTCCTTGACTTGCTGTATATTCAAATAGAAAAACCAAGCCTCAAAAATACAATGTAAGAATTTCTTTTCTATATTCTTTGTTTACATTCCAAAGGCTTTCCCCTTTCCCAGTTCCCCCCTCACCATATGTACCATAAGTCCTCTTCCCCCCCACCCCACCTATTCTCCAATCACCAGACTACCATTTCTCTGTTCTGTTCTGATACTCTCCTACAATATTGGATCCAGTCTTTTCAGGACCAGGGTCCTCTCCTTCCTTCTTCTAGGGAATCTTTTGACTTGCTAATTGTGCCTTGAGAATTCAGAGCTTCTGGGCTCATTAATATCCTCATATGAGTGATTGCATTTCATGTGTATTCTTTTGTGATTGGGTTAACTCACTTAGGATGTTATTTTACAGATCCAACCATTTGCCTACAAATTGCATGAATTCATTATTTTTAATCGCTGAGTAGTATTCCATTGTATAAATATGCCATATTTTCTGTATCCATTCTTCCTTTGAGGGACATCTGGGCTCCTTCCAGCTTCTGGCTCTTAGAAATAAGGCTTCTATGAACATATTGGAGCATGTGTCTTTATTGTATGCAGGGGAATCCTCTGGGTATATGCCCAGGAGTCGTATGACATGGTCCTCTGGAAGTGTCATGCCCAATTTTCTGAGGAACCTCCAGACTGATTTCCAGAGTGGTTGTACCATCTTGCAGTCCCACCAACAGTGTTCCTCTTTCTCCACATCCTCGCCAGCACCTGTTGTCTCTTGAGTTTTTAATCTTAGCCATTCTGACTGGTGTGAGGTGGAATCTCAGGGTTGTTTTGATTTGCATTTCCCTGATGACTAATGAGGAAGATCTCTTAAGGTGCTTCTCAGCCATCCCGAATTTCTTCTGGTGAAAATTCTTTGTTTAGCTCTGTACCCCATTTTTTGATAGGGTTATTTGGTTCTTTGGGGTCTACCTTCTTGAGTTCTTTGTATATATTGGATATTAACCCCCTGTCGGATGGAGGGTTAGTGAAGATCTTTCCCCAATTTGTTGATGGCTGTTTTGTCCTTTTGACCATGTCCTTTGCCTTACAGAAACTTTGTAATTTTATGAGGTCCCATTTGTCAATTCTTGATCTTAGAGCATAAACTATTGGTGTTCTGTTCAGAAACTTTCCCCCTGTGCCCATGTCCTCAAGAGTCTTCCCCAGTTTCTTTTCTATTAGGTTCAGTGTGTCTAGTTTTATGTTGAGGTCCTTAATCCACTTGGAGTTGATCTTAGTACAAGGAGATAAGAGTGGGTCAATTTGCATTCTTCTACATGTTGACCTCCAGTTGAAACAGCACCATTTGTTGAAAAGGCTATCATTTTTCCACTGGATGGTTGTAGCTCCTTTATCAAAGATCAAGTGGCCATAAGTCTGTGGGTACATTTCTGGGTCTTCAATTCTATTCTACTGATCTACTTGCCTGTTGATGTACCAATACCATGCAGTTTTTACCACAATTGCTCTGTAGTACTGCTTGAGGCCAGGGATATTGATTCCCCCAGAAGTCCTTTTATTGTTGAGAATAGTTTTAGCTATCCTGGGTTTTTTGTTATTGCAGATGAATTTGAGAATTGCTTTTTCTAGATCTATGAAGAATTGATTTGGGATTTTGATGGGGATTGCATTGAATCTGTAGCTTGCTTTTGGCAAGATGGCCATTTTTACTATATTGATCCTGTCAATCCAAGAGCATGAAATATTTTTCCATTTCCTGATGTCTTCTTCAATTTCTTTCTTCAAGGACTTGAATTTCCTGTCATACAGATTTTTCACTTGTTTGGTTAGAGTCATGCCAAGATACTTTATATTTTTTATGGCTATTGTGAAGGGTATTATTTCCCTAACTTCTTTCTCAGCCTGCTTGTCCTTTGAGTATAGGAAGGCTACCGATTTGCTTGAGTTGATTTTATAACCAGCTATTTTGCTGAAGTTGTTTATCAGCTGTAGGAGTTCTCTGGTGGAGTTTTTTGGGTTGCTTAAGTATACTATCATGTCATCTGCAAATAGTGATAATTTGACTTCTCCTTTCCAATTTGTAGTATACTATTTTAAATAGCAGTAGCTTTGATTTAATCAGTTCCGGAATATTGCCTATGTATTTGTATACTGAAATAAGATAATTATTTCCCTCACTTAAAATATATTTTTAGTTTCATTTTTAACTGAATAGATCAGTTTTATATTCACTAGGATAATGACTAATATGTTGATATTTATTAATTGTTGCGACACTATCTCAGATATTTTCACATTTTCAGTTTGGACACTTCTCCACCCTACTTCATTAGTAACAGCATTCAGAACAATGTAAAATGAACGCATTGTTCACAGATATAACTCAAGCCTTCTTGGCTTTAGAAGCAGCAGTAATAATGGATGCATCAGTTGAAACTTAATAGTGCCAAGGTGTGGCAGTGTTAAAAGTATGTTATGTGATTCAATTCTCTAATTTGTCTCCAAACGACTGAGCAGTAACTGAGACTTGCTGTTAAATGACTCCCAAAATGCTAGTGTAGGGAAATATTGGAACCTAATATGCATCAATTAAGATTTGCTCCAGTGTAACGGTGTTGAATCTCTTGGGCAACTTTTTACCATCAGTGTAAACAGACATAAATAACTTAAGGAATGAAGAATTTATTGGGTCTCAGATTTTTCAAAGGTTTAATCTCTGTTGCATGCCTAGTATTTGTAAATGTATCCAATGCCTTGCCAAAAGAAACATGTGACATTTCAGGATGATCATTTTTTGAAGGTCTAAGCTAAGAAAAGAAAAATGCCATTGATCAAATTTGTTCCCCTTTTCCCAGTGGATTACATTTAGGCCTGTAGCCAGGAATATTCTCATGGACAGGGCCATAGGTGTCCCTCACCAGTTTCCTATTTGATGATGAATAATATCCAATACTCAAAGATTAACTATAACCATCACTAAGCCTGCTGGTTACTTATGTTTATGGTTATGCTGATAAAATTGATTTTCTTAATATTCTATTGTGAATTACAAAAAAACATTTTTAAAATCAGTTGTATTTGCAGCTATTATAAACAATTTTTCCTTTAAATGTTTGATGTAAAACTATGATAATTTGTGCCTATTATGTTTGTAAGGAAAAATGTTATATTTTCTAATAAAATAGGTAGTTTTGATTTATTTGTTAGTTAAAACTTTATTAGGTGTTATATTATTATGCAAATAATATTATACACTCAATTACATTATACATATAAGATATTGTTAATAACACATGTAAGGTTCCCTCCTAAAATAATTTAATGTATTTTATTACTTTGTATGATACAGTATTTAACATCACATATGATTCTATTTCTCAATTTAAATATTGCTCATACAACACAATAAAGTATATATGTTATAATTTATCACTGTGCTTGTTAGGTCTTATTAGCAGAAAAAAGTATTTGGAAAAGTATTAATATATTTCTTTGGTTTCTCAAGTACATACCAGTTTTAAGAATGTAAATACTGTATCTTTTCTGAAAGTTTAAATGAGATGGGAATTCAAGGGCAGAGTATAGGGCGAGTTATAGTGATAGATCACACTGAAAAGCTTTAAAGAAGCTACAATGAACCCCATTATTCTATATGGTAATATAAAAATGTAAAAAGAAATGTAATTATTTGTAAGGCTTTTGAGAAATTCTATAGTTTTCTAAGATAAACCAACCAGCTTTAGAAAAATGACTTCTATAGGTAGTATGTTTTTTAAACAAAGACTTTCTTTAAACTGTACTTCTAGAAGGAGATAAAAACTAATTATAGAGCAAAATAAGGAGCTATGCCTTGCACATATATGTTTACGTGTTTTGGTTTGTAACTATACATAATAACATGATTAGAAAAGAGTAAATTTATTAAAACAGAATATTCCCAAGCATTAAAATGTTTTGCTAAATTAACAGATGTTGACTATAAAATGAAATCAAGAGTCAAATATTTTTGTAATGTTTAAGCATGCAAGCAATACATTTTAGTTATATTCAAACATATTTTAAAATATTTTTTAAACAGTGCCACTTAATCACAGAATACAAGAATGAAAGGTATTACAATATCCTCTATATCATCATACCAATGGAAACATAACATGATACCATGTGTACTGAAACGTGGCAAAAACAATAAAAATTACCACTAGAACAGATTTCATATCCATGGCCATGGGTGCCTAAGGCAACAGTACAGTGTATTTTGAAAGACAAAAGCTTACCAGCTGAGAACTCCTCATTCAGTAAAATTGTTCCTCATAGATAAGGAGGTATTTCCCAATCACCACAGGTAGCCCTTTGCGATATTCTAATCTCTTGTTTTTGATAATTAAAATTAGTATAAGTCGATTTTTCATATTTTTATTTTTCATGTTTGTTTTTATTTGTTTTACTTATTATTCTGCTTGATATAATCTCTAAGCTTCATATGTCTGTTTTGCATCTGTTTTTTACTCTGGGATATTTTTGGTCATTATTAGTGTGATTTTCTTATTTCTTAAGCTGTCTCTGATACATCAAGTAATATTTCTAAGTTTTGTTCAGGACACTCCCATGAGAGATGACTGCTCATACATAGCTTATAACCAGTTGAAAATCTTTATTTCAGATTGCTGGGATTCTACTTAGATGTTTTGGTTAAGTGCAAGAATGAATGTCCAGAAACTATGGATTTTGAAAGCAGCAATACATCCTGGCTTCAACTTAGTTAGCAGTAGGAGTGGGGTGGTAGGTGGTGGTAGTAGGGAGATGGTAGTGAGAATTTCCTTAAGTAAGGAACTTGCCAGAAGCCAAGATAAGCAGGTAGCTAGAGAAGGTTTTGAACTAGCAAGTAGTTTAACAGATGCTAAGACAAGTTAGCTGGAATATCTTAGTCTTGGTTTTTCTGTGTAGAGATGAGTCATTTCCCAGGGGAATCTCTAAAAATGAGAACAAATTCTATTTAAGCTCGAAAAAGCCTCAAGGAATACAAGATGGAGAAACTTCTGAACTGTATTGCATTGCCACAATTATTTAAATAGTCTGACATTTTCATAGGTGTTTTAAAATTTATTAATACTCGTATTTATTTTTATTTAGGCTTCAAATGATTCTATATGTGTAAAAGAAATATCAGTTATTCTTCTCCAGCCATAATCTCAAGTTTATATCTTCCAGGTCACCCTCCCTGTGTCATTATTTCTTCCTCCTTCCTTCCCTCTTCCCCTCTCCCTTTCTTTTGTTCTTTCCTTCATTTTTCAGCACTGATTTAGCTCAAGTAATTTTCTTGCAAAAACACATGTACCATCAAGTATTCATTGTTGCTGCTGTTGAGGAGTTTTGTTGGTACAATGCAAGAAAAGCATTCTATATCTAATAATTAAATCTGAATCTTTTACTGGGCCAACTCTTCACATGTGGATTCTTATATTTACCTTCTCTTGCATGAGACAAAAGTCTAGAGCATTCAAAGCAAAAAGAATGTATCCTTCAAAGTTGCATAAAACTTTAGACAAAGCCTTTTTCTTTAAGGAGTGCTCATTTTCTATGATCTTAGGTACATTTTAAGTGGTTAAATTTTATTCCTCTTGACACAGGTGCAAGTATATTTTTCTTGCTTAATGACCTTAAGAACCTAATGAATTTCTTGGACATATTTTCTAAAAGAGAAATGTAGGCCAGGTGTTCACCTCTAATCCCAGCCCTTGAGAGACAGAGGCAATTGGAACTCAGTGTGAAATTCTGGCCAGCCTGTTCTACATAGTGATAGCTTATGACTAAATCAATGCATAAATAAATATTATGGTCATTTTTAAACCTTTTTCCCCAGTATTTACTTTCTCCCTTTACTTCTACACCCAGTCAGCAAATTATCTATTTATGATGCAATTATTTGTGTCTTCCACAGTTGTGCTTCAGGTAAGATCTCAAGTGAATCACCTGATTCACTTTTCTTTCTGTACAATAAACAGGAACTTTGCTCTCCATGCTTCAGTGTTCTTCTGACTTGAGGAGTTGTTGTTCTCAAGTGGCTCTTCACTTCCATCTTGTATAATGCATATAGCAACTCTGAGGCGCTGTAACTATGGAGCTTAGAGCTCTACTTGCTTTTCCCTCTATGGTTCACCTTACATAGAAATTGTGCCCCATCTCTGCTTCTTACAAGCTTCTACTTATTCACACGTTCCTTCTGTTTATTTCTCCATCTACTTCAAGTTGCTTAGTGTATATCACATAGGGGTGATGCCATGGATTCTTGTGGTGAAATATCAATGAGGCATATTCTCACAATTAGAGAAATTAAGATTTGATAATAACATTACAAAAGGCAAAGGCAGTGCTTATTACCTGGCTGCATCAGTTCTCTGTAAGCATGGAGGAAGATCCTACAACCTCTTTACTCATATGCTCCACAGCTCTAAAACTACAACCATCTTGCCTATACTACCTTATATGGCTGCCTTCTTGGCCTGGCACCCTCCTTCAATAGTATTTGCATTAGTGTTTATTTGATATTGGGTTTAGGACTAAAAATTCCCTCAGGCCTTTTCCTTTCACAAATTGAAAGAATAGCTGTTGGAGTCTCATCTGAAGGACTCACTCTTGTATTTCATTGCAAATTTGGCTTCTCTTTACCTTGTTAAGTATAAGCCTTGGCTCCAACATTAAATTACTTGGCAATCCTTTTCTCCTCAAGCTATATATTCTTATATTTCATTTTTTCTATGTGCCCTCTTTTTCGTTGTAGATCCACAGAAAAATGGTTGCCAATAACCAAATACCAGAGTCAATATTAGACTATCTTGAAATATTTTCTGCCTATATGTAAAATAGGTTCTTAGGAAAAGGTAAAATCACAGCCACATTTTTGTTTAAACATTATAAGAAAGTTTTCTAACCCAGTTACTAATACACTTCCCCTTCTGAAAACTCTTAAAATGGACTTCCATAATTCACATTGTTCTGTACAGTAGAGTCTTGTAAAAAAAAAAGCCCTCTTAGGGTGGCCCATTAAGCCTTGTTACACTGTTCAAATATTTTCCCAGGTGATCTTCCCAATGTTTTCCACATTCCTCCAAAACAAATCATTGCCATGAATGTCACAGAAATAGTTCACATTCCATATTCTACAACCAACTTCTATTTCAGCCAAGTTCCTATTACTATAACGAACCATCCTGGCAAGAGAAAAGTTGAGTTGAAACAGGAGCAGTTTTGTTCAACCTCAAGGGGAATGTGGCAGTCAGCAGGTAAACATGGTTCATGAACAATAGCTGAGAGCTGATACTCTTATTCATAAGCATGAGGAAGAGATAACTAACTGAGAATGGCATCCTTTTGAATCCTCACATTCTGCTCTCAATGATAGATCAACTCTAACAAGGCCACACCCACAATCCTTCCCAAATACTTCTATCAAATGCATACAAAATATTTAAGCCTATTAACCTATGGGGTCCATTCTCATCAAAACTAGCACAGGAGGTGACTGAAGTCAAGAAGAGAGCTTCCATTATTTCTCATTTATTGGTTTCATAGTAAGTATGAAAGTCTTATTTTTATATTTCTCTAAAGGATGAACATTTACAACTTCTTTTTAATGTCATTCTCTTAAATCACTTATAATACTTGCCTGAATAAAATGTTAAAAGTTATTAAGCAGATAATGTTTGCTAAACTAACACAAGAACATAAATTTAAACAGTAAATATACTTTCATATGAACTGATGTGGATGCATGTTAGCATTGTCTCTTCATTAAATATTTGTTGATATAGGTAGAGAAATAAAAATTTAAGTTCTAGGGTTTTAAAGTGATTTGAGTGAGAAATGTTTCCCATGAACTAGATATCTGAACACTGTTCCTGGGGCTATTGTAGAGAAGTTGTGGAACTTTTAAGATAATCATTGCTGGAGGAAGAACACTACGGGTGATCTTTGAAGTTTTGTAGTTTCAACCCACTTCCTGTTTTCGAACTCTGTGGATTGTTTTCACTTGATAATGTGAACTCTCAGTTTTGTACTCATGTTAGCGATGAAACCTAATGCTGTGGCTCACTACCATAATGGATGTTTATACATCTGGAACCATAAACATACACAAATACTTCCTTCCAGAAGCCTTCTTCCTCATGGTGTTCATCAGAGCAACAGAAAAATGACTAATAGAGACTTGTTGAGGGACCAAAGGACTATAAAATGTGATATAAGGAGGTACTATAAGTGCATTAGTACCTACATTGTTCAACTTATTGAAGAATATTCTAGAAGCCCATGGATGACATGAATAAAACTGTCTTGTTCTTTTCAAGAATACACAGGAAGCATTCTCTCTCATATTTGCATTAAAGGCTAGTTTTTCATTTGATTTAATAAAAACTTAATATAGAAAAAGTATGAATGTTTTCTGCAATAATCAGTATAATATAAGAAAACATGGACTTGGTTAAAAATATTCTAATTTTTACAGAAGAAAACAATTGAATTAATAATGTTTTTATTGTGTGAAGTTACCAGAAACATACTTAGGCATGTAGCTTGGTTGCTGAGTACTTGTGTAACATATAAAAAAAAAAACAGGACCAACCGTTTTAAGAGCTGGGCGTATGTGTGGTATGTGTGCATATGTGTGTCTGTCTGTCTGTCCATCTGCTTGTCGCTGTGCATTCATACTTTTTGCATCATCTTAAAAATGAGTAAGAAAAAAAGAACAATATCTCATCTTAAAAATCCTCATTTCTAGGAGCCTTGGAAATTTTCTCTGGTGCAAATATTCCCAATTTGCCTTATAAAGATACTTCAATAATTAATGTGACTCTATTAAAACTTAATGTGTTTTTCCATTAATTTTCAAATTCGTGTCAGGCAAGTTACTATGCTAATGCTAAAAAATGAGTTTACTACAATCTTGGGTTTAGAAAATTACTCTATAATGTGAGAGAATAAGCCGAGGGAATGTAGTATACATGTTAAAAGAGATAAAATGTTTAGAGGACTTTAAAGAATAGCATATAACATTCTAAACCAGTTACATAGGACTTATTTCTTTGCTCACTGAAATAAGGAAAGGATAATTAATTTCATCCAACTATATTTTACATAGATTCTGTTTTAAAGGCTACTAAGAAAGTTTCAGGAAATCTATGACAGTGAAGTGTTTACTGCAGTTGTCATCTTAGTTCTTGATAAACTTGTAAGTAGTATAGTGTCATCCACACATCAGCCAGAAATAAGGCATGATGGTGTCTTCTTTGAAAGTTTTTTCATACACACAAACACAAAGCATAAAGTTAAATACCTGGTGATATCTTTCTGCCAGCAATTTAGCTAGAGTCATCTTGTAGAATTAAGACCTCAATAGAACAAGGCATTAGAGAAGCTTTTCTACTCAGCACATTGGAAAGCACAGTTATTATCCACACTCTGCTATTAAAACATCATCAAATTATGTTTATAGAATATTATTCACTGAGAACTCCATAGCAGTTTCCCAGCAATAAGTCTGACCATATTAGTGCACAGGGAATGTTAGCACTGACTCTTTCAAACTAATAAAAATATCCAGAGTAATAAATTATGACTCCAGGGTGAACAAAATAACCCTTACTGGCCATATGATGTTAATGTAGCTATAAAAGATTTCCTCCCTACTCAGCAGTACATGTTCGACCACATAACATGAAGAAAATGAAAGAGGAATTCATTTATAGGAAAAAGAACCATTAAAATATAAATTATAGCAATTTATCTTGCATGTTTCTAGTTTTCAACAAATCTTCTAATAAATATTTTATCTTTAGAAACTGTGTTCTATATGTTACTGAATGACTTAATCAAGATAATAACACTTGAAAAAATATATAGATAACTTCCTTCCTTTTTTTTTTTTTAAATTTAGTTTTTTTCCGAGACAGGGTTTCTCTGTATAGCCCTGGTTGTCCTGGAACTCATTCTGTAGACCAGGCTGGACTCGAACTCAGAAATCTACTTGCCTCTGCCTCCCAGAGTGATGGGATTACAGGTGTGTGCCACCACTGCCCAACAATAACTTCCTTTCTATAACAGAGAAGTATCCTGGGACTTGAAATACAGTGATGACAGAAAGTCAGATTGGCATGAGAAAGAAAGCCAGCTTGGCTTGTCAATCATCTTTGAGAGCTGTTAATTTGTTGTCTATTGTTGTTTTGTTATTTTCATGTGATATTTGCACAGAAAATTTCATCTTTGTACTTCTTTGGCAGTGAATCTGACTTAATTATTTATTTTAACTAGGCGAAATGCAATTACGTTCAAGAAAGTTTATGTTTCTGTAATGTGCCTAATTTCCTAAATTTATTCTCTTTCAGTTTCACCTGGCAGAAAGTAAAAGAGGAACAATGGAAGTTATTAACTTTGACTGAGCTACCTCCCACAAAACATACTGAATTTGAAATGGAGTTGAAAGTGAAAAGGCAGATAATAAGCAGTGAACTCAGGATTTATAAATTGATTAGTTATACAAAGCAAAAGGGAGAGATGGAGAAAGAAAATAGAGTGGGAGGGAAGGAGGGAGGGAGGGAGGAAGAAGTATAGAGAAGGAGAGGGAGGCCAATGCCTAAGAGTGACAGATATATATAACTTATGTCCTTGCAATAGTTTTGCCTTCTCATTGCCAGATGTGGAACTACTGAGTTGTAATCTTTATGCAAGAGAATAAATGATCATGATGCCATGGCCAACATATGCTCCATTGTAAGAACTTGACAGAAAAACATGTGTGCATGAGTGCATGCATGTGTGTGCACACACATACACACAAACACACAGACACACACACACACAAACACACACACACACACACACACACACACACACACACACGCCTGAGGGACATGGAACAAAAAGCTTACCTTCACATCTACTAGTAACTTTGCCTTGTGGATTGGTATTTATTGCTTTCTACACCTAAATATGAGACACTGCTTCTGTATAAAATGGTGGTTCTCTGTTGAAGGTAAAAGACTCTGTTCCCAGCATTCTTCACTTATTTCTCCTAGGAAATATTCTTTGGTCTGGGTACTTTCAATTTTCTTTTTCTCTTTCTTTTTTTTTTCACATTAAATTTTTTTTTGTTTAATATTATATTTTAGTTTAAATTGTTTTATTTATTTACTTTCCAGTCATTGCCCATCTCAGTCTTCCCTCCCTTAGTTCCTCATCCCCCTTGCCTCCAAGAGGGTGCTCTCCCCCCATAAAAGGACCCCCTTTTCTGGGGTCTCAAGGCTCTCAAGAATTAAGCACATCTTCTCCCACTGAGGCCAGACCAGGTAGACCTTTTCTCCATATGTGCCAGGGGCCTCAGACCAGCCCCCTATATGTTCTTGGTCAGTGGTTCAGTCTCTGGGAGCTCATTGGGGTCTGGGTTAGTTGAGACTGCTGGTCTCCCTATGGGATGCTCTCCCTTTCAGCTTCTTCAGTCCTTCCACTAATTCATCCCTAGAGGTCCCCAACTTCAGTCCAATGTTGCATGTAATTATTTGTTTCTGTCACAATCCACTGCT
The DNA here is from genome assembly GCA_964023405.1 of Apodemus agrarius. Classification (NCBI taxonomy): domain Eukaryota; kingdom Metazoa; phylum Chordata; class Mammalia; order Rodentia; family Muridae; genus Apodemus; species Apodemus agrarius. Next base: position 27,428,251 of record OZ030016.1, on the reverse strand, counting down.
GGTGGAGCCTCTCTGAGGTCAGGCATGTCAGGCTCCTGTCTGTAAGTACATCATATAGTAATATCAAGTCTTGATGCTACACCCCCTACCCTCCTCCCTCCATTGAGATGGAACCCAAGTTGGGCCAGTCATTGGACCTCCTTTCCTTCAGTCTCTTCTCCATTTTTGTCACTGCAATCAAATTTTATACAGGATCAATTCTGGGTCAGATATTTTGACTGTGGGTTAGTAATTTTGTCCCTCCATTTGAGGCCCTACTTATATATTGGAGGTGTACTCTTTAAGTTCACTTTCCCAATGTTGGTCTGAGGTCACCCTCAATGAGTTCTGAAAGTATCTCAACTTCTGGGTTTCTGGTACTCTTTAGAGGGTCCCCTTACCTCTCATGCCCTGAGACTGCTTATTTCTGTTGGCCCTCTGGGCTTCTTTCCTGTCCCTCCCATATCTGATCTTGCTTTCCCTTTCCCCTTTCCCTCCCCTCTCCCACGCAGGTAACTCCCTTCCTCTGCTTCCCATGATTATTTCCTTCCCCCTTCTAGGTGAAGTTGAAGCATCCTCACTTGGGTATTAACCGCTTTTCATACTTCTTACACTCTCTAAGTTGTAACCTTGAATATTATGTTGTATATATGGATGTTCTGACAGCATGTATATATGTGTACTGTCCATCCAGTGTCAAGGAAGGAGAGAAGAGAACATATGATCTCCTGGGTCTGGGGTTATAAATGTTTGTAAACCATCATGTGGGTGCTGGGGATAAAACCTGGGTTTTCTGGAATAGCAGCTAATATTCTTATCCTGAACCATTTCTCTAGCCCCTATTCACTGTATTTAATAACTCCATAACCTTTTTTTTGTTTTCATGTATATTTTGGCTTTTTAGTTCTTCTGATCCTAAACAGAATTTAGAGATTAATTTTATTTTTTTTATTTTGTAGAGCATGCTTTATTCATATTCTTATTTATCTCCTAACTCCTCCCAGATCCAATCCATGTCCTTACCCATCTAATCATGACTTCAGGTCCTCTACCCACTTATACATACACATATAAAAATAGAAAAATAACACACAAAAATACTTATAATTTTGTAATTCTCTGTAAATCAAATATTGCCTCATTGATTACTAGAAAGGTTTATTCTTCATCTGCAAAGTGTTATGGCACAATAATGAACTATCTTGTTTAAAATATACATTACTGAACATTTCCATAATAATAATTAATTATAAAGTAGGGCAACATTAGCTCAGAATTACTTTATGTTCTCAAACTTTCTTCAATAATATTATCTTAATGGGAAAACAGTATTGAACATGAGGAAAATTTAGAGATTTGGAGCATGGTATTTAAAAATATATACTATTTATATTTGGTGCACTAATAAAAATGTAATATTCTATATTAATTTCATTATCATACATTTTAACCACATAACTATAATATATTACAGCATATTTTTGCTATTAATTAGAGAAGAGTATCTTTATATTTGATATAGGGGAAGGAATTCCTTTTAAAGCAAGTATATTCGATTCATTTAAGATATATAGGAATGATTTTGCACCAGGAGCTGGGAGACTCCACAGTCTTATGTGCATAGCCCACTAGGAGGGAAGGATCTCCCAGCAGGCTTTCACTTTTGAGCTCAGAGGTGAGATCTCTACCTTCTCTCTGGAGGGGACCAGTTAGGAGCACACAAGGCCTAAGATCAGTGGAGCAGCTGGGACTGAAGTTTTCCTGCCTACAGCTCCAGAGTCTTCTGTTCATAGCCTACCAGGAGGAAGAGATCTCCCAGCAGTGCTTTCACTTTTGAGCTCAGAGGAGTAAGGACACAAGCTAAGAGGCCAACAGGAGGGACAAACTCCAGCCAGAGACAAGAATACAAACTAGCACCAGATAGTGAAAGGCAAGCACAAGAACCCTACCAACAGAAATCAAGGCCACATAGCAACATCAGAACCCAGTTCGCCCAAAACAGCAAGTCCCGGATACCCCAACACACCAGAAAAGCAACAGTTGTATTTAAAATTGTATCACATGATGCTTCCTTAAAGAAATACAGGAGAACATCAGTCAACAGGTAAAAGCCCTTAAAGAGGAAACACAAAAATCCCTTAAAGAAGTAAAGGAGATCATGGGTCAACAGGCAGAAGCCATTAATGAAGAAACACAAAAATTCCTTAAAGAATTACAGGAAAACACAAACAATCAAGTGAAGGAACTGAACAAAATTATCCAGGATCGAAAAGTGGAAGTAGAAACAATCAAGAAATCAGAAATTGAGGCATCTCTGGAGATAGAAAACCTTAGAAAGAATTCAGGAGTCATAGATGCAAGCATCAACAATGCAAGAGATAGAAGAAAGAACCTCAGATGCTGAAAATACCATAGAAAACATTGACTCAACAGTCAAAGAAAATGCAAAATGCATAAAGCTGGTAACTCAAAGCATCCAGGAACAACAGGACACAATAAGAAGACCAAACCTAAGAATTATAGGTATAGATGAGAGCGAGGATTTACATCTTAAAGGCCCAGTAAATATGTTCAACAAAATTGTAGAAGAAAACCTCCCTAATCTAGAGAAAGAGAAGCCTTCAGAACTCCAAACAGACTGGACCAGAACAGAAAATCTTCCAGGCACATAATAATCAAAACACCAAATTCATTAAACAAAGAAAGAATATTAAAAGCAGTAAGGGAAAAAGGACAAGTAACTCATAAAGGCAGACGTATCAGAATCACACCAGACTTCTCACCAGAGATGATGAAAGCTAGAAGATCCTGCGCAGCCCTCATACAGATGCAAAGAGAACACAAATGCCAGCACAGGCTACTATACCCAGCAAAACTCTCAATCATCATAGATGGACAAACCTAGATATTCCATGGTAAAACCAAATTTGCACAATATCTGTCCACAAATCCAGCCCTAAAAAGGATAATTGGTGGAAAATGCCAACACAAGGAGGGAAACTACACCCTAGAAAAAGCAAGAAATTAATCTCCCAACAAACCCAAAAGAAGATACCTACACAAACATAAAAATAACATAAAAAAATAACAGGAAGAAACAATCACTATTCCTTAATATCTCTTAAAAAACAATGGACTCAACTCCCCAATAAAAAGACATAGACTAATGAAATATTTTTCATGTAAATCTTAAATTTTATCAGAAAATGTTTGTAATTCCCCTTTTAATTAATTTAGTAATTTCTTTTATGCCTACCATTTTATCTGCATTGTTTTTCATGATAATCTTCCATTTTAATGTCTTTCTATATATTTCCTCCATTTTATCAGAAATGTTTTCAATGTCAATCTTTAATTTTATCACAATTATTTCTAATTCCATGTTCAATTAATTTAGAAAGTTTTTACATCAACCAATTTTATGTAAAACTTGCCATGAAATAGTCAATTTTAACTTGTCTATTTATTTCTTGAATTTTGCCAGAAATATTTTTCGTTGTAAATCTTCAGTGTTGTCTAAAAATATTTATAATTCCACCTTCAATCAAGTTAGAATTATCTTTATGCCTATTTTTTATTTATATAATTTCCATAATTTATATAATCTAATTTTAACATGTTTTTCTATATATTTCTGCAAATTTATTAGAAATATTTTCCATGTAAATCTTCAAGTTTATCAGAAAATATTTATAATTCTACTTTTAATCAACTTAGGAATACTTTTATGCCTACCAGTATTATAAAATTTTCCATCATAATCTTCAATTTTAACATTTTTCTACATTTTTCTACCATTTTATCCGAAATATTTTCCATGTAAATTTTCGATTTTATCATAAAATGTTTCTTTCCCATATTTCAATTAATTTAGCAATATTTTACATGTCTACCACTTTACTCCCTAATTTTCTATGAAAATTGTCAATTTTAATGAGTTTTTTATATAATTTTTAATTCTATACTCTGTTTACATTCCAAAGATTCCAAAGGCTTTCCCCTTTTCCAGTCCCCCCCTACTATATGTGCCATAAGTCCTCTCCCCCCAACTATTCCCCAAACACACACACCCCCACCATTTCTCTGTTCTGGTACTCTCCTACAAAACTGGATCCAATCTTTTCAGGCCCAGGGTCCTCTCCTTTTTTTCTTTTTGGGAAGCATTTGACTTGCTAATTTTGCCTTGAGTATTCAGGGCTTCTGGGCTCATTAATATCTACTTATAAGTGATTGCATTTCATGTGTGTTCTTTTGTGATTGGGTTAACTCGCTTAGGATGATATTTTCCAGATCTAACCATTTGCCTACAAATTGCATGAATTCATTATTTTTAATTGCTGAGTAGTATTCCATTGTATAAATATACCACATTTTCTGTATCCATTCTTCCTTTGAGGGATATCTGGACTCCTTCCAATTATTGGCTATTATAAACAAGACTGCTATGAACATAGTGGAGCATGTGTCTTTATTGTGTGCAGGGGAATCCTCTGGGTATATGCTCAGGAGTGGTATGACAGGGTCCTCTGGAAGTTTCCTGCTCAATTTTCTGAGGAACTGCCAGACTGATTTCCAGAGCAGTTGCACCATCTTGCAATCCCACCAACAGTGGAGGAGTGTTCATCTTTCTCCACATCCTTGCCAGCACCTGTTGTCTCTTGAGTTTTTAATCTTAGCCATTCTGACTGGTGTGAGGTGGAATCTCAGGGTTGTTTTGATTTGCATTTCTCTAATGACTAACGATGTTTGAACATCTCTTAAGGTGCTTATCAGCCATCCATATTTCTTATGGTGACAATTCTTTGTTTAGCTCTGTACCACATTTTTAGTAGGATTATTTGGTTCTTTGGGGACTAAGTTCTTGAGTTCTTTGTATATATTGTATATTAGCCCTCTGTCGGATGTGGTGTTGGTGAAGATCTTTTCCCAACTTGTTGGTTGCCATTTTGTCCTTCTGACAATATCATTTGCCTTACAGAAACTTTGTAATTTTATGAGGTCCCATTTGTCAATTCTTGATCTTAGAGCATAAGCTATTGGTGTTCTGTTCAGGAAATTTCCCCCTGTGCCCATGTCCTCCAGGGTTTTCCACAGTTTCTTTTCTATTAGTTTCAGTGTCTCTGGTTTTATGTGGAGGTCCTTGATCCACTTGGAGTTGATCTTAGTACAAGGATATGAGAGTGGGTCAATTCCCATTCTTCTTCATGTTGACCTCCAGTTGAAACAGCACCATTTGTTGAAAAGGCTATCTTTTTTCCACTGGATGGTTGTAGCTCCTTTATGAAAGATCAAGTGACCATAAGTCTGTGGGTTCAATTCTGGGTCTTCAATTCTATTCCACTGGTCTACTTGCCTGTTGCTGTACCAATACCATGCAGTTTTTAACACAATTGCTCTGTAGTATTGCTTGAGGTCAGGGATATTGATTCCCCCAGAAGTCCTTTTATTGTTGAGAATAGTTTTATCTATCCTGGGTTTTTTTGTTACTCCAGATGAATTTGAGAATTGCTCTTTCTAGGTCTATGAAGAATTGATTTGGGATTTTGATGGGGATCACATTGAATCTGTAGGTTGCTTTTGGCAAGATGGCCATTTTTACTATATTGATGCTGCCAATAAAAGAGCAAGAAATATTTTTCCATCTTCTGAGGTCTTCTTCGATTTCTTTCTTCGATAACTTGAAGTTCCTGCCATACAGATCTTTCACTTGTTTGGTTACAGTCATACCAAGGTACATCATGTTGTTTGTGTTTATTGTGAAGGGTGTTATTTACCTAACTTCTTTCTCAGCCTGCTTGTCCTTTGAGTACAGGAAAGCTACTGATTTGCTTGAGTTGATTTTATAACCAGCCACTTTTCTGAAGTTGTTTATCAGCTGTAGAAGTTCTTTGTTGGAGTTTTCGTGTCGCTTAAGTAAACTATCTTATCATCTGCAAATAATGATAGTTTGACTTCTTCCTTTCCAATTTATATCCCTTTGACTTCCTTGTTTTCTAATTGCTCTAACTAGAACTTCAAGCACTATATTGAAAAGATATGGAGAGAGAGGGCAGCCTTGTCTAGTCCCTGATTTTAGTGGGATTGCTTCAGGTTTCTCTCCATTTAGTTTGATGCTGGCTACTGGTTTAGTGTAGATTGCTTTTACTATGTTTAGGTATGGGCCCTGAATTCCTGCTCTTTCCAAGACCTTTAGCATGAAAGGAGGCTGAATTTTGTCGAATGTTTTTTTCAGCATCTATTTTTTTTGTTTTTTTTTTTTGTTTTTTTTTTTGTTTGTTTGTTTTTTCGAGACAGGGTGTTTTTTCAGCATCTAATGGTATGACCATGTGTGGTTTTTTTTTTTTTTTTTTTGTTTATGTAGTGGATTACATTGATGGATTTTCCTATATTGAACTTTCCCTGCATCCCTGGGATGAAGCCTACTTGATCATAGTGAATGATCGTTTTGATGTGCTCTTGGATTCGGTTGGCAAGAATTTTATTTAGTATTTTTGCATCGATATTCATAAGGGAATTTGGCCTGTAGTTCTCTTTCTTTGTTGGATCTTTGTGTAGTTTTGGTATTAGCATAATTGTGGCTTCGAAGAATGAATTGGGCAGTGTCCCTTCTGTTTCCATTTTGTGAAATAGTTTGAAGAGTATTGGTGTTAAATATTCTTTGAATGTCTGGTAGAATTCTGCACTGAAAACATCTGGTCCTGTACTTTTTTTGGTTGGGAGGCTTTCTATAACCCCTTCTATTTCTCTAGGGGTTATGGGACTGTTTAGCTGAGCTAATTGATCCTGATTTAATTTTGGTATTTGGTATCTGTCTAGGACATTGTCCATTTCCTCCAGATTCTCCAGTTGTGTTGAGTATAGACTTTTTTAGTAGGATCTGATGATCTTTTGAATTTTCTCGGTTTCTGTTGTTTTGTCCCCCTTTTCATTTCTAATTTTGTTAATTTGGATACTGTCTCTGTGCCCTTTGGTTAGTCTGGCTAAGGGTTTATCTATCTTGTTGATCTTCTCAAAGAACCAGCTCCTGGTTTTGTTGATTCTTTGTATGGTTCTCTTTGTTTCTACTTGATTGATTTCAGCCCTGAGTTTGATGATTTCCTGTCTTCTACTCCACCTGGGTGATTTAGATTCTTTTTGTTCCAGGGCTTTCAGGTGTTCTGTTAAGCTGCTAGTGTATGCTGTCTCCAGTTTCTTTTTGGATGCACTTAAAGCCATGAGTTTTCCTCTTAGCACTGCTTTTCTTGTGTCCCATAAATTTGGGTAGGTTGTACCTTCATTTTCATTGAATTCTAAAAAGTCTTTGATTTCTTTTTTTATTTCTTCCTTGACCAAGGTATCATTGAGTAGAGTATTGTTCAGTTTCCATGTGTATGAGGGCTTTCTGTTGTTTTTATTGCTATTGAAGACCACTCTTACTCCATGGTGATCTGATAGGAGGCATGGGAGTAGTTCGATCTGGTTGTATTTGTTGACATTTGTGTTCTGACCAATTATATGATCAATTTTGGAGAAGGTACCATGTGGAGCTGAGAAAAAGGTATATTCTTTTACTTTAGGATGAAATGTTATATATATATACACATATATATATATATATATATATATGTATATATATATATATATGTATATGTATATATGTGTGTTAAATCCAATTGGTCCAAAGTTTCAATTAGTTTCACTGTGTCCCTGTTTAGTTTACTTTTTCCTGATCGGTCCATTGAGGAGAGTGGTATTTTGAAGTCACCCACAATTATTGTGTTAGGTGCAATGTGTGCTTTAAGCTTTAGTAAGGTTTCTTTTACGAATGAGGGTGCCCTTGCATTTGGAGCATAGATGTTCAGTATTGAGAGTTCTTCTTGGTGGATTTTCCCTTTGACCAGCAAGATGTGACCTTCCAAGTCTCTTTTGATAACTTTAGGTTGAAAGTCAATTTTATCTGATATTAGTATGGCTACTCCAGCTTGTTTCTTGAGACCATTTGCTTGTAAAATTGTCTTCCAGCCTTTTACTCTAAGGCAGTGTTTGTCTTTAACTCTGAGATGTGTTTCTTTATGCAGCAAAATGTAGGGTGCTGTTTCTGTATCCAGTCTGTTAGTCTATGTCTTTTTATTAGTGAATTGAGTCCATTGATGTTAAGAGATATTAAGAAATAATAATTATTACCTTCTGACATTTTTGAAATTATTTTTTTATATTTGAGAGGTTATCTTCTTTTGGGTTTGATGAGAGGAGGTTTCTATCTTGCTTCTTCCCCGGGTATAGTTTCCATCCTTGTCTTGGTGTTTTCACCCTATTATCCTTTGTAGGGCTGGGTTTGTGAAAAGATATCATGCAAATTTGGTTTTGTCATGGAATACCTTGATGTCTTCATCTATGGCGATTGAGAATTTTGCTGGGTAAAGTAGTTTTGGCTGAAGTTTGTGTTCTCTTAGAGTTTGCATGATATCTGCCCAGGATCTTCTAGCTTTCATGGTCTCAGGTGAGAAGTCTGGTGTGATTATAATAGGTCTTCCTTTATATGTTACTTGGCCATTTTCTCTTATTGCCCTTAATATTCTTTCTTTGTTTAGTACATTTGGGGTTTTGATTATTATGTGACGGGATGTATTTCTCTTCTGGTCCAGTCTGTTTGGAGTTCTGTAGGCTTCTTGTATATACATGGGCATCTCTCTTTTTAGGTTGGGGGCGTTTTCTTCCATAATTTTGTCCAAGATATTTGCTGGCCCTTTAAATTGTAAATCTTCACTCTCATCTATACCTATTTAGGTTTGGTCTTCTCTTTGTGTCTTGGATTTCCTGGATGTTTGGGTTACAAGTTTTTTGCATTTAGCATTTTCTTTGTCTGTTGAATCAATGGTTCCTATGATATCTTCAGCATCTGAGATTCTTTCTTCTATCTCTTGTATTCTATTGTTGATATTTGCATCTATGGCCCCTGATTTCTTCCCAAGTTTTTCTATCTCCAAAGTTGTCTCACTTTGTGATTTCTTAGTTGTTTCTACTTCTGTTTTTAGATCCTGGATGATTTTGCTCAGATATTTAGTTTGTTTCTTTGTGTTTTCCTGTAATTTTTTAAGGGATTTTTGTGTTTACTCTTTTATAACTTCTACTTGTTGGCCCACATTCTCTTTTATTTCTTTAAGTGATTTTTGTGTTTCCACCTTATTGGCTTCCATTTTTTGATCCATATTCTCCTGAATTTCTTTAAGTGTTTTTTGCATTTGCTTTGTAAGGGCCTCTAACTTTTGATCCATTTTCTCCTGTATTTGTTTAAGAGATTTATCTATGTGTTCAGCTATCAGCATCCTGACTAGTGATTTTAGATCCAAATCTTCTTTTTCTGGTGTGTTGGGTTATCCAGGACTTCCTGTTGTTGGCGAATTGGGTTCGGATGCTAGCATGCTGCCTTGATTTCTGTTAGTAACGTTCCTATGTTTGCCTTTTGCTATCTGGTTATCTCTGGCGTTAGTTGGCCTTGTTGTCACTGGCTGGTGTTTGAACATCCCGTGAGGCTGGGCCTGCCTGTTGGTTCTCTACTGATGACCAGGCAGCAAGATGAAGACTGCTGCTGAGAGTGCTGAGAGGACCTCTGAGTAGTCGGTTCTCAACAGAGTTGGTACAAAGCCCGATGGCCATGGAGATGTCCTGCTGGGCCGCCCAGCCACTGGGCACTGGCAAGAGCCTGGCAGAATTCCACCTGAGTGATGGTAGTAACAAATTAAGTCTGCGTCTCTGGCACTCTCTACTAGTGACCTAGTGACAAGATGGAAACCGTCATTGTAGTAGCCTGGGAGAACCGTGGGGAAAGCAGCTCCCAGCCACTCTGTGGAGATGTTCCACTGAGCCTGGCGGGTTCCCGCCCAAGCAATGGCAGACCCCAATTAAGACACAATAATACTCTGTAGACTCGAATGTATAACTAATGTTTCAAGTTATCTCAGGTTCTGCCACTGTGTTTTCCTGCTAGGAGAGGATACCTGCACCTCTGCCAGTGACCCAAGTGCAAGATGGACCTTCGGTGTAGGAGCCTGGGAGAACCTCGTGTCATGCAGCTCCCAGCAGTGCTGTGGAGGTGTTCTGCCGATCTGCCCCGACTATGGCTACTGGCCCAAGCCTGGTGGGTTCCCACCCGAGTGATGGCAGGCCCTGATTAGCTTTGGATACCTGCACCTCTCTGCCAGTGACCTGAGCGCAAGATGGAGACCTTCGGTGTAGGGGCCTGGGTGAACCGTCAATTTTAATGTGTTTATCTGAAATATTTTCCATGTAAATCTTTAATTTTATCATAAAATGTTTTTTCTTCCCTTTTCAAGAAAAAAGAAAAAAGATATATAGAAATATTAAAATAAATAATTTAAACAAAATATTTTTCTATTGAAATCTTAAATCATTGGAGTTCAAAATCTGGTTTTTAAAATCACATTCCATAACAACAAGGAGTTATGGTTTTTAATGAAATTGACTTGATGTGATGACATATACTTTGTCCTCCTACTAATTATCATATGAACAAATAAATTAGAACTGTAATTTATTGTATACTTATACCTCCTGTGTGTTATACCATTCCAAATTGAATTCTGAAATTAATTACCTAAATACTATGTAAATGTTTTAAGTGCTAATTTTAGTTGTCAACTTGACACTCATAGAATCACCTGGAAAAAAAACTCAAAGTGATTTGTCAAGATCATATTGAACTGATTAAATGTCTCTTGAGAATGTCTTCATGAGTTTAACAGACGTACACTACCACACTGTTAATGGGTTTGTGATCATGGATTTATATGAGGAAGTTAGGAAAGAAGGAGAAAGAAAAAAAGAGACAGAGATAGAGAGAATAAATATATCACCATGCATACTCATGCATGCATACTCTGCAGACTCGAATGTATAGTTAATGTTTCCAGTTATCTCAGTTTCTGCTACTGTGTTTTCCTGCTAGTAACAGACTATAACATAAAATTATGAACTAAAGAAAGCACTCCCCTAAGTTACATTTACTGGGTCATTTTATCATAGCAATAAATTGGCAATAATGCAATGCCACAGAAATGAAACAAATACATATATGTATAAGTATTATATATATATATATACACATGTGTGCAATGTGTGTGTGTGTGTGTGTGTGTGTCTTTTCACTATATTCTCAAACTCTATGCCAAATTTCCAAGCTCTTATGAATCTTGGAATATATCAGATAAAGTCAGTTCAGTGTATGCTTACAGAAGTATATAATTTAGATGTATATTTGTATGGTTATAGGTGATACATAAAATATAGTCAGCTAATTACTAAGTTGATATATCTGATGATTATATGCTACTGAGTTTAGCCTTTTACAGTTTTATACAACAAAGGTATGGAGATATTGACCTAAAGATCTACTTAGCCTGTGGAGTCTATGAAAAATCAATCAAAGAAGGACAGTATTCATGATGGCATCTAAGTCACTTGCCCTAAAATTATGCTCTACTGAGATAATTTTAGAGAAACACTAATTGAAACAAATGAAATAATGAAAACATTACACTAAAACACCTATAATTTGAGGAATGTGCTAAAATACTTTGAGAAAAATGTTGTTATTATTGAAACTGCATTGTATTGTGGACTCCAAATGCCTGGCATTTGTTCCTGACTAAATTGCCATCTTGTAGGTGATTATAGTCTTACAAAAAATGACTCTCCTTTGTAATGTTTCATTAATAGTGTAGGAGTAGCTAACAATTGAAAAGATATTTTTATATACCCTTAAATGTAAGTTTATGAAAAATTGAAAGAAAAAATATATTCCATAGAAAGCAACCTAAGCAGGTTCTAACTCTTCACAAAGGTATACCTTAAGACAGTTCTTCAAGCCTTCAACACAGATACAGGCAGTTTGTAAGGCTAACTTGTACATCAGACTTCATAGATAGCCTCACATATACTCAGAGGCAACATTAGATTCTTCTTGCATTTTCTCTGAGGTTTAAATTGTCCTCAAGTTTCCCAAGACTATATCAGGGCTTTTCAAATCCAGTATTCCCCCAAAACCTATCACTTCTCAGGATTCTATCACAATTTTACTATCATTTTCCCATTTGCTCCTGAATTGCCTGTAAATGTATTTTTTTAGGTTTACATATTTGCTTTATTTACATTTCAAATGGTATCCTCTTTCCTCATTAACCTCCCCCCAAAAAACCTCCTATCACATCCCCCTCCCCCTACTTACCAATCTCCCTCCTCCCACTTTTCTACATTGGGGAGTCAATCCTTCACAGGACCAATGGCCTCTCCTTTCACAGATGTCTGAAATGGCCATCTTCTGCTACATATGCAGCTGGAGCCATGGCTCCCTCCATGTGTACTCTTTGGTTGTTGGTTTAGTCCCTGGGAGCTCTGGTGTTACTGGTTGGTATATATTATTGTTCACCTGTGGGGCTGCAAACCTCTTCAGCTCCTTGGGTCCTTTATCTAGCTACTCAATTGGGAACTCTTTATCATTTGAATAGAGGAAGGCTACTGATTTGTTTGAGTTAATTTTAAGTCCAGCCACTTTGCTGAAGTTGTTTAGCAGGTTTAGGAGTTCTGTGGTGGAATTTTTTGGATCACTTATGTATACTATTATATCATCTGCAAATAATGATATTTTCACTTCTTCCTTTCCAATTTGTATACCTTTGACCTCCTTTTGTTGTCTAATTGTTCTAGCTAGGACTTCAAGTACTATATTAAATAGATGGGGAGATAGTGGGCAGCCTTTTCTGGTTCCGGATTTTAGTGGGATCGTTTCGAGTTTCTGTCCATTTAGTTTAATGTTGGCTACTGGTTTGCTCTACATTGCTTTTATTATGTTTAGGTATGTGCCTTGAATTCCTGATCTCTCTAACACTTTATCATGAAGAGGTGTTGGATTTTATCAATTGCTTTTCTAGCATCTAATGAAATGATCATGTGATTTTTTTCTTTGTATTTGTTATATAGTGGATTACCTTGATAGATTTCTTTACATTGATTCATCCCTGCATCCCTGGGATGAAGCCTACTTGATCATGGTGGATAATCATTTTGATGTGTTGTGGGAATAGTTTGGCAAGAATTTTATTGAGTATTTTTGCATCGATATTTATAGGAGAAATTGATCTAAAGTTCTCTTTCTTTATTGGGTCTTCCTGTGGTTTAGGTATTAGAGTAATTGTGGCTTCATAGAACAAATTGTGCAGTGTTCCAACTCTTTCTATTTCATGAAATGGTTTGAAGAGTATTGGTATTAGGTCTTCTTTGAATGTCAGATAGAACTCTGCATTAAACTCATCTAGACCTGGGCATTTTTTGGTTGGGAGACTATTATTGACTGCTTCCATTTCTTTAGGGTTTATGGGATTGTTTAAATCATTTGTCTGGTCCAGATTTAACTTTTGTACCTATTATCTGTCTATAAAATTTCCCATTTAATCTAAATTTTACAGTTTTTTGAGTATAGGCTTTTGTAGTAGGATCTGATGGCTTTTTTTTTTATTTTATTCTTATGTCTCCCTTTTCATTTCTGATTTTGTTGATTTGGATACTATCTCTGTGCCCTCTGGCTAGTTTGGCTAAGGGTTTTATCTATCTTGTTTCTTTCAAAGAACAAGCTCCTGCTTTGCTTGATAATTTGTATAGTTCTTTTTGGTTCTACTTGGTTTATTTCAGCCCTGAGTTTGATTATTTCCTGCCTTCTACTCCTCTTGGGTATATTTGCTTCATTTTGTTCTAGAGCCTTTAAATATGCTGTCAAGCTGTTAGTGCATGCTCTTTCCAGTTTCATTTTGGTGGCACTTGGAGCTATGAGTTTTCCTCTTAGCATGGCTTTCGTTGTGTCCCATAAGTTTAGGTATATTGTGCATTCATTTTCATTAAATTCTAAAAAGTTTTTAATTTCTTTATTTCTTTTGTGGCCAAATTATCATTGAGTAGAATGTTGTTCAGTTTCCATGAGTATGTGTGCTTTCTGTTTTGTTGTTGTTGTTGTTCTTGTTGTTGTTGTTCTTGTTGTTGTTTTTGTAGACCAGCCTTAGTCTGTGGTGATCTGATAGGGTACATGGGATTATTTTAATCTTCTTATATCTGCTGAAGTCTGTTTTGTGACAGAGTGTAGGTCAGTTTTGGAGAATGTATTGTGAGGTGCTGAGAAGAAGGTATATTCTTTTGTTCTAGGATAAAATGTTCTGTAGATATTCATTAAATCCATTTGGTTCATAACTTCTGTTAGTTTCACTGTTTCTCTGTTTAGCTTGTGTTTCCCTGATCTGTCCATTGATGAGATTGGGGTGTTGAAGTCTCCCACTATTATTGTGTGGGGTGCAATGTGCACTTTGAGCTTTAGTAAAGTTTTTTTTATGAATGTGGGTGCCCTTGCATTTAGAGCATAGAAGTTTAGAATTGAGAGTTCATCTTGGTAGATTTTTTTCTTTGATGAGTATGAAGTATCCTTCCTTATCTTTTTTGATTACTTTAGGTTGAAAGTTGATTTTATTCAATATTAAAATGGCTATACCAGCTTGATTTTTTGGGCCCATTTGCTTGGAAAATTGTTTTTCAGCCTTTTACTCTGAGGTAGTTTCTGTTTTTGTGCCTGAGGCTAGTTTCCTGTGTGCATCAAAATGTTGGTTCCTGTTTATCTATCCAGTCTGTTAGTCTATGTCTTTTTATTGGAGAATTGAGTCCATTGATACTAAGAGATATTAAGGAGAAGTGATTGTTGCTTCCTGTTATTTTTGTTATTAGAGATGGAGTTATGTTTTTGTGACTATCTTCTTTTTAGATTGTTAAATGATTATTTTCTTGCATTTTCTGGTGTGTAGTTTCACCCCATTTTTTTTGCTGTTTTCCATTCATTATCCTTTGAAGGGCTGGATTTGTGGAAAGATATTGTGTAAATTTGTTTTTGTCATGGAATACCTTGATTTCTCCACTTATTGTAATTGAGAGTTTTGCTGGGTATAGCAGTCTGGGTTGGCATTTGTGTTCCCTCAGGGTCTGTATGACATCTGCCCAAGATCTTCTGGCTTTCATGGTCTCTGTCAAGAAGTCTGGTGTAATTCTGATAGGTATGACATTATATGTTACTTGATCTTTTTTCCCCTCACTGCTTTTAATATTCTTCCTTTGTTTAGTGTATTTTGGTGTTCTAATTATTATGTGATGGAATCAATTTCTTTTCTGGTCCAATCTTTTTGGAGTTCTGTAGGCATCTTGTATGTTAATGGGCATCTCTTTCTTTGAATTAGAGAAGTTTTCTTCTATAATTTTGTTGAAGACATTTACTGGCCCTTTAACCTGGAAATCTTCACTCTCTTCTATACCTATAATCCTTAGGTTTGCTGTTATTTTGTCCTGGATTTCCTGGATGTTTTGGGTTAGAATATTTTTGCATTTTGCATTTTCTTTGATGGTTGGGTCAATGTTTTCTATGGTATCTTCTGCACCTGTGATTCTCTCTTCTGTCTCCTGTATTCTGTTGTTGATGCTTGCATCCATGAATCCTGACTTCTTTCCTAGGTTTTCTATGTCCAGAGTTGTTTCTCTTTTGGATTTCTTTATTGTTTCTACCTCCATTTTTAGATCTTTGGTGGTTTTGTACAACTCCTTCACCTGTTTGTTTGTGCTTTCCTGTAATTCTTTAAGGGGTTCTACCTGTTTACCTGTGTTCTCCTGTATTTCTTTAAGGGAATTATTTATATCCTTCTTGAAGTCCTCCATCAGCAATATGAGCTGTGATTGTAAATCCAAATCTTGCTTTGCTGGTGTGCTGGGGTATCCAGGTATTGCTTTTGTGAGAGAACTGGGTTTAGATGGTGCCATTTTGCCTTTGTTTTTGTTGCTAGTGTTCTTGGGTTTATCTGGTTTTCTTTGTTGTTAGTTGGATCTGCTGTCTCTGGCTGGAGCTTGTCCCTCCTATGGGCTTGTAAGCCTGTCTCACCACCTCTGGGAGACCAGCTCTCCCCTTGCTCAGAGTGCTGGTGGAGCCAGGAATGACACTGTCACAGATCTCTGCGACACCTGAGATCCCTGTGCTTCTGCCTATACCCGCCTACACAGTCGTTGGAGAGAAAATGGCAGTCTCACCTCCAAACCCGGGAGTCAAAGAATTCCCTGCAGACAACTTCTCCCCTGGTAGGACCATACTCAAATGACTCTAGAGTACTCCAGCTCCTGGGTGCAGGTAGAACCCGGATGGACCCTGTCCCAGCTGCTCGGCCACTCCTGAGAGTCCTGAGCTCCTGGCTCTAGCTGCCTGTACATTCGCAGCACAGAAAATGAGCCTGTAAATGTTTTAACTTCCATACTTCATTTTAGTGCAAAGATCATAATCAGGCTAGATAGATCAACCTTTTCCTGTTCTCAAATATATTCTTATGTAAATCAATTCAGAATTTTGTTTGCTATGTTTCCTCCACTTGTTGATACTGGAAAAGTTTTCAGTTACTTCAAGGTCTAGCACTGAGGCTAGTTAAAATATTATACATCTCAGTTTTATTTCCGAGATCCAGTTTTTATAATAGACTATTTTAAGAGTGTTGCAGACTTTTGGATAATTATAGAATTCTCATAAAGTTGATTCTGGCAGTTTTTGGTACTTCCACCTCCACCCTTGATTTTTTAATAAAGCAATAGAAACACCCTGTTAATTAGGGTAACATTTTCTCTGACACCTCAAACACAACTCAAAATTTACCAACAGGTTTATATACCACATTTTGTTCTTATTGTGTTTTACAGCACACAAAAGTTTGGAATTTCTAAAAAGACTTGGAACCTGATAAATTACTCCCCCCTAGAGAGACTTCTAAAACCTGCCACTTACAAGCTGTGAACCTGGCAAAGCTTGTGTGTTAGTTCCAAACTGAATCAGTCTGCAAACCCAAACAGCCAGTGGTGTAAGTTACCATCCAGGCACATAAGAGCAGGAAGCAGGGAGCATGGAGGGCAAATTCTATTCCCTTGTTTCATTGTTTTAAACTTAGATTTCCCTATGTGTCCAGCCTGACATTGATTTTGCTTTGGGGCTAACACTTATCTTCAAATCATTGTTTTCCCTGAAGAATTGGAACTACAAGCTTGCACTAGGCTTATCAAAAGCAAATATTACAGTGTTTTCAGGACTAAGGGGAGATTTACCAACACGGTAAGGCCCAGATGAAGGTTGGAAATGATTTCTATTCCAGCTTAAGCCATCAGGTAAAGAGCCACAATGTGTAAATTCTTCCTCCCTTCATTTGTTTTTTGATTATGTTTGACTGATTATTTTGCTCTAGTTGGGTTTTCAGCAGAATACATTCCTCACACTGGGGAAAGATTTATTAAGCCTAACAACCTAATGTTAAAAATCTTAGTATTCTTTCCAAAATATACCCAGAATTAAGAGGTAGACAGAAACCCAGGTAGCCCAGATTTAGTTAGTTTCAAGTGTAAAAATTAACCATCATGAGCATCATGGGCCTTAATGATTTGCAAAGTGAATGTCTGGGTAAGCAGCAGTGTTCTTAGTCAAAGAAATGAAGAAGAAGAGTAGCACAAATGAATGGAAAGAAGAAACCTGATGATATTCCTTACAGCATATGATTTTCACTGAGAATGGCCATTAGAAGAATCAGAGGGAGAAGGGGTTGAAGCATAGTTTACAAAGAGATTAATTAAAGAGTTATTTAGATAAATAAAGAGTTATTTAGTAGAGTCCAAACTCAACTAATCAAATTATCAACTCTCCATGCTTTTTTTGCAAAACTCTTTTTTATTAATTATTTTTATACTCCATAGTTTATTTCCTCACCCCAACTCTGGTCCACCCTCTGATTGTTCCACATACCACACCTCCTCCCCTTCGCCTGTCTCCAGGTGGATGTCCCTACCCCCTCTTCCACTCTACCTGACCTCTAACCTCTCTGAGGCCTCCAGTCTCTTGAGGGTTAGATGCATCATCTCTGGATGAACACAGACTCGACAGTCCTCAAATGTATGTGTATTGGGGGCATCATATCAGCTGGTGCATGCTGCCTGTTTGGAGGTTCAGTGTTTGAGAGATCCCAGGGGTCCAGATTAATTGAGACTGCTGGTCCTCCTACAGGGTCACCCTCAGCTTCATTCAGACTTCCCTAATTCAACAACAGGGGCCAGCTGGTTGGGTGCAAATATCAGCATCTGACTCTTTCAGCTGCTTGTTGGTTTTTCTGGAGCGCTGTCATGCTAGGTCACTTCTTGTGAGTGCTCCATAGCCTCAGTAATAGTATTAGGCCTTGGCACCTCCCCTTGTGCTAGATCCCACTTTGAGCCTGTCACTGGACCTTCTTTTCCTCAGACTCCTCTCCATTTCCATGCCTGTAATTCTTTCAGAAAAGAATAAGTATGGGTCAGAGTTATGACTGTGGGATGGGCCCCCTCTTCCTCATTTGATATCCTGTCTTCATAATGGAGGCAGGATCTCTAATTTCCCTCTCCCTACAGTCAGGCATTTCATCTAAGGTCTCTCCCTTTTAGTCTTGTGATTCTCTCACCTACCAGGTCTCCAGTGCATTCTGGAGGTTCCCCCAACCTCCTATCTCCTGAGGTTGCCTGTTCTTTCTGCTGGACCTCAGGGCTTCAATTCTTTTCTCTTCCGCAATGTCAGATCAGGCTCCCCTCTCCTCTGCCCCATCCCCTTTCCCTCCCAGAGCCCTCCTATCTACCCAACTTGTGATTGCTTTCTTCTCCCTCTCACGTGGGACTGAGGCATCCTCACTTAGGCCATCCAGCTTGTTGACCTTTTTGAATGTTGTGGACTGTGTCTTAGGTATTCTGTACATTTTTGGCTAATATACACCATATTAGTGAATATATATTGTTCATGTCCTTTTGGGTCTGTGTTACCTCACTATGGATGATATTTTCAAGTTTCATCCATTATCCTGCAAATTTTAGGATGTCCTCATTCTTAATAGCTGAGTAGGATTCCATGCATCTCTTGATGGTACTGCTTCCTTTCTTCCAGTTATGTCACCCCATAAGAATATGGGCATATTCTTAACTATTTTGTTTTCCTGCCCATTGTATTTTCAGATTTTTTTTTTTGGAGGCTTCTGCTGGCTCTACTTTAAAAATGTAGCTGAAAAAAAAGACTTTTTGCTGTGATTATTCATAGCTTCAAGGATTTAGAATTCTGTCCGCAGGTAGCATTATTCTTACTTAGATTACTGTCTTAGTCTTCTGTTACTTGTAATAATTTAATTTATTCCATAGAAGCTAGTGGTAAGGTAGCACTTTGCTAAGAATGACTGCCGAACCACCTGTAGTGGGTCATAATCACTGACCATTATATCCATGGTACTCACCTCTTCTCCCTGTTCTTATTCTTGGTCATATATCTGATTCACACCATCGCCCTCAGTGTTTTAATAGGACAGCCTTCATCTCACTGCATGTTCTTTGTAGTTGAAAATGTCTCTGAGTAGGAATTTTCTACATAGTTTATTTACTTATCTAATGTAGGAATTTTCTACATGGTTTATTCACTTACCTCATCATGATCTTTTAACAAACGACATTTACTCTCTACCATATTTAAATTGGTCAGACACTCACACCCCTACATACCTTCTCTGATATTTTCAATCCATATCACTTCTCCTCATCTTCTCTTCAACAATCATCTGGGGCTGTAATATCAAGTTACTAAAAATGGATACCTAAAAACCATATATATGTTTGTGTGTGTGTGTGTGTGTGTGTGTGTGTGTGTGTGTATTGTTCTGGAAGCTAGAAGTCAAAAATCAAGGCATTAAAAAGTGATCCATTGTAAAGTTTCTGAAGATGAATTGAGTTGGTACCTGTATCTTAGTTTCTAAGTTGGCTGTTAACAAAACTTGTGAGTAAGTAACTTCAATTATTCTTTCTATTTTGATAATCTTCTTATTTCATCTATATTTTTCCAATTGTTATAAAGGCTACTGTCACTGGATTTCAATAACACAGCAAAAAAAATTTCAGGAGTGACAATTTTCAATATCCCTAAGCTATCTGAATCTTTAGATCTTAATATGCCAGCAGTCATAGTAACACGCCCCAGAGCTCAAGATTTAAGGCTATTATTTTGGGACTATTTGAGTTAGCTCAATTTATTTATTAATAAGATTATTTTGTCATTGCTAATTCTGTTTCTTTGCTCTAAAATGTAAAATGCATGAATTATAAAGACTATGTCATTTATATTTGTTATTTGGTCAAATTCTGGAATACAAAGTAATCTAAAGAAATAATGCATCAAATGGATATGAGTTAATATTCAACTGGGAGCGGTAACCAATATAATTTGATCTCAAGAAAACAGAAGGTGAAAAAATGGTAACAGCATAAGTTTACTGTGAAAAATAGAGAAATATGGAGACTTTGAAGAAAAGCATATTTGTGTGTTAGGGTTGAATTGCTATAACTAAATGTCAAGTTGAGACTACCTAATGATTTGAACACCAGGTTTCATTAATGTGTTTTGAGATCTACATATAACTACAAGAAATATATTAACATTAGAACATTCTCAGGTATTTTAGCGGCTATGTACAAATTCTGCATAAGTAACAATATAAAGAAGATACAAAAAATGTGGTATATATACACAATGGAGTACTATTCAGCCATTAGAAACAATGAATTCATGAAATTCTTAGAGAAATGGATGGAGCTGGAGAACGTCATACTAAGTGAGGTGACCCAGTCTCAAAAGAATACCCATGGTATACAGTCACTGATAAGTGGATATTAGCCTAGAAGATTGGAACACCAAAGACAGAAATCACATATCAAGTGATGTCTCACAAGAAGAAAGGAGTGGACACTGGTGCTAGAATGGACCAAAACATCATTGTGGGAGAGTACAAGAACAGTAAAGTGGGAGGGGGTGGATGAGGGAGCAGGGGGAGGGAAAAGGACATGTGGGACCTTTGGGGGTGGGGAACCAGAAAAAGGGAAATTAATTGTAAATATAGAATATATACAATAAAAAAGAACAAAAAAAAAGAAATCAGTTTCTTGTCCTTGTATTATAATTTATTGACTGAAACGTTCCATGATATTCTTCTGAAAGGTTTTACATTTTAGTCAATCTTAATTGCAAGACTAATTACATGAAATGTGTCTGATGTGTAACAGTCATTATTTACTAGATATGTATATATTTTGAAACTATACTACTTTCTAAACTGGGCAAATGTTTTTATTCTTTCATTCTTGATATTACAATTTCATTGCATTATTTCCCCTTCCTTTTCTCCTTCCAAATATGACTGTAAAGCCCCCTCTTTGCTTTCTTGAAAATTTATGGCCAATATTTTCATTAATTTTTGTTACATACAGAAATATTATGTTACCTTTGCAAACTTCAGATAGGAGTGCTAAGCCAGATCACTTTGTACCATATGTTCCCCTAGATATAGTCCCATGACTATCTACCCAGGAAGAATACAGCATCATCTCTATTACTGGTAGATGCCAGTACCACATCTTTCAGTTGGAATATATAACATGAAGTAAACAAAGATTTGCCCACACATATAAAGAAACCATGCAGGGATGGGAGAAGATGGAGCTCTGGTGAGGCATTCATTCTCATTTATTCCACCCAACTAATTCAAACATCATACTCTGCATGCTTATTTGACCTTTTTTCTTCATTCACATATCTGAATAACAAATCTAAAACTCTTTCTTCCTTTTGTGTATTCTTAAAATAAACATAATATATATATATATATATATATATATATATATATGTATAGGCATAGGCATAGGCACAGGTACAGGTACAGTTATGGGCATATAACCATGGGTTCTGGCTGCAGGTATTTGGTTGCTTTTGTTGTGAGAAACATCTATATTTTAAACTTGACTATAATATAAGTGAGCTACATTATGTTAGTAGCAAAGTAACTGGCAACATTTATTACTAGAAATTTGGTTGTGAATATACATTAATTATATAGTTTTATAATCAACATTTTGTCGAATGTAAATTATAAACTATAAAATTGTTCAACTTTTAAAAGTAATTCTGGCATATAATATGTAGTTATTATATATCTGGCATAATAGATAGCCTTTTAATATATGCTGAAACCATTCTTTTGTAATTTAATACTCAGTAGAAATAAATCTGTAGCACTGTATCACAGCAGCAACTTGGTCCTAAAATCAGTGCAGGTTCCTATACCTTTCTGGTTATTTATCTTTTATTTGGATTCTACATCTTCCTCTGAAATATATTTAGTAGGTATTATATCTACATATCTAGAAGGTTTTGTGTCACCTTCAGTGTGAAAGACTTCAAGGCTAATATGATGCAGAAGGAAAGAGTAATCATAAAAGAGATACTTGATTAAACTATCAAACTGATACTTAGGCTTATTCATATAATTCCATATAATTTTACCCCAGAATTTGAGATTTCATCACAAAAGACAAATTTCTTATTTAATCATTAAGAACTTGTGAAGAACAATAAATACCAAAAAAAAAAAAGCAGTTTTATATTGTGAGGATTAATCTCAATAATCAGCTTGAGCAGAGCTAGAGTCACCTGGCAGACATGCCTCTGGGTGTGCCTGAATGTTATTAATTTTATTAGAGTATTTGGAGTAGAAAAAACGAATACTGTGAGTGGAAAAAATTCTGGACTAGGGGCTGGAGAGATGGCTGGGCGGTGACAAACACTGACTGTTCTTCCAGAAGTCCTGAGTTCAATTCCCAGCAACCAAGTGGTGGCTCACAACCATTGTAAAGTGATCAGATGCCCTCTGCTGATGTGTCTGAATACAGCTACAAGTACTTATAAACATAAAATAAACAATTCTTTAAAAAAAATTCTGGACTATATCAAAAGGAGAAAGTGAGCTAAGCACAGACAAATTTCTGACACCCTCCTCCAAATCATATTAATGAAAAAGTGAAATGGGTAAAAATGTCAAGAGCATAGGAAATCTTAATAAACCAGTGAGCACAAAACATAGCACTTAAGTTAGCATCAACTGATGTTACAACTTGTTGCACTGTAATCTGTATAGACATTTCCAAATATTACTTAAAATTGAAAAAAATGTTCTCACCAAAGTTGTTGGAATACAGGCAAATAAGTTAAATTTCTTGCTACATTTATTATGCTGCTTGAAATTTGCCGTAAGTGGCACAGTAGACCAATACATCTTCATATTTGTAGATAAAACAAAGATAAATATGTAAGCAGATCCGTTGATTGAATTAAAGTAATCAAATGTCACATTATTTTACCCCAAACCATTAATGCTTCTTGAGTCCAACCCTCCCTTTACAAATGAAAACCTCAAAATGGGTCTAACTTATGCTGCACCATATCCTTAGATATGAAATATCACATCTCTGACCTTCCTAATTTTCTTCTCTTTAGCTACTGTTTTAACTGTTTTTAAATGTTTTCTTAAGTTTGAATTCATACAAGGCCTGTTATAATTATGCTAGCCAAATAGATGATGTGACATGAAGTTTAATGGGGAGACTATTTGACTTCCAAATATGTCAGTATGCCATTGGTGCTGATCATCTCCAAGCTCAATCTGTATACATCTGTATAACCATGCACCCACATACATACATAGTCTTTCTCTCTCTCTCTCTCTCTCTCTCTCTCTCTCTCTCTCTCTCTCTCCCCATGAATATCTATATATAGATATAGATAGCACAGTATAGACTTTACAAAAATTTTATGTATAGAATGTATCAAGTCATCAGTGGCACTGTGAAGCTTCAAAATTTCAAATTACAGAAGAAAGTCTATAAAAAGTATTTGTCCAAAGGCTTGATCCATGTGACTGCGTGTAAAGTTGTATTCCTTACTGTTTTAACTGGAAAATGCGGTAAGTAACAACCTTTTAGCAGTCTTATTTATGAAAGAAAAACACAGTACTTAAACACAGTAACTGTGTGATACAATGGAATTTTTAAGACTTCATTATAAGAGCATTAGGAAATATATAATAAGGCTTTTAGAATAGAAATATATAGTAACTAAAAAAATTTAAAATCAAAGTTTGAAAGTGAAGCTGACCTTCCATAGCTGTACATCTGACTAGCATGCAGGAAGCCCCTGGTTCAATCCCCAATCCATCTAAAGGGAAATTAAAGACAGACTGATAAGATGAAGAGCAGTGAGGCAGACTAGAATACATTTAAGTATAGAGTTCTGGTCAAAGTATGCATCTGAGTTGATGTTTGTATTCACGGCAAAGGCAAAGAAAATCATGGACTTAGAAATCAGTGGGTCTTAAGATCATTGTGTCAGCAACCATTGAAATGTAAAGAAATGAGACCACCAGCCAAAATCACAACTACCATCCTTGTGTACTGATTGCTGATATTATTTTGCCAATCTAACATGCTCTTTCACAGGGGCAAACAAATAACAATTTTAGTCACAGGACACTGTATAGAAGGAAAACAAAAGGTTGGTAGTTACATTCTATTCAGTCATCAATTCAAATAACTGGCATTCACAGTCTACTCCAGGCAATGTGCTAGCAATGTCAGATGAAAGGCGTGTAAGCCAGTACTTAGTGAAAATTGCTGAGGTTTGTAGATTCACAGAAAAACACAGCATACAATAACATGAAAGCTTGGTCCATCAAACTTCTGATAACAGAAAACACTGCAATTCCATTTTGTGATTAACCACTATCTACCGTTCCTGTGTCCCCTTCAACTTGAGACACAGCAACTGGCATTTTGCCAAAATTGACAGCATCATCTCATTGTTGGCAACCAAGGAACAATGTGTTTCCGTGGTTTACTAACATCAACCACTGCTTCTATCAAATGGGGAAAACATACTAATCTGAAAAACAAATATATAATATGCACTTTTAAATTAATGTGTATCTTGCATATCAATAAGACATAACTTTCAGCTCCCTTAGAATTTGTCTCTAGTCTCTGATTTAAAGGTTGCCAGCTACAACAAACCTATTAGGAAGAGCCAGCACGGGACCACGGATAAGTCACTGTAGTATGAAGGTTTGCTCTTGATGAACATCAGGATCCTCCAATTGAATTCAAAGTGAGAAAAAAAAAAAGGTCATTCTGCTGAAGACATTCAATTATAGATTCAAATGCACATGCTATTCAAGTTTAATCATTGTCATTGTCTGATAAGAGTGCCAAAGAGGGAAAACTCAGTGTGGTACTGATGGGTCCTAGTCTCCAAAAACATTCAATTTGTCAACTATTTTCAGAGAGGTAAAAATAGATCAAGTGGCATCCTGTGCACCTTCTAATGGCTTACACTGCAGAGAAATACATGCTGCATAATGCTAAATATAAATTTCTCATCTGAAATAGTTTTATCTTTCAGGGAATAACTCAAAGCACTTCACAATACTCACGCTCTGTGTTTTGGGTTAAAATTAACATGAACCTTAAAGTTTATTTTTTTTTGTTTAAAATAAAGCAGTAGCTTGATAAGCTCTAAAATAGACAATGCAACACGAATGACTATTTTTAAATCAAGAAACCTAATATGGATTGATTCTACTGCTTTGGTTCAATCAGGAAACTGTGTGTCCAAACCCTGAAGGTACTTGTCCCCAATTAGTTTTGTTGGTGGTGGTGGTGATGGTGGGGGTTTGTTGTTGTTGCTGTTCTTGTTGTTTGCTTCTTTTTGTTATTGTATATTTTCATTATTTACATGTCAAATGTTTTTTTTTTCTTTCCAGGTCTCCCATTTGGGAACCCCCTATGCCATCTCCCCTTGCCCTGCCTCTATGAAGGTGCTTCCTCACTCACCTACTTCCCTCTTCTTTCCCTGGCATTCCCCTACACTGAGGCATCAAACACCCTCAGGCTCAAAGGCCTGTCCTCCCACTGATATCCAACAAGTCCATCCTCTGCTACATATGCAGCAGAGCCATAGGTGTCTCCATGTGTATTCTTTGGTTGGTGGTCCAGTCCCCGGGAGCTCTGGGATGTCTGACCAGTTGACACCACTGCTTCCTCCATAGAACTGCAAACCCCTTCAGCTTCTTCTCCAACTCGTCCAATTGTTGGCTGGGGTCATCCACCTCTGCATTTGTTAGGCTCTGGCAGAGCCTCTCAGGAGACAGCAGTATCAGGCTTCTGTCACAGAAAATTGGACATAGTACTACTTCCTGATGACCCAGCTACACCACTCCAGAAGATGCTCCAACATGTAATAAGGACACATGTTCCACTATGTTCATAGCAGTCATATTTATAATATCCAGAAGCTCGAAACAATCCAGACATCCCTCAATAAAGGAATTGATACAGAAAATGTTGTACATTTACACAATGGAATAATGCTCAGCTATTAAAAACAATGACTTCATGAAATCCACAGGCAAATGGTTAGAACTTGAAAATATCTTCCTGAGTGATGTAACTCAGTCACAAAAGAACACACACAAGGTGTGTACTTACTGATAAGTGGATATTAGCCCAAAGATCAGAATAACCAAGATACAATTCACAGAACATATGAAGCCCAAGAAGAAGGAAGACCTAAATATGGATGCTTCAGTACTTCTTAGAAGGGTGAACAAAATACTCACAGGAGGAAAAATGGAGACAAAGTGTGGAGCAGAGACTGAAGGAAAGGCAATTCAGAGATTGCCCCACCCAGAAATCTGTCCCAATTGGTTTTTGGTCGATCAGAAAAGAAGCAATGGCCAATGGCTGAGCAGAGAGAGGTGTGGGGGAGGAGAACTTTTAGATTGCACTGACTATGAACTGGCAGAAAGGAGGAAAGGAATCTCCATGATTCGGAGAGAGATGGATCAGATTTAGAGCTGCAGAAGGAAAATCATCAGGAATGTGGGTGAGAAGGAATTTAACCACTGAAAGGGCTGCTCAGATGTGTCTTGAGTTGCCCAGAAGGAGCCAGGGCAACAAAGATAAAATGTAAAATTAGAGGGTGTTAAGCCACGATTACAGGAGGGAAATGTGTGCTAGCCACGGAGAGGATTAGAACTGCCAAGTTTGAGCTAGCTAGGGCATTTAAAAATTAAATGACATACATGAGAGCTTGTGTGTGTGTGTGTGTGTGTGTGTGTGTGTGTGTGTGTGTTCATTTGCAAATCTAGATTGCTCCTGGGCAGGTGGGGGAGTGCTACCCACCAGGAGCAAAAGTAGTGTGGCTTAGCTAATTGAGAAATAACAAAATAACAACAATAATAAAACAGGTAGTTTTTATTGAAATATTTCTATTAGTGTTATTAAAATTAATTCATTGAGCTTTTAAAATGTATTGTTTTTATAGAGGAGAATATAGTATCTCAGCATAAATTACTTAAATCATTGGCATAAATCACTAGAGTTCCTTCCTTCATACCTGTGAACAAGATTACAACCAAAAGAAAATGCTTGATTAGGAAGAATAGAATCAAACGTTTCCTCATGTCAGGTATGAACTAATTGAAACTGTAGCCAATAATTCACCAAACCTAGGAACATATGTTAAAGCAATCAAAATGCTGAAGCAAACATGTGTTATACATTTTACTTATCATTTTAACCAAACTTTATGTAGTTGATTAAAATCGTGAAGTTGGCCTAAATTTCATTGTTAAAACATATTTATGCCAGCTGGGATTTGTTTTGTTTTATCTCTCAACAAAAATATTTCAGAAACTCCCAGAAGAATTTTTGGCAGTTTTGTAAATAAAGCAGAACTCATGATTGTCTCTCCCAGTAGAGTAAGTGGAAGTCCAATGTGCTCATTTCTGGTTTGCTTACATTGCTATCACCTTGATATTTGGTATACTTGGGGGAACATAGAATGAAGTATGTTTTCTCTAGGGAATGTGGAAAATAGCATCAATGACTATACACAAGACAAAACTAAGGCAAATAAACAAATACCAACATCAGAGTAAAATTATTTACTGTTGTTTAATATACAGGCATATTTCTGTTCAAACAGTACATAAACACCAACATATCTGCACTCATAGGTATACTGGCATAGAAACACACACACACACACACACACACACACACACAAATATGATGACAATAAAAGATATAGTTCAGGAGCCTCCACCATCTTCCCAGCTGTTTTGAACCAGCCTGCAGAACCAGGTACCCAAGATATCCCAAGTTTAAGACCTTTGAAGACTCAGACGTAGAGCAGGAGCTGCGCACAGAGCTGCAGGTCCAGGGCCCCAGCCAGGCATGGGCTCTATGCCCTGAAGGTAGACCCTGCACTCCGTGCAGCCTCGCCATTTCCCAGCTGTTTCTAACCAGCAGACAGAACCAGTAGGCAGAACTAGCAGGCAGAACCAGCAGGTGGAACCAGATACCAGAGATAGCCCGAGTTTAAGACCTCTGGGGACTCAGGACACCTGTCAGCAATCTGTGAGCAGGAGCCCCACAGGGCAGTGGTTCAGGTGTCCCAGTCATGGGGAAATAGCCTTTAGAGCCAACAGGAGGTTCAAGCACCAGCTAGTAACGACAGGACCAACTAACACCAGAGATAACCAGATAGCAAAAGGCAAATGTAAGATCGTTACTAACAGAAATCAAGGCAATATGGCAGCATCCGAACCCAGTTCCCCGACAGCAATAAATCTTGGATACCCCAACACACCAGAAAAGCAAGACTCAGATCTAAAATCACTGGTCAGGATGCTGATAGAGGAACACTTAGATAAATCTCTTAAAGTAATACAGGAGAAAATGGATCAAAAGCTAGAAGCCCTTACAAGACAAACACAAAAATCACTTAAAGAAATTCAGGAGGATATGGATCAAAAAATGAATGCCAATAAGGAGGAAACACAAAAATCACTTAAAGAAATACAAGAGAACGTGAGTCAACAAGTAGAAGTCATAAAAGAGGAAACACAAAATTCCCTTAAAGAATTACAGGAAAACACAAACAAGCAAGTGAAAGATCTGAGCAAAATCTAAACACAGAAGTAGAAACAACTAAGAAATCGCAAAGGGAGACAACACTGGAGATAGAAAACCTTGGGAAGAAATCAGGAGTCATAGATGCAAATATCAACAATAGAATACAAGAGATAGAAGACAGAATCTCAGATGCTGAAGACACCATAGGAACCATGGATTCAACAATTAAAGAAAATGCAAAGTGCAAAAAGCTGGTAACCCAAAACATTCAGGAAATCCAGGACACAGTGAGAAGACCAAACCTAAGGATTATAGGTATAGATGAGAGTGAAGATCTACAACTTAAAGGGCCAGCAAACATCTTCTACAAATTTATGGAAGAAAACTTCCCCAACCTAAAGAGAGAGATGCCCATGAATATACAAGAAGCCTACAGAACCCCAAACAGACTGGACCAGAACAGAAATACCTCACAAAAACCCCAAATGTACTAAACAATGAAAGAATATTAAAGGCAGTAAGAGAAAAAGGTCAAGTAACATATAAAGGAAGACCTATCAGAATTACACCAGACTTCTCACCTGAGACCATGAGAGCTAGAATATCCTGGGCAGATCTCATGCAGACTCTAAGAGAACACTAACTTCAGCCAAAACTACTATACCCAGCAAAACTCCCAATTGCCATAGATGGGGAAACCAAGGTATTCCATGACAAAACCAAATTTGAACGGTATCTACCCAGAAACCCAGCCCTACAAAGGATAATAGGGGAAAAACACCAACACAAGGGGGAAACTACACACCAGAAGAAGTAAGATAGAAACCACCTCTCATCAAACCCAAAAGAAGAGAACCACTCAAATATAAAAAATAATGCTCAAAATGTCAGGAAGTAATAATTACTATTCCTTAATATCTCTTAACATCAACGGACTCAATTCCCCAATAAAAAGACACAGACTAACAGACTGGATATGGAAACAGTACCCTACATTTTGCTGCATACAGGAAACACATCTCAGTGTTAAAGAGAAACACTGCCTTAGAGTAAAAGGCTGGAAGACAATTTTACAAGCAAATGGTCTCAGGAAACAAGCCGTAGTAGCCATTCTAATATCAGATAAAATTGACTTTCAACCTAAAGTCATCAAAAGAGACACGGAAGGTCACTTCTTGCTGGTCAAGGGGAAAATCCATCAAGAAGAATTCTCAATACTGAACATCTATGCTCCAAATGTAAGGGAACCATCATTCGTAAAAGAAACTACTAAAGCTTAAAGCACACATTACACCTAACACAATAATTGTAGGTGACTTCAACACTCCACTCTCCTCAATGGACCGATCAGGAAAGCAGAAAATAAAAAGGGGCACAGTGAAACTAACTGAAGCTTTGGACCAATTGGATTTAACAGATATATATAGAACATTTCATCCTAAAGCAAAAGAATACACTTTTTCTCAGCACCACACGGTACCTTCTCCAAAATCGGTCATATAGTCACAAGACAGACCTCAACAAATACAAAAAGACCGAACTAATCCTATGCCTCCTATCAGATCACCATGGAGTAAAAGTGGTCTTCAATAGCAAGAAGAACAACAGAAAGCCCACATACACATGGAAACTGAACAATACTCTACTCAATGACACCTTGGTCAAGGAAGAAATAAAGAAAGAAATCAAACACTTTTTAGAATTCAATGAAAATGAAGGTACGACCTACCCAAATCTATGAGACACAATGAAAGCAGTGCTAAGAGGAAAACTCATAGCCCTGAGTGCCTCCAAAAAGAAACTGGAGAGAGCATACACTAGCAACTTAACAGCACACCTGAAGGCCCTGGAACAAAAAGAAGCTAATTCTCCCAGGAGGAGTAGAAGACAGGAAATCATCAAACTAATGGCTGAAATCAATCAAGTAGAAACAAAGAGAACCATACAAAGAATCCACAAAACCAAGAGCTGATTCTTTGAGAAAATCAACAAGATAGATAAACCCTTAGCTAGACTAACCAAAGGGCACAGAGACAGTATTCAAATTAAAAAAATTAGAAATGAAAAGGAGGATATAACAACAGAAACTGGGGAAATTCAAAAAATCATCAGATCCTACTACAAAAACCTATACTCAACACAACTGGAGAATCTGGAGGAAATGGACAATTTCCTAGACAGATACTAAATACCAAAATTAAATCAGGATCAGTTAGATCAGCTAAACAGTCCCACAAACCCTAGAGAAATAGAAGGGGTTATAGAAAGACTCCCAACCAAAAAACTACAAGACAAGATTGTTTTAGTGCATAATTCTACCAGACCTTCAAAGAAGACCTAACACCAATACTCTTCAAGCTATTCCACAAAATAGAAACAGAAGGAACACTGCCCAACTCATTCTACAAAGCTGTAATTACACTGATACCAAAACCACACAAAGATCCTACAAAGAAAGAGAACTAAAGGCTAATATCCTTTATGAATATTGATGCAAAAATACTAAATAAAATTCTTGCCAACCAAATCCAAGAGCACATCAAAACGATCATTCACCATGATCAAGTAGGCTTCATCCCAGGGATACAGGGATGGTTCAATATATGAAAACCCACCAATGTAATCCACTACATAAACAAACTAAAAGAAAAAACCACATGGTCATCTCATTAGATACTGAAAAAGCATTTGACAAGATTCAGCATGCTTTCATGCTAAAAGTCCTAGAAAGAACAGGAATTCAAGGTCCATACCTAAATATATAAAAGCAATATACAGCAAACCAGTAGCCAACATCAAAATAAATGGAGAGAAACCTGAAGCAATCCCACTAAAATCAGGGACTAGACAAGGCTGCCCTCTCTCTCCATATCTTTTCAATATAGTACTTGAAGTTCTAGCGAGAGCAATTAGACAATATAAGGAAGTCAAAGGGATACAAATTAGAAAGGAAGAAGTCAAACTATCAATATTTGCAGAAGATATGATAGTATACTTAAGTGACCCAAAAACTCCACCAGAGAAATTCTATAACTGATAAACAACTTCTGCAAAGTGGCTGGTTATAAAATCAACTCAAACAATTCAGTAGCCTTCTTGTACTCAAAGGAAAAGCAGGGTGAGAAAGGAATTAAGGAAATAACACCCATCACAATAGCCACAAACAAAATAAAGTATCTTGGTGTAACTTTAACCAAACAAGTGAAAGATCTGTATGACAGGAACTTCAAGTCCTTGAAGAAAGAATTCGAGGAAGACTTCAGGAGATGGAAAAATATTCCATGCTCTTGGATTGGCAGGATCAATATAGTTAAAAATGACTCTCTTGCCAAAAGCAATCTACAGATTCATTGCAATCCCCATTAAAATTCCAAATCAATTCTTCATAGATCTAGAAAGAGTAATTCTCAAATTCATCTGGAGTAACAAAAAACACAGGATAGCTAAATCTATTCTCAACAATAAAAGGACTTCTGGGGGAATCAATATCCCTGACCTCAAGCAGTACTACAGAGCAATTGTGCTAAAAACTGCATGATATTGGTACAACAACAGGCAAGTAGATCAGTGGAATAGAATTGAATACCCAGAAATGAACCCACTCACTTATGGTCACTTGATCTTTGATAAGGAGCTACAACCATCCAGTGGAAAAAAAGATAGCCTTTTCAACAAATGGTGCTGGTTCAACTGGAGGTCAACATGCAGAAGAATGCAAATTGACCCACTCTTATCTCTTGTACCAAGATTAACTCCAAGTGGATCAAGGACCTCCACATAAAACCAGACACACTGAAACTAATAGAAAAGAAACTGTGGAAGACCCTGGAGCACATGGGCACAGGGGGAAAGTTTCTGAACAGAACACCAATAGCTTATGCTCTAAGATCAAGAACTGACAAATGGGACCTCATAAAATTACAAAGTTTCTGTAAGGCAAAGGACACTGTCAGAAGGACAAAATAGCAACCAACAAATTAGGAAAAGATCTTCACCAACATCACATCTGACAAAGGGCTAATATCCAATATATACAAAGAACTCAGGAAGTTAGACCCCAAAGAACCAAATAACCCTATCAAAAAATGGGGTACAGAGCTAAACAAAGAATTTTAACCAGAAGAAATTCAGATGGCTGAGAAGCACCTTAAGAGATGTTCAACATCATTAGTCATCAGGGAAATGCAAATCAAAACAACCCTGAGATTCCACCTCACACCAGTCAGAATGGCTAAGATTAAAAACTCAAGAGACAACAAGTGCTGGCGAGGATGTGGAGAAAGAGGAACACTCCTGCACTGTTGGTGGGATTGCAAAATGGTAAAACCGCTCTGGAAATCAGTGTGGCAGTTCCTCAGAATATTGGGCATGTCCCTTCCAGAGGACCCTGGCATACCACTCCTGGGCACATACCCAGAGGATTCCCCTGCATACAATAAAGACACATGCTCCACTATGTTCATAGTAGCCTTATTTATAATAGACAGAATTTGAAAGGAGCCCAGATATCCCTCAAAGCAGGAATGGACACAGAAAATATGGTATATTTATACAATGGAGTACTACTCAGCAGTTAAAAATAATGAATTCATGCAATTGTAGGCAAATGGTTGGATCAGGAAAATATCATCCTAAGTGAGTTAACCTAATCACAAAAGAATACACATGAAATGCAATCACTGATAAGTGGATATTAATGAGCCCAAAAGCTCTGAATACTCAAGGCACAATTAGCAAATCAAAAGATTCCCAAGAAGAAGGAAAGAAAGGACCCTGGTCCTGAAAAGACTGGATCCAGTTTTGTAGGAGAGTATCAAAACAGAGAAATAATTTGGAATGTAAACAAAAAATATAAAAAGGAAAAAAATATATATATCAAAAAAGATATAGTTCTTTTACTTGATAACTAGTTTTACAACCAATTTTTGCAAACTGTAAATGTTCTATAACTGTACCTTTTGCATTTAGAGTAGACAAACCTAATGTAACATTGAATCTTGATTCTGTAATACATTTACAAGTGAGATACTATCACTAAATAGCCTTACATGATGTTGTACTGACCAAAGAACAGATCCTCAGGAGCATCCTCCCATACAGGTCAACATACCTACAGCCTGAGTCAATTTTGGTGATCACTTTAAATATTGGAAAATGAAACTGATTCAACTTGATTTTATCCTATTGCAATGCATACATATCTTTTTCCATTCCTGGCATTATTCTAGAACTTTCTATCTATACAGAAGAAGGAAAGAGATTACAATTTGTGCAATATCTTGGTGTCATGATACCCTTTAAGTCCAATACCAACACCAAAATAACAACCTAAAATCAAGATCGGCAACTTGCTTGCACTCACTATAGCTAATACTTAATGTATTCATAATTTTTTTTCAGGTTCTTCTCAAAACATCACTATTTGCATCAAGGTAAAGTTCAGATGACAATATTTCCTTTCCACAAAACTATCAAGTATTGATTGAAATATAAAGTTAAAACTGGAGAGACTGGTAGAACTAGAACATTTATTTGTCTTTTACAATAAAAAATCATTCAGTAATCTAGTTGTTTAATTAATATTTAATTATAAATTGTGAAATTATCTAATAATAAGCGCAAGGTTAATTTCAATGACTATCAGGAAAAATAATTTTGACCAAAGACCCGCAAACAAATCTTTAGTAAAATGGTATGTAAACAATTATGTAATATAAGAGCAGAGTGAAAGAATGCATAAGCAAAGTCTAGAGAGAAGAATATATTTCACCTGAGACTGAAAGAATCTATGAAAAAAAGGGCAAAGCACAATATGCCACAACAAAGAAATCAATGTCTATTATCATCAAATCACAAAGTAATGAAATATTATAAGTTGATAGTGCTGAAAGACAAATGGTCCATAGGAGAAGAGTAGATATGAATGCAGAGACAATTCCAGCAATCATTTAGGTGATAGCTGTAATTAAAGAGGGCAGGAAATATAGAACAAGTAACCATACATATGTTGGTAATTTAAAAATCATACTGACAAGGTAACACTGCTATCATACTGTTTTGCCATGGGCTGTAATCCTACTGAGTAGTACCCCAGATATATATCAACTATGCGTAGTTAACCAGCATGTTAGTTTAAATCAATAGTCCTATGTAAGGCAAAGCATATTATCTTTAAATATATCAAAGGGACACACAATGTAAAGTCTTTGTATTTGGATTTCACATGCTCACCTTTCTTTCAGAAGCTTGTTCATATTACATAATACATAGAAAAATAGATAAACAATCTGATTTGTGGATTACAAAGAACTTAACATATATTTAACACTATTTATACCATTAATTATCAACTAAAAGGGAAAATGGGGGAAAATGTAAATTACTGAATATTCCTTTAATTATTGTGAATTCTGCCACATTAAGCATTACAAAAGCATCCTGGAATATCCAAAACAATACAAAACATTGTAATTTTTAACAAAGCTATTCCCTTAGCATAATCACTAAAACAAAATATATGAATTTAAAAATGGCCACCTCCAGTAAAAAAACCCAGATAGATGGAGAAATTCCCAAAATCGAATTAAGTAAGCACCCTAGTCATTGAGGAGGGTTTCAAGGCAGAGGTTATTATCTTGCATCTGTACCAATTCAGAAAGCTGTACCTCGAGGCAATGATCGCATTTCTAAAAATGTCTATTTTAGCATAGATAAATTACAGGGGAATGTCAAATAATTTCATACAAATTTCATTGTAAGATCAAATATATCTCAGCTATACATCACTGCAAGCATTCTTATATTTGGCAATATTTGCAGGCAGAATTTTTTTTTTTTTGCAATGGTGTCTTTTTTTTCAAATAGGAAATCTAATTAATTGGGTTTAAATTTTGTATGTATTCATTATCACCTCAGCCAATATGATGTATATTTCAGATTTATAATTTGTCATGATACAACTTCCTTTGCTTTATAGCCTTTAGCAAGTTTACTTATAATGTGTTCATTGTCTGGTTCTCCCTGAGAACTCATGAATCATGATTTTACAGCATAAGTCCAAATACAATAGAACATGGCTCTTATTTAAATTATGTGAAACTGATACTGTATTGCATGGAAATGTGTTTCTGGACCCACTGCTAGAGACAATAACCCTGAAACCTGGAACAGAGGAAGCTCTACACTCTTCCTTTGCAGAAAGGTTGGAAATCTATTCAGACAATCCTGGGAGTGTGCCAGCATACTTTTTTTTTTTTAAATCAATTTGGTTATTTTTCTTTTCTTGTTTGTGTTGTTTATTAATAATTTGGTTATTTTATTTCTTTTTTAATTTGTTATTTTGTTTATTTATATTTCAAATATTATCCCCCTTCCCAGTTTCCCCTCTGAAACACCCCTATTCTACCCCTCTCCCCCTGCCTCCAAGAGGGTGCTCAACCACCCACCTACCCACTCCTGCCCTACTAACCTATTTTAACCCTACCCTGGGGCATCAAGCCTTTACAGGACCCAGAGCTTCCTCTCCCATTGATGCCCAAGGCATAAGCTACATACACAAGTGGAGCCATGGGTCCCTCCACCTGTATTCTTTGGTTGGTGATTTAGTACCTGGGAGCTCTTATGGGGGGAAGGGGGGTTTTGTTGGTTAATACTGTTATTCTTCAGCTGTGGTTGCAAACCCATTCAGCTCCTTCAGTCGTTCTTCTAACTCCTCAATTGGGGACAGTGTACTCAGTCCAATGGTTGGCTGCAAGCCTCCACATCTGTATCAGTAAGGCTCTGACCGAGTCTCTCAAAAGACATCCTTATCAGGCTCCTGTCAGCAAGCACGTCTTGGCATCAGCAACTGTGGAGGTTTGGTGGCTGCATATGAGATAGATTCCCTGGAGGGGCAGACTCTGGGTGGACTTTCCTTTAGTCTCTGCTCTGTTTTTTGTCCCTGTATTTCCTTTAGACAATAGCAATTCTGTGTTAAAATTTTGAGAAGAGTGGGTGGCCCCACCCCTCAACCAGGGACCGTGCCTAACCTCTGGATATGGTCTCTACAGGGAATTCTTAATACTGGATTTTATTAGAGCCAAAACAGAGCATTCATAATCTGTTTTGCAGGGGGATGTGGGGGTTGTGGTTGGATTTTCAGACTAGAAAGTTTGAAAAGCCTGGGACTTGAGAGGTTCCCTGGACTCAGTAGGAGCAACCTTACTTGAAATACCCAGCAGTGGAGAGATTGAAATTGAGAACACAACCTGTACAGGGATGGGACACTAACCCACTTCAAAATTTTCAACCCAATATTCTTCCTGTGTAAAAAAAGAATTCAGGGACAAAACTTGAACAGAGACTGGAGGAAAGGGCCGACCAGTGACAGGCCCAACCTGGGATCCATTCCATGGGTGAGCACCGAACCCTCCCACCATTACTGCTGCCTTGTTGTGTTGGCAGACAGAAGCCTAGATGACTGTCCTCTGAGAGGTTCTGCCAACAGCTGACTGAGTCAGATGTAGATACTTACAGCCAATCATTAGACTGAGGTTGGGGGACCCCTATGGAAGAGTTAGGAGAAGGATTGAAGGAGTGGAAGGGGATGGAAACCCCATAGGAAGACTGAAAATCTCAACAAGCCTGAACTCCTGGGAGCTTACAGAGACTAAGCCACCAACCAAACAGCATACAGGCTGGTACGGGACCCTCCCTCTCAGGCACAGATGTAGCATAAGACTGCCTTCTCTGACCTCAGCAGAAGATGTGCCTAATCCTTTAGAGATTTGATGCCCCAGGGAAGGAAGGAGTATGTCCATGGTGAGGGGTAGCACCCTATCAGATGAGTACGGGAAGGGGAATGGGGCAATGAAACTTGGGAGAGGGTGGCTGGAGGGGTCAACATTTGGGCTGTAAATAAATTAATTAATCAGGAAAAAAATCTGCTCATGTTTGACATCAGCAGTTATTTCCCATGAGAAGTCATAAACTACCTTCTGGATCTCAGCTAAGCACAAGATGAGAACCAAAGTGTGTGTGTGTGTGTGTGTGTGTGTGTGTGTGTGTGTGTGTGTGTGTAAATAAATTTACAGAGAAAAACAGTGACTCTAGCTAATTACAGAGGAAGAAAATGTCTGCTAAATTTATTTTGAAGTCATTTAAACTGTTGCCAAAATTCTGAATTCCGGAGTACTGCTTTTCTTCTACTGTTGTATACTCATGGACAGCAATGCTCTTCAGGGGTCAGAACATGGAGTTCAAGATTAGGATCAGGTATATAGTCTGCCTACCTTCTAAGAGTTTTGTTTTCATCTATCATTAATATTATTCTCATGAAAGTACTGATATTTAGTTCTATTTAAGTATGGTTTTAGATATGGTGACTCACAAAAGTGCTAGGTGACAGAAAGTTAAGGAGCTCTTGACACCAGGAAAATTTACCATTAGAAGTTAAATACACAATAAAATATATTGTGTTATATGTATGGAAAAGTACATGGTAATGAGCATAGAACATATATGCCTGCATGTTTGTACATATATATACCTGGTTGTCTGTGTTTATTTTGTATATACACAAGAATGTTTGAGGAGGCAGCAGATAAAAATCTCATAATAAACAGCATTGTAAGTATATGTGAATTACAGAGGTATTCAAATCTAAAGCAAATGAGTGTCTGTATTCTGTTTATTGTACTTGATATCTATATAACAATGTATGACCAAGTTTTTTTAACATATTTCATTACAAGTGCCTCATACCTAGAATATTAAATACAGATTTCTGAAATAAAAAAATTAACAGTTATTCATGTAAATTAAATGCTTAAAATTTGGGAATTATAAATAAATATTGTTCAAATACATTAAAATAAAAATATACTATTCTAATATTTCCTCTTCTGAGATAATTGGAATGTGTTCATCTGGTTCCTGACATAGTCATGGGCAGCTGGAAATCTGGGATAGATGGATATTTGTGTTCTGGAAGGTTCATGGGAAGGGTGTTTTCTTATGACATGGTCTAGATACTCCATACCACACAGTCCTCAAACTCAGATTTTGATAGTATCAGAACTACAGTGTCAGTAACACGTGAGGGTTCTATGCTACACATTGATATATGTTTCTTATATGTGTGTAGGAGGAATGAGTCAGCAAACCCTGATCAGTGGCTCACACACCTGCTAAACTTCTAAAGTCTGTCTCACACCTGGAAACAAATGACAAAAGAGCACATGTTCAGAACAACCAATCAGAGAGTGCCAACTGCATGGAGAAGTCTTTGGCCAAGGGGGCCAGGTGCAGGGTATAAAATTTGCCTAGTTTGTACAATTAGGAAGTCTGCTTTTGTGACTTGACTGAACTCTAGAGCCTATTTTGTTGACTTTGAGCCATCTTACCCCTGCGCCCAAGGGTCTCGGTCAGGGTCACAAGCAACATATGGGTACATTGCATATTTTATTTACTGTTATCAATATCTGTGTCCCAAATATGGGCATACTATTAAAAGGTTCATGCATTGTGCAAATGTAATTTTAAGCAAGTTACATGTGCTGAGTATTCCAAGTTTATCAGGAAAAATTACTTCACTGAAAATAAATAAGTCAAATAAGATGTTCTAGGTCATATTTTTTTCTGAAATTTAATGTAAACAGCCGACGATCAGTCTTTGAAGATGAATCCTGTTAATCTAATTTACATAAACCTGAAAAGCAAGTGGTTAGACTTCCTACTTTTGTTCATTTATTTTTTTGTTTTTGTTTTTGTTTTTGTTTTTCCTATTACTTCTTTTAGCCAGCTTGATCAAATACAGGACACTCTTTTAATTGTGATTAGTAAAAACGTTGCTTACTTAGTTACTAACTAAGGGGTCCGTTTAGCTAAATACATGGCAACCTTTGGAAATTGTTTTATAAGGTGAGTTTTGTTAACAGTTGTCTTTTAATATTCAGATAAGAGTAAAATTAAGAGTAACCACTGCTTTGTCACTGGATAATGGGGGTGCTTTAGCTTGGCTAAAGGGTGGGTCTGATATTGGCGGGGCAAACACTTTAGATGGGTATTTTTAGATTGAATCTGAAATTGGAATTTGAACCCAAAAGAGACTATAACTCTCATCTCTGTTAACCCCTTCAAGAACAGCCTTCTGGAGTCAAATAATACCCACATGAAGTTTGAAGCATTGCATTTGGAAAAGGACTTAACCTTGGCCTTATTTGCTTTTTTGTGTGCGCTTTAATTTTCTTTGTACTGAGACATTCATCTGATTGTGGAGGTATTGACATTTTCTCCAAAATAACAGAAATTACTGATAAGTATCAGGAATTGTAGGACTCATTATATATCTTCAAAAGGCAGATGAGAGAGGTTATGCATCTTCTTCATCATTTCTTATCTTCACTTAAAATTTGTAGATAAACCAGTTTTAGCTACCAGAAACTTCATGACTTTCATAGTTTGAAACAAATGCCTGTAATAAAATGTGCATTAGCCAATATGTGTTACTATGTCAGCTAGCCCGATAAAGAGAAATAGGTAAGGTAACCAAGATTAATTCACAAAATAGAAGTTAAAATGATTTCTTGAGTATTCCTAAATATGAGCTCCATCTACCTCAAGGTAGACTTTGACACAAAACAATTTATATCCAATTCTGTTGACACATGTTTGTAACCATCACACATTGAAGGCTGAGAGAAATTATGAGTTTATTGTCACCTTGGGCTACATAAGAAGGGCTTTGGGATGTTAAAATAAATGTTCTATGTGGTTTTAATTTTTCCAAGGAGCTTGGGACACAAAAGTCAAGAGAGAGAGGGCATGTTTTACAAAAGGAGATTAATCTACAGATAGAGAAAAAGGTAATTGTATTATCTTACTGAAGCAGTTTTAATATGAAAGTTAAAAATTCGTCATTTTTCTAATTCATAGACCAAGTGAAGTTATTGGCCATTGAAATGTCAAAAGAGATTTTTTTAAAAAAAAAAAAAAACCTGTTTCTATTATGTTTGGTTCACTTCAATATCTTTATCTAAATGTTATATTTTCAGTGTGAGCCATGTCCTGTGCTACCGTCTCACCAGCAAGAACGATGCGGCACACTCAGGATCCTTCTGCAGCAAAGCTTTAATGCTCTTGAGAGGGAGAGCATAAGCCTACAGAGTGGAGAACCCAAACACCCAGAAGCCCATCCCTTATATAGGCTGCAACCCCCGCCTCGGACGTGTCATCCCCTGATTGGCTGCAGCTCATCAGGCCATATGATGCAACGTGAGAGGCGGAGACCAAGGGATGGTAAACTACGCAGCACCTGCGCACTGACTTGTTTACTTCATGGATGTTTGCACCGTTGGCTCCCCACCGTTGGCCAAAAAATGGTCTAGCTTTGATAAAACTCCTTACACTTCTGCAAATACTATTATATAAATAAAAAGTAATTGTCTAATCAATTAGCCTTAATTGAATTAAGAAAGCATCTTAAGAAGAGACTCACATGTAATTCTTTATTCTTCAAGGAAATTTCCTATGCCTGCTTTTTATGATTCTTATCACATTCATGCCTGGATAGTACTGGCATAATCCCACTGACAGTTCACAAAAAGAAGAACAGATTCATGATACTGACCTTCATTCAGCACTCTGCTATTGTGGTCAGCCAAGATGAGAGGGCATAAACTTGGTATGTCTATTTAATGGTTTATAAACTCTGTGCACTATTATAAAATTATTTGCTCTGCATTAAAATTGCCATGCTCTTATGTGATTTCAAACATTAAGACCTTTCTTTTCTATCTAGAATATTACATTTATCCCTCCTTCCTGTTTTTACTGTTGTCTGCAGACAGGTTCTACTATAAACTCTCACATGTCATATTTTAAAATTGTTGATACATTTATAATAGATGTTTGTGACTTTTGTATGAACTTTACTCACAACCTGAAATCAACTCTCAATATTTAACTCCAGTATGTCTACCACATTTAAAATACCAATTCATACTCACTGGATGATGTACAGATCTGACTTTAGGATATTGTCTTATTAGGATGTTAAATGCATAATGGATTTTTCAGTCATTTGCTAATTTTTATGTCTTCCATTTAAATGTTCATGTGGCCTGTGTTTTTAATCCTTGTATAAATTTGAATTGTCCTTAATCTTTATACACACATACACACACACACACACACACACACACACACACACATATGTATACACATATATATATGTGTGTGTATACATATATATGTGTACATATATATATATATATATGTATATACACACATACATACCACATCACTCACAAGTCCAGAAACAGATGGATATCTAATTCTCAAGGTTTTATTGCATGGTAGCTTGTTTTTCTAGCAAATCAATTCACTTTTATACCAAGGACATCTCTACACTTTAACAGCATTTTACAAATGTACTTATTTGCTAGGTATTCAATAATTTCAATATGTGTTTAGTTGATGTCACTTTTCACTGTGATACTGCAAGGGGTGCAAACTAAAGTTGGGCCATCCTGAGGAGTCTCATGGTAAGAGGTGTACTAATGCAGATACTAATATGATGAAAATGTTTCGACTTCTGTGTGCAAGTTGTCAGAAGGGTAATTTCCTGGGTAGTTAGTTGGGATCTCAGTGCATTCCTTACACCTAGGTGTCATAAAACAATGGTATGCCTTTTTATCAATGAATATTTCCATTCTTGATGTAGAACAGTAAATCATATTTAAACATATTCATATAAGCATCTTAAACTGTATTCTGAGATGGCAATACATTGTCAGCACACGGAGAGATGCCATCACTACAGTGTCTACATGATTGATAAATTTAAGCATAGAGATGAAAAAAGATATGAAGAAAACTGTTCAAAACCCCAGGCACCTAATTTCAGCTTTCAAAGGGTTACAATTTCCAGCATATAGATTCTGTATTTCTTTATAAAAATGTAATAGCATTTCATATGTATCATAAGAATTTTAGGCACTGTAGTCAATAACTTGCTTCACAGTTATTAATGGCTAAATGTAAACTCTCATTACTTCCATCTGCCTAATGATATTGAAGTGATGTATGGTCATCCATGTGGAACTTTATCTTATTTTAACATAAAGCACTCCTTTGAAAAAATCGCCCCAAATAATTATCTTATATGTTGCATAAGGGGGAGAAACAACAAGCTGAACAGAGTGAAAAATAAATGTCTACTTAGTGTGGTGTGTTAAATTAAAAAGGTATCTCAGAGTGTATACATATACTTGGTATAGTTTGTTTGTAGCAATTCAGTATGTTCTCTAAACAAATACAGGGAGATCTTCAAATATAAAACATTAATATGCCACAAAGAGGATATAGGATAAAATGACTCCTTTACAATTGAATAAGCAATAGAGTGGAAAATCATGATTTTATTTTAGCTAGTAATGGCCAATATTTTATGATTCCATAACGACTGGCCACTGTTTTTGAATGGCAGAAAGATTACACTTCACCAAAACAAAATAGTATTGAAATGAATTTTGTTTCACATGGAAAGTCTACAAGTACAGACACTATGTTAGGTTAGCTAACTTATTAAAAGAAGCAGTGATTGATGATGTTCATCAGTGTCATGAAGAGTTTTTTTATGCTAATAATCACAAGGTTCATTCTTAGTTCTTACTTCTGTCATAGTTTCTATCCCATTTCTTTTATTCTTAATATTTTAGGAGTCATTTTCTAGTGTCCAAATGTACCTATACAAGGGACTATGTACATTAAGAGAAAGAACATGGATACAGAATTTTCAGTTCCTGAACAGAACACCAATAGCCTACGCACTAAGATCAAGAATCGAC
Organism: Apodemus agrarius; assembly: GCA_964023405.1. Taxonomy (NCBI): domain Eukaryota; kingdom Metazoa; phylum Chordata; class Mammalia; order Rodentia; family Muridae; genus Apodemus; species Apodemus agrarius. The sequence goes on along the minus strand of OZ030016.1, from coordinate 27,384,554 downwards.
AAATGGGACCTCATAAAATTACAAAGTTTCTGCAAAGCAAAGGACACTGTCAGAAGGACAAAACGGCAACCAACAAAGTGGGAAAAGATCTTTACCAACCCCACATCCGACAGAGGGCTAATATCCAATATATACAAAGAACTCAAGAAGTTAGACCCCAAAGAACCAAATAACCCTATCAAAAAATGGGGCACAGAGCTAAACAAAGAATTTTCACCAGAAGAAATTTGGATGGCCGAGAAACACCTTAAAAGATGTTCAACATCATTAGTCATCAGGGAAATGCAAATCAAAACAACCCTGAGATTCCACCTCACACCAGTCAGAATGGCTAAGATTAAAAACTCAAGAGACAACAAGTGCTGGCGAGGATGTGGAGAAAGAGGAACACTCCTCCACTGTTGGTGGGATTGCAAAATGGTAAAACCACTCTGGAAATCAGTTTGGCGGTTCCTCAGAAAATTGGGCATGTCACTTCCAGAGGACCCTGGCATACCACTCCTGGGCATATACCCAGAGGATTCCCCTGCATGCAATAAAGACACATGCTCCACTATGTTTATAGAAGCCTTGTTTATAATAGCCAGAAATTGGAAGGAGCCCAAATATCCCTCAAAGGAGGAATGGATACAGAAAATGTGGTATATTTATACAATGGAACACTACTCAGCAATTAAAAATAATGAATTCATGCAATTTGTAGGTAAATGGTTAGACCTGGAAAATATCATCCTGAGTGAATTAACCCAATCACAAAAGAAGGCACATGAAATGCAATCACTGATAAGTGGATATTAATGAGCCCAGAAGCCCTAAATACTCAAGACACAAATAGCAAGTCAAATGATTCCCAAGAAGAAGAAAGGAGAGGACCCTGGGCCTGTAAAGATTGCATCCAGTTTAGTAAAGAAACCGAGGGGGGAGGGGAAATGATTGGGGAATAGTTGGGGGGGAGAGGAACTATGGGAACTATGGTAGGTGGGAACTGGGAAAGGGGAAAGCCTTTGGAATGTAAACATAGAATATAGAAAATAAAAATTTAAAAAAAAGCTTTAAATTTTGTCATTTTGACTCTGAGCGATCTTAGCAGAGAGTAACTGACTGTTTTTCAGGTATCCCTTAACATTTAACATAAGCATGCAGCCTAATTTTTATGGTCTAAGTGACTGGAAGAGTAACATTTAGTGCTTGCAAAGTAAGTTATTGCAATGGCATTTTAGGTGAATAATATTAAATGCAAGTTTTTAAATAAGGTTTCCCTTCAGTCATCTTGACCTGCAACTTGATTCCTTTCTTATTGCCTTAATGGCATTATGCTCCTGAAATGCCCTCTGAAATGTTTTTCCAGTGTTTGCAAATTCTTGTTTCCTTCTCTTTTATCTGCCGAATGCATATTGCATTTCAAAGGCTACCCACCAGCCTCAGAGGCACAGCATCTAAGCATTTGGAAAACAGGCAGTTTAGACAAGAATATAATAAATTATATAATGACATATTTAAATGTTATGTGGACTTTTTAAAGCTGAGCCTAAAGGTATAGTGGGAGTGAGTATGACTCTCTTATCCTCTCAGGCTGTGTGTTTACAAAGTACAAACTGCAGCATGGAAAGCCTAAAATAGTATATGATCAAAATATGCTCCTGTGTTATTGGCACCCAAGATGGCAAACACTAAGTTTGGTATCCCAAATAAGGGCTGAATGTCCTTGTAAGAGCCTCAAATTTGTTTTATTTTCTATGTACTATAGACACAAAGTAACCATAACACCTCAAGGTCATTATTCTGAAATTTATCTTCTGAAGCTCTTCCATTGACAAGAAAATATTTATCAAATTTGTGATTTAAACATAGAGCAAAATACTCAATGTAACTTCCTACTTGTTTTGCTGAATGACACAGTATTTTTACCTTTCACATTGTTAATACACATTACGTTTCCTAGATTACTATAACACTGTGATAACTTTCAGTTATATACTATTACCTGAAAGTCTCCCCCATGATATTTTTATTCCTTTTAAGAATATCTACTCAAGGTATAACTTAAATATCTCCTAGTAACTTTCCCAAAAGTATCTGTACATAACTTCTGTAATGGCTTTATAGCTATTCCCCTATATTCTAGAACTCAAATTTATAATATTTCATACTACTTCCATTATTTCAGTAAAATATCTTTTTGAAAAACTTAAACTGTAGGACTAAGGGTGAACTTGAAAACAGAGCATAGTCAATAGACTTGAAAAGTTTGTAATTAATTTATCCCAATATTGTTTTGTCTTTTACTAAAATTAGGATGGTCAACAAATTTAAATTATTTGGTTCTGAAATGCTATACATGTTCATACCATTTTAATACTGAGTTCATAATTGTTAGATAAATTCAGTCAATAAATACACAGAGATTGTTTAACATTTCTCTATGAGCTTCTCAATCACTGGAGATTCCTCCATTGTGAATTATATGTTTAACTCTGTACCCCATTTTTAGATGGCTTGTCAGAGTCTACCTTTTTGAGTTCCTTGTAAACTTTGGATATTAGCCCTCTATCAGATGTAGGGTTAGTTAAGATCTTTTGCCAGCGGTAGACTACCATTTTGTTCTATTGACAATGTTCTTTGCTTGACAGAAGCTTTTCAGTTTCAAGAGGTCTGATTTTTCAATTGTTGATCTTAGGGCCTGAGCCACTGGTGTTCTGTTCAGTAAATTGCCTCTTGTACCAATGGATTCAAGGCTATTTTCCACTTTCTCTTCTATGTTTAGTGTATCCAGTTTTATGTTGAGGTCCTTGAAACATATGGAATTGAGTCTTGTGCAGGGTGATAAATATGAGTCAGTTTGCATTATTCTGCTTGTAGACATTCAGTTAGAGGAATGTCAAATGACTAAGAAGCACTTAAAGAAGTACTACTTAGTCATCAAGGAAATGCAAATCAAAACAACCCTGAGATTCCATATTATACAAATCAGAATGGCTAAGATCAATAACTTAAGCAACAACACATCCTGGTGAGAATGTGGAGAAGAAGGAACATACCTCTATTGCTGGTGGGATGGACGCCAATCTTGTTTTCTTAGAAAATGTTAGGAAATAGTTGGAAATTGTGAGATCTGAAGACCTAGCTATACTGCTCCTGATCCAAAATTCTCTACCATACTGCAAGTTACATGGGCTCCACTGTGTTCATGGCAGCTTTATTCATTATACCCTCTCAGAGGACAGGTTAGGCTCATGCTTGCAAGCATAACAGAGTTTCATTAATAGTGTCATGGATTGCTGTTTCCCCATAACATGGGTCTTGAGTTGGACCTGTTATTAGTTGTCCCATCCTTAAGACTGTGCTCCATATTTGTCCCTGTATCTTTTAGACAGGACAAGTTTTGGGTTGAAAGTGTTGTGGGTCCTTATCCCTCCACTGGGAGTATGACCTGGCTACAGGAGGTGGCCTCTTCAGGTTCTATGTCCTTACTGTTAGGTATCTTGACTAAGATCACCCACATTGACCTATAGAATTGTTCCCCATCCCAAGACTCCGGGACTTCCTAAGATTTCCCCTATCACTGTCAACTATAGAATTTTATTCATTTGTCCGGACCTCTGGGCCTTTCTCTTGTCTCTATCCAAGCCTGAGCACCTATTCCCCAACTCTGCTTTCCTACCTAGTTTCCTCCTGTTCTCTGCCACCTGTGACTATTTTATTCCCCAAATCTGAGATTCAAACATCCTTTCTTGGGAATTGCTTGTTGTTTAGCTTCTTTGATACTGATGGTATATTATGAGTATCCTATACTTTATGACCAATGTCCATTAATCAGTGAGTACATGCAAGGCATGTTATTTTGGGACTGGGTTACCTCACTCAGGTTGATATTTTCTAGTTCTATCCATTTATCTGCAAGGCATTATCTTGATATCTTTGCTTTTAATATCTGAATTCTATTCCATCGAGCAAATGAACCACATTTTCTATATCCGGTCTTCAGTTGAGAAACATCGAAATTGTTTCCAGTTTCTTTCTATTATGAATAAACCTGCTATGAAAATAGTGGAGCATGTGTCCTTGTGGTACTGTGGAGCATCTTTTGAGTATATGCCCAGGAGCAGTGTAGCTGGCTCCTCAGGTAGAGCTGTTTCCAATTTCCTGAGAAATCAGCAGATTGATTTTCAGAGTAGTTGTACAAGTTGGGTATCCCACCAGCAATGGAGGAGTGTTCCCTCTTTGCACATTTTAACTTATTTTTGCCACATTAGGCCATTTTAACTACATCTTTGCCAGCATGTCAGCTCAGGCTATTTGACTTTAATAATGAAAGTCTTAAATCCCAAGTTGAAAGTACCAAGATCATCAGCTGGCATTCATTTTAAGCACAGAATCCTCCGGCTCTTAATCCTTATACTCTCCATTGTCTTCTGATATCTGAGAGACTGAGATGTCAAAGTTGGGACTGGGCTCTACACCTCTGCAGTTCAATTGGCTGTGACTTTTTTCTTTTTCTTTCTTTTCTTTTCTTTTCTTTTCTTTTCTTTTCTTTTCTTTTCTTTTCTTTTCTTTCTTTCTTTCTTTCTTTCTTTCTTTTTTTTTTTTTTTTTGGTTTTTCGAGACAGATTTTCTCTGTATAGCCCTGGCTGTCCTGGAACTCACTCTGTAGACCAGACTGGCCTTGAACTCAGAAATCTGTATGCCTCTGCCTCCCAAGTGCTGGGTTTAAAGTCGTGCGCCACCACTGCCCAGCTGGTTGTGATTTTTCTACAACACTCTCCAGCTTTTGAAAAAAGATGTTGTCTGGATAGAGTGTGGTCTACATGTATCTGTGAGCATACAAAAAACTGGTCAAAATATAGCAGTAAATTCCTGACATGAGAAACGTAGCTAATTGCTCAAGATAGAGAAGTCATTGAAGTTTAAGGAGAATCTACAACTGACACTTTAGTAAATCTGCATAATTACTAACTATATATCCATTTGTAATGTCAAGGTATCTGGTGCAAACTCCTACAGTTTCATTTGATCTGACTGATCCTAATATTTCGTTCTACTTCCAATATTTCTGAGACGCTCATTATGTTGAAGAGAGGGGATTCACTGATTTTATCATCAATTCCAATACCACTTGAGTAGACTACTCAGCCCTTATATATATATATATATATATATATATATATATATATATATATATATATAAAATCCATTTTCCTATTTTCTACGATAATTCATCCTCTCTAAAATATGTATCAGGCATGGCATCCTCAATTTCTACTCATTACAGTGATCCATTACAGTCTTATATGGTTATTCTCATTACAAATGTCATAGTTCTCTTTTTAACCCATCATTATTTCAGTCTTGAGGTTATTTTAATATCCATTGATTGTCTCTACAACCTAGTTTTGTAGTTACTTGTCAATGCCACCCCTGTTGATTTTATTTGCTTTGGATCACCAGCCAACACTGACATTCTTAAGTTATGCATTACCAGGAATGACTTCATCTTGAAGCCTCAGTTAACACTACTTCTTTTGCCCACTAGCTCTTTACTATATAACTTATTTCCTTTAATATTATCTTTTATATAATAGGCATACCAATAAGGTCTAAGTTGACACTTTTCCTTTTGTTCTCATGTGTATTCTTTTTTATTTTTCTATTTTAATGTTTATTTTATTTACATTTCAAATTGTAATACCCCTTCCAATTTTCCCCTCCACAAGCCCCCTATCCCATCTCTCCCCCTGCCTCTATGAGGGAGTTCTGCTAACAACCAACCCACTCCTGCATTAGCACCCTAGCATTCCCCTAGTTCCCTTATCATGGGTTATCAAGCCTTCACAGGACCAAGGGGCTCTCCTCCCTGTGATGCCAGATGAGGCAATTCTCTGCTACATATACAGCTGGAGCCATAGGTACCAGTTGTGTACTCTTTGGTTGGTGGTTTACTCCCTGGGAGCTTTAGGGGTCTGGTTGGTTAATATTGTTGTTCTTCCTAGGAGGTTGTAAACCCCTTCAACGCCTACAGTCCTTGTCCTAACTTCTGGAGAGGTGTCCCTGCACTCAATCCAATGTTTGGTTGTGTACATCTGCATATGTATTGGCCCAGCTCCAGCTCTGGGGTCAGCTCTACCAGGCTCCTGTCAGCAAGCACTTCTTGGCATCAGTGATGGTGTCTGGATTTGGTGTGTGGAGATGGAATGGATCCCTTGGTGAGGCAATCTTTGGATGGCCTCTCCTTTAGTTTCTGCTCCACTTTTTGTCCCTGCATTTCCTTTTGATGGAGAAATTTGGATTAATATTTGTGAGATGGGTGGGTGGCCCTATCTCACAACTGGGGACTGTAGGATATAGTCTCTAGGGCCCTATCGCACAACTTGGTGGGGGGGGGGACTGTAGGATATAGTCTCTAGAGGTTCTATCTTCCCTTTGCTGGGCATTTCGCTTAATTTCCTCCCTAGTGGGTCAGCTGAATATCTTAGATTCCTGACACCTGGGACACTCGAGTAGCTAGCCTCAGGTTCCCCTCCCCCACTGCTATACACCTAATTTCAAATTCCTGACCCTCTGTGCTTCTCCCCCATATCCTTGCCTATCTGAACTGGCCCCTGTTTTCACCCCCCTCCATTTTCCCTACCAGTTCCTACTTCTAAGAGATTATTCTCTTCCCCCTACTGAGTAGTACTATAGCATCCATAGTTTGGTGTGATCTTTCTTCTTGGATTTCATATGGTCTGTAAGTTGTACCGTGGGTATTCCGAGCTTCTTTTTGACTAATATTCACTTATCAGTAAGTACATAACATGCACTTTTGTGACTGGATTGCCTCACTCAGGATATTTTCAAAATTGATCCATTTGCCTAAGAATTTCATGAAATCTTTGATTTTAATAACCAAGTAGTAGTAGTCCATTGTGTAAATGTACCACATTTTGTGTATTGTTTCTTCTGTTGAGGAACATCTGGACTGTTTCCAATTTCTGGCTATAACAATTAAGACTGCTACGAACACAGGGGAGCATGTATCCTTGTTATATGTTGGAGCATCTTTTGGTTATATGGCCAGGAAAGATAGAGCTAATTCCAATTCCGAACAGGGCTGTGTGATCTGGCCTCACTGGGAGTAGATGCATCTAATCGTTCAGAGACTTGATGCATCAGAGAAGGGGGATATGGTGGACACCATCTCAGAAGGGGAGGGTGTAGGTAAAGGAGTGGAAGGAGGTTATATGGAGAGGGAGAGAGAGAGAGAGAGAGAGAGAGAGAGAGAGAGAGAGAGAGAGAGAGAGAGAGAATGATGAATGAAGGAAGTGAGGGAGGAAGGGAGGGAGGGAGGGAGGGAGGGAGAGATAGAAAAGTAGAAAAGAAAGTATGTTTTGTAGTAAAATATTTCTGTTTTTAAATTAAATTAATTTTTAACTTATTCGCTTTACATTCTCCTCATTGTCCTCTCCCAGTCACTCCCTCACAGAATCCTTCTCCCTAACACCCCCCTCCTTCTCCTTGGAGCAAGTGGGACATCCCTGAGTATTCACTGACCCTGACATATCAAGTCTTGCCGATGCTAGGCACATCCTGAGTTTAGACAAGACAGAGCAACTAGAATTGCATATCGTACATAGAGGCAACAGCATTGAGATATTTCCTTTCTGCTCCAGTTATATGGTAACCATATGAAGATCAAGTTGCATATCTGCTACATACAGGCATGGAGGCCTTCGTACAACATGTGTATTCTCTTTGGTTTGTGGTTCAGTCTCCAAGAATCCCAAGGGTCCAGGTTGGCTAACTCTGTTTATCTTCCTGTGGCCATTCCTATGCCCTTCTGGCCTGCAATCTTTCCTCCTATTCTTCTATAGGAAGCCCCAAGCTCCATGCACTGTTGGGTTGTGGGTGTTAGCATCTCTCTGAGTTAGTTGCTGGGTGGACACATTCAGAGAACATCCATACAAAATAGCCATATTTCCTTCTCCTTCAAATTTTAAAACAAGGAATTGGAGCAATAGGTGACTCAATAGTTATGAGAATGTACCAGGGGGGAAAAATTCAGGTCCTAATGTTCATACTGAGTAGCCCACACCCTCCTGTTAATTCCAGCTTTAGGCAGTCTGAAAACTTTTTCTGACCTCTAATGATAGAGCAGTCACATGCACAAACACACACACACACACACACACACACACACACACACTCTCAAATTGATGGCCTCTTTTCTTTGAAAAAATATATTTCTATATGTATATAGGTATATATGTATATAGACATACATACACATAAACATAGACATAATGTATATCCACATATAAATACAGGTTACATGCATATAAATATTTATATATAATTACATATAAATACATTTATATTGTAAATATATATTATTCATATATATTTATATAAATGTTTATATTTTATTATATATTTATTATATCTTTATATTTCATTATATATATTTTATTACATATATTTTATTATATGTATTTATTATACACACACATACATATGCACACACACACAAATACAAAAATATAACCTGCTGATTAATTTTTGTTGTTTGTATGTATGTGGTTTTATGCACAATAAACTTTTATATTTAATAAAAATTAGGGGACTCATAACCAGATGTTTTACATCTAGTTTTATGTCTCTCACCAGATATTAGTTGCCTAAATTCTTTTCCTCTTTCATGGTTTCCAATCTGCAAGCCACCTGTCCCATCTCCTGTTAACCTGCTTCTATGAGGGTGCTTCCCCCCACCCTCTACTGCTTCACCTCCCTAGCATTCCTCTACAATAGGGCATCTAGCTTTCACAGGACAGAGGGCCTCCTCTCCCATTGATGCCAGATAAGGCTCCTGCAGCTCCTTCAGTCCTTCTAACTCCTTCATTGGGGTTTCTTTGCTCAGTTTGATGGTTGGCTGTAAGCATCCTCATCTGTATTGCTCAGGATCTGGCAGAGACTCTCAGGAGACAGCTCTATCAGGCTCCTGTCCATAAGCATTTCATGGCATTAGCAATAGAGTCTGGGTTTGGTGTCTGCATGAAGGATGGATCTCCAGGTGGGGCAGTCTCTGGATGGCCTTTCCTTCAGTCTCTATTCCACTCTTTGTCCCGTATTTGTTTAGACAGGAGCAATTCTGGGTTAAAATTTTGGAGATGGGTTGGTGGCCCCACTGCTCAACTGGAGGGGGCATGCCTTACCTGTGGATATGATCTCAACAGCTTCTTCCTTCCCTTTATGGGGTATTTCAGATAATGTCATCTGTGTATGGATCTGAGGGGTTCTTGCTTTCCAACATCTAGGACTTTCTGGTTGCCACCCCATTTCCCCTTTTCCATTGCTACACACCTCTGTTTAATTTGCTAACCCTCTGTTGATCTTCTCCATCTCCACCCATACCTGATGCTTCCCCTCTTTTTCCCTTCCCCCTCTTCTCTTTTTCTCAAGTCCCACCTACTCTCTACTTGCCTTGATTATTTTGTTTTCCCTTCTAAGTAGGACTGAATATCCACTTTTCGGTCTTCCTTCCTCTTGAGCTTTATATGGTCCGTGAGTTGTATCAAGAGTATTCCATGCTCTTTGCCTAATACCCACTTATCAGTGAGTCCATACCATGTGTAGTCTTTTGTGACTGAGTTACCTCACTCAGGATGATATTTTCTAGCTCCCTCCATGTGCCTAAGAATTTCATGATGTCATTGTTTTTAGTGGCTCAGTAGTATTCCATTGTGTAAATGTACCGCATTTTCTGTATCCATTCCTCTTTTAAGAGACATCTGGGTTGTTTCCAGCTTCTGGCTATTATAAATATGACTGCTATGAACATAATGGAGCATGTATCCTTATTACGTGTTGGAGCATCTTCTGGATGCTATGGATATGACCAGGAGTGGTGTAGCTGGGTCCTCAGGTAGTACTATGTCTAATTTTCCGAGGAAGCACCAAACTGCTTTCCAAAGTGGTTGTACCAGCTTGCAATCCCACCAATAGTGAAGGAGTTTCCTCATTCTACACATCCTCTCCAGCATTTGCTGTCCCCAGAGGTTTTTTTTTTTTTCCATTCTGACTGGTGTGAGGTAAAATCTCAGGGTTGTTTTGATTTGCATTTCCCTGATGACTGATGATGTTGAACATTTCTTTAGGTGCTTCTGGGCCATTTGAGTTTCCTCAGTTGAGAATTCTCTGTTTAGCTCTGCGCCCCATTTTTAAATAGGATTATTTGTTTCTCTGGAATCTAACATCTTGAGTTCTTTGTATATTTTGGATGTTAGCACTCTATTGGAAGTAGGGTTAGTAGGTCTTTTTCCAATCTGTGGTTTGTCGTTTTGTCCTATTAACAGTGTCCTTAGCCTTACAGGAACTTTTCAATTTTATAAGGTCCCATTTTTCAATTCTTGATCTTACAGCATAAGCCATTACATATGAGTGATACCTAGTGCTTCTTTACATATTTCATATAAGAGTGTCTCCCTTTCTCTCTCTGCTGTACTTCACACTGGCTTTCAAATATGCAATATTTTATACTACTTTGGAGTCCTTTCCATGACTCATTGTCTGAGACAGACTCAGACACTTGCATCCAACCATTGGACTGAAGTGGTGTCTCCCTATGTATGAATTACAGAAAGTCTGGAAGTAGCTGAGGTGGAGCACAACAACACAGGAAGATCAACAGTCTGAACTAACCAAGACCCCTGAGCTCCATCAGACACTGAGCCGCCAACCAGCAGCATAAGTGAGGTGATCTGAGGTCCTCCTCACATATACAGCAAGGATTGCCTGAACTAGCCCCAAAGGAAGAAGAAGTGCTTAACAGAGAGACCTGAGGCCTGGGAATGGGAGGCCTGGTTTCAGGCATGCAGTGGTCAAGGGGAAACATTCTCTTGGAGACAGGGGAAGGGAGAACGGGATGAGGAACTGTGGGAGGGCAGATCAGTAGGGGGCATCAACTAGATTGTAAAAAAATAAAAGTAACAAAAATAGAGTTTTCTTGGATTTTTCACTTTAAATTCTATCTTGATATCACTTTTTACACATCTTGGCATGGCATTCTATTAACCACGTTTTGAATTTGTTAGATCTAGATTCCTTTTCTTTTCCAATCCCTGCTGTGTTACTATGAGCTAGGTGTCTGCCATTTAGTTAGTGTCAATAAATATGCCCCGAGTTAAAATATGTAGACTTATAACAAGCATTTTCCAAATGTGTGAAGTGAGGATTATGGAGGAAAAAGTAATTACTGAAGAAAGCACCATGATCATAGAGTGTATTTGAAAGAAAGAGCATGGCCTCATGGAAAGGAGTTCTCAGAGGTACTCTGTTTATGATTTGAATTACTACATTTGTGAATGCCTAATGATTTTTCTTAAATGCATGATTGAGACATTAAGACCATTCATATATTTTAGGTGGAATGAAAAATAGGCTTTTCATATGAAGATCTACCTCATTCTAGAGAGTTATGCAGAAAATAAATGGAAACTATTTTCTTGACGAACTGGCTATGCTCAAAGTATATAAAGAATGTTTCAGAGGCACTTGGGATTTCAGTGTTAGCAAACTTCAAAACACAAAGCTGTGGGTAGGTGTTTTGTTTGGATTTAGGTATACAGACACATATCCATGCATCACAGATGTATAAACAGTGATCTTCATTTCCTCATTCATGTTCTATTGATGTCCTTAATATGTCCTCATACTCTGCCCAGTTACAACTGATATTGAAAATTTATCCCTATAACTAACTGAAAAAATATAGGACCTAAGATTGTTCTGAATTAACTGCCTCCTAAAAGTCCCAGAAGGACTTCTTTATTTTCCTTCCCTCTTCCATTTCCTTCTCTCCTTTTGCACATGAAGTCCTCCTCTGTTTTTCAATTACATCAGTTCCTACCTGGTATTCTATGCACCATTATCCCTCCAGTTTTTTTTTAAATTGTTATATGTATTTGAGTGCTCTATCCGCATGTACACCAGGAAAATGCATCAGACCCCTTTATGAATGATTGTGAGCCAGGATGTGGGTGCTGGGAATTGAACTCAGGACCTCCGGAAGAGAGAGCCAGTTCTCTTAATTAATCACTGTATTTTAAACAATGAGGTTTCATTTTCTTTAAAAGCCTGTCTGGTCTCTCCAGCACTTTATATATTGTCATATCTTCAGGTTATGTTTACTATCTTTTTTGCATGATGGATTGCAACATATGTAAATTTTATTTTGTTATTTTTTATATCTGAACAATATACTGAATCTCCTCCTGCTAAATATTTAGAAGACTTATGTATTTTGTCACCATTTATGTATCCCCTGATAGTCTATGGCTATTTTACCCTGAATTTTAAGTCAACCAGTTTTCTAGCCAAATAACTTAGATCTATGAGTTCCCATATATATACTTAATATTGTATTTATGACCCTACTTCAAGTGTCCCCACAGAGACTACTTATCAAGTAACCATTAATATCCAATATTAATTTTATTTTTATATAAGATTTTAAAGCTTATATAATTATCATTACTAATTGTTTCCTTCCTACCTAAATGGACAGAATAAAAGGTTTCTATTAGAAAGAATACAATACATGAGATTTAAAAGTTTTGTTGCAAACCATGCATCTCTTATATGCTTTATCTAGCATGGTGACTCAAAGGTATTTTTTTCCCAAATCCTCAGGCCCAAACTATGGAAGGCTTCTCTGAGTGCAGTTTGGATCCATGTGATTTTTCTTCCTGGAAGTACTAGATATTTGCTTATTACCGGTGGGATTATTTTTGTATTGTTATCTCTTTTCTCACAGGAATATTCCACATAAACTTATTTTTTGATTCCTCCCAATGTTTCCATGTAGAATGAGGCAGTCTCCAAAGGACTTTGTCTGACTTCCTAGAGAACTATAAACAGAATAGAACATAAACGATGAAAGATCTCTTTCCTCATTTGAAAGAATTGACAACTGAAACTCAAGTCTAGGCAGAGATGAACAAGTTAATTTTTCTCATTAGTCCCATTGTTTGAGAAATGTCGCATGCTGCCAAGTCTTCATGACTGTGTTTCATCTTGCTGTGTCTTCTGGGTTTTGGTGAGTTTGGAGCAATGTGTCCATGCTGTGTTTGTCATTATCTGCTCTGCTACTACTTTACATTGTTCTCTTTGTTCTGGAACTTTACCTTTTTAATCAATGACAAGCAATCCTCATTACCTCAGGTTTTCTTCTCTAGACATCAAAGTCTAAAATGGGATGGATATAAAAAAGAAAGCCTACCCAAAGAGTACATAATTTAAGTGAGCAAAATATTACATATCCCATAGTTATATAAATCTTAGCCTTGTCAAAGTGTAGCTGTAGTCCATATATTATTATATTCATTATATTTTATCATTATATAAATCCAGCAATCTACTGCAGATGAAGTGAAAAACCTTTGAAACACTCTTTTTTTGATCTCTGAACAGTTGCTTTGGAGATCCTGAAAAATTCTAGTATGTGTATGCAAAAAGAAACATGTTTTTCTACGCTAGATCTAAGAATGTGAGCCCAGTGTACATCTCCCTTTTTACTACATTTTCCCTGTTTATCAGTAAGACCCTGATAACTTCCATCTTAAACAGTTTGAGAAAAAGTATAAACAGAAGATATAATCAAATACATAAAAGTAAACTTGTACTGTAATTGGTGAATAATTGGACTTGGACTTTGAAGATATGCTTGCCTCACATAGGGTGGGATAACTAGTACACCTAAGGTAGATCATATGAACTAAGGAATTCTGCAGTCTTCTGAAAGCTTCATATAGACAAATAGGTGTTCTTTGCGTTCAAATATATGCAGTGTTTTATTTTTTAATTTTTATTTTTTAAACAAAACCCTTCATCTCTGCAAGAGTGGCTTGTTTATCAATATTGCTTTTCTTGTATGCATCATATTTGCATAACAATGACATTGAATTTGATGTCATACTATCCTCCAAATGAATACCTCTTTATAAGGAGAAGGTCTGTAACTCAGCAATGCTAGGTTCATATGACAAAAAAGAAATTAACTGAGTTATTGGTGTGGAATGGAAAAGCTTGCCAATGTTACCATTATTAACATTGCACACATTTGAAAAAAGAGAAGTCATGTCCTTACTTGGGGGTTAATGAAGATTTAAAATGTGTGATATGCATAACTTTTAAAAAGAATTGGTTCTTACAATTCTGAGAGTTACAAACTAAGAGTTTTCAAATTGAAGCAAATTTGGAAAAGAAAGTTTTCTAAACAATTTTTAAATGAATAAATAAATAGACTAATAGGAAACTTCTACTCAGACTATCAATATGTTCTAAAGGTATCTTTAATCCTTGATGGGCTTCCACAAATGGATGCATGTGTACATATTATATATATTTTGAAGTATGTTCTTCTCTAATATATCAATAGGACTAACACTTTTACTTCATAAACCTAACCATAAAAATTATCTCTAATATTAATACTTTACTTAAACCTACCAATATATTGCATAGATGTAAAACATAAAGTATATATACACACATTTTAAAGCTTATTTCAATCTTTCATCTTGCTAGTTTTGTTTAATTTTGGGGCAATATATAACCATGTAAACGTTGCTAGCCTGGAATGCTTATGTAGACTAGGATGGCCCTTAACTAAAATATATCTTCTTGTGTCAACCTTCTCCCTCTCTGATGCTGTTATTGAAGACCTTGACTTAACTTCTTTAGTTTAAATTTTACCTTTCTTATTTTGCATTTCCAATTAAAATGAATGTTTTAATAAATATGTAAGTCTAGGTATACACAGTACCAGTTTCAAAATACTTGTACACCTCAACATTGTACACTTCAACAAGGTCTTTTGGGGCAATGACATACACTGGACTGTTGTCCCTGTGGTTATAATACTTTTGGAATATTTCCTAAAGAACATGCTGGTGATGGTTTGAAGAAGAATATGCTCATACACCTATGTGTTTGAACACCTGAGTAGCAGGTACTGGTATTCATTGGAGAGTATTAGGAGGTATGGTTTTTTGGAGGAAATATGTTTCTGGAAGAAGGCTTATCTTATTTAGTTCTTTTCTTATGGTTAATTGTTTCTACTTTGTACTTGTAATTTGAATTATGAGCAAATCAACTTCCTTTAGCTGCCGGATGCTTCTTCTAAGCCACTATGATTCAAACCCTTAGTAAACATAAGCCAAATAAACTCTTTAATATAAGTTGCCTTGGTCCTATTCCTTTATCATAGCAAGTATATGCAAATGAAAAGCATATATATAACATATAAGCTTGTTTCACAATTAGCTATGGATCTTATTCACTGTACAAGTTAAAGTGAATAAAGCAATACATCAATAGTTATAGTTTTTAAGTTTAAAACAAGAGATATCAGAAATTACACTAGGCATTAATACAGACAGCTCCATTTTCTACTTCCTATATTGCCACACATGAACACATGATTTGTGTTCCTACATTCTGTAATCCCTACATTGTCTATGGCTAGTAAGAAAGTTACACAAGGATGGTTGATGAAATGGATACTATCTAGGACAAAACTTCATCTGCTTATGCTGATTCGTTACATTTTATATTGTTAAACTGATGCAGAAATACGTAAAACCATGAAAATATTTTCCAATTGGATACAAATTAATCTTTATCTACTATCTTTATACTAATTTCTCTCTAATATATCCATTAAAATATTTAATTTCCTAGATATCTATTGACTATAATTTTCTGTGACTAGAATCTGACCTGCCTGAATCACAAGCTAATAATATATATATATATATATATTTTTTTTTTCTGATGATAATATGATTTTTTTAAAAAGTTTGTTTAATTCATGCTTTTTCAAAGTCAAATCTACTGCTCATTTTTGTGACAAAAATTATTCTTATTTTTCTTTCCTGCATAAAAGAATAAATATTCATTATTATCATTGTTAGAGTCAATGTAAAATTGGAACTTAATTGATTGATATTGTAGTTGGTTCTATATACATCTCTCCCAAGAATAAAGCAAACTTATTTTTAAAACATTTCAATCTGCAAGATAGGAATACTTGTCAAAAAATAAATGCCTTAAATTGTGTTTAAAAATAAAATGTTACTATTTTCTAGGATTTTCATAGGAGATACAATAAAACAGAAGTTGTTATACTCAACTTGTTATATATTAGCTTCTTATATTAGTTTAGTTGTTATATATTAGCTTCTTAGATTAGGTTTAGGCATGTTAGGAGTGAAGGATCCATTTTTTTGGTGACAACAAATAGGAAATCTTAATACTTTGGTTAATTTTGTGAAATCTAGCTGTATGTCTGTTTTCACTAAACAAATTCTTTGCTTTGACAATCCTTTGCCATCATCTCTACATTTAAGGGTGTTCCCAATGATTTGCCAATTTGTTAGTAATAGGGAGAATAATATATAATCAAAACCTGATTTCTTGCCTGATTTAATTATAAGGTACTGATTAAACCAATGCTGGCAAACTCCACTTAATTCAGTGATTAGGAGAAGGGTGTTTCCCTGCACACTTCCTATGAGACCAATCAACATGGGAAAGATTCCTTTCTCTTTATGTCAAGTGGCTGGAATCAGACTTTATGTAAAGTATTCATTTCTCAAAGTAAACTTATCAATAGCCTTTTAGATTCTCATGATATTTGGACTGTATGCCTCTAGGTAAATGAAAGCAAAGCACCGCCATAATGACATTAATGATTTTAGCATATGGACTAGCCTAATTACTAGAATTTCCTTCTAGAAAAATGGCTGTCTTCTCAACTTGGAATCAGTCACAGCATTAGATAGTATGTCCAACAGGACTACAAATTAATTCATTCAATCAAATAATTTTTACTTGAGTTCTAGCCTCATGTGTTTCTACCAGATGGATATCAATCATTTTCTTCTATCAGTTATGGAACATGATAACTGGTGCATTTATTAAGGTAAAGTGTTCATTCAAATGATTCTTTAATTAGCTTTGTCACCACTTGTGATATTCACACCTAAGTGGTTTGTTTTTTAAGTAGGTATTAACCTGCATATCCTTATTCATTACCTACTAACTCTGTGCAAAAATCTTACTAGCAAACAACATATTCCATTACAGCCCCAAAGTTTGCTAATCTAAACTTTGCATTCCTGTGTTTGGGTATACACCACTATTTCTCTGGAATCAGACTCAATCCATACTCCTGTTTAGAAGAACCTCCCTTCTAGTTATATGTACATCTTATTTATATAACTTCTTCTCATTGTAGTTTTGTGATCTTTCATGTATTCTCAGAATTCTTTATACTTGAGAAGTGGCATTTTTCTGTATATGTTGTTGCCCTTTGTTATATGTTCATTTTTTAGCACCAAGAAAATCTTTTAAAAAGCACGTTTACAAAATGTACCCCAGAACCTAATATATCTGGTTGATACCCTCTGGTTGATCAACCCGAAAAAAGTCACTCTTAATGAGCTACTACTAAGCTCTGAGATTGTGTTATATTCCACATTTTACAAATTGCATATTACATGTTTTAAATAGTCCACTTTGTCTTTTAGTATTCTAATCTCAGGAGTCCTTGATTCGCTGACATTTAATTAACATCAATACATGTATGTGATCTACACATATATACAATTGTATAAGATTAACAATAAAATAACAATGAAAGAATAGAGAAATTAATAAAACCCATGTTGCACTTTGTCCTAATTCTCTAATGTTCCACACAAATTTTGATAATATTAAACAAATACATTAACCTTTTGCTCACAAATGGACCTTCCTAATTTGCACCTGGTATGAAAGTTTAAATAGTAAATTTTCTTTCTAGTCGTTTTAACCACACTGCCCAGTCACTACATGCTGATTTTTGTTTGTCCATGCTTTAGTTAAGCACAGTACCTGTTAATTAATTGTGATGACATTTTAATAAGTATTCTGCTATTGTTCATTTTTGCTATCTTGGGCAGAACGGGTACTCTTCTTCTCCCCTGGCTTTCCTAGAGAGAACCCTGAGGTCTACACATTAACCGTCCCCAGTGCCGCTCAAACACCTATACTATTATCAGAATTGTAGACATTTTCCACATAGTCTTTATTTCTCCACTTTTAATTTAATTAGTAACTACATTGCGACACAATTTCAAATTTAGGAGTTAACAATCCAAAACCAATTCTCACCAAAATTTAGTTATTAACATTACCATAACTTTGAAAAAAATATTCCTCCAAGTACAGATAATAAATTTTAGCTAAATATTTTCTGACAAAAAGCTATTAAACTTATGGCTTTGACATTTGAAAATATATTAATTAGCACAATAATCTTGTGACAGGAGAAAGAGGTAAAGTTTTTAGTAAAAATAATAAAATACTTATTAAAACTGAAAAATATAACTATAATAAATGCTGAATATTTTTCATATTTTGCTTCATTATTGTATGAATTTGAAATTTTCAAAATATTGCATGTACAGGAAAATTATAATCTGTAGTACATGACAATTATGAAATCACAAACAAGAAGATTTCATTGGGGGAACTAGTGTTCTGAATGCTTCCCTTAAATTTGATTCATTAGAGGAATAAGAAATACCCTAACCCACCCACAAAATCTTGAACTCAAAGCAAAAGAAGTACAGGTGCAAAGATAGAGCAGACTGAGAATGGTCAAACAATAATTGGCCCAACTTCAGATACATCCTATGGGCAAGAACCAATTCCTTGCACTATTAATAATACTATTATGCTTGTAGACAGAAGCCTAGCATAACTCTTTTCTGAGCAGCTCCATCCAGAAGCTCATTGAAACAGATGCAGGCACCCACATCTGAACATTATTTAGAGCTTAGAAAGTCTTGTAGAAAAGCCTGGAGACAAATTGAGGAACCCAGAGGCTTTAAAGACTCCATAAGAAGACCACATAGAGTCAACTCATCTGGACCATTGGGGGACCAGTGGGACCATCTATAGTCCCACTCCATCTCCCATCACCCCTGGATAGTTGCAGAAGACACTTGGTTTTCATGCAGATTCCCCAACAACTGAAGATGGGGGTCTTACCCTGACTCTGTTGCCTGCTTAGAAATACTGCTCTCCAAACTGGGATGTCTTGTCTGGCCTCAGTGGAAGAGGACGTACCCAGAGCATCAGTGACTTCAGGTAGCATGGTGGGCTGCTACCAAGGGCAGACTTCCCCCTCTTCAGAGTTGGAAGGACAATGATGGAGATGGGTCCTGTGAGGTAGGAACTGGGAGGGGACAAAGTGCTATAATACAGATGTAAATGAATAAATAATTAACAAAAAATAAAATTATGAATTATTTGAGGAGATGAAATCAAAGAAAGGAAGGAAGGAAGGAAGGAAGGAAGGAAGGAAGGAAGGAAGAAAAAGAATGGAAAGAAAGAAGAAAAATAGAAAGGCAGAAACTAGAATACTTAATAAGAGCTATGCAGTTCATCAAATGTGTCATAATTTTAGGACATCCTCACAGAAAGATTAGAAATTTTGCACAATTTTATAATTGTTTAACTGAAAGAATAATAGTACTGTTTAAAGTTTAAAGTACACTTAAAACTACATTAAAATGTGTCTTTGTTTCTAAAGTATATTTTTCTAAAGAACATATGTATATATCTAACATATATTTTTTTTCTGCTTTTTTCTTCCTGACTTTCTCAAACAGAAAGTATTTTTTGTAACACCAGAAAAACTCTTGGAAGATGTTTAGAAAAGAATTCTCAGCTTTCTTTGAGGGTTATAATTTACAGAAGGAAATATGTGCTTGCAAAACAAACAAAGCCATGATAAAATTTCTTTTAACCAAAAGAAAAAGAAAGCTTCATGTGTAAGTCCTTAATTTTCCAAGCTTCAAATATGAGTGCTCTGCATTTACTATAGCTTCAATTGTTTGTAATTTTTTTTCCTATAGGCATAAAGCAGTCTTACTTTTGTATAATCTCTATTTTATCCTTTTTCAAATTTCCATCTTTCTTCCCTTCAACAGAATGCATCCTGCCAGGGGTAAGCCATGGCCTTCAGTGGTCTAAACACTGTCCTCAGACTTGTACTATACTCAATCTCACATTTTCAAATGTTGAGACCTCTATATCCTCTTCTAGACACATTTTCAAATCATGCATCCCCAATGAGTTCTTTATGTTGTGATCATTAGCATGAGCTTTCCTCCATAATGTTTTACGTATGAATATTTAGTCCTTAGTTGGTAGTTCTTTATGATAGGTTTAGATGGTATGGCTTTGTTGGAGCAATTAGGAGACTAAAGTTTGGCTTTATATGTTTAAACTCTAGTGTAATAAGAGTTTATTCTCTCCTTCATGCTGTGGGTCAAGATGTGAGCCCTCGGCATCTTGGTCCAGCCTCCTGTCTATTACGTGCTTCCCAACATTCCTTCTATACATTGCAGTCTTGGCCATAGTACCACAGCAATTCAAAAGTAATTGATAACCACCCAATATCAATATAACCTTTTTCATAAAAATATTCTTCCATACTCTATTCCTTCATTCATTGGTCAAAACTAAATTAGCATTTAATATGATGTTATTCACTGAACTGGGGCTTAGACAATGTATAATGGAATCAATTAGAGTTCTATTACTCATATTTTGCTACTACTTGTATTAAGTTCTTTTTTTTTTTTTTTTTTTTTTTTTTTTTTGGTTTTTCGAGACAGGGTTTCTCTGTATAGCTCTGGCTGTCCTAGAACTCACTCTGTAGACCAGGCTGGCCTCGAACTCAGAAATCCGCCTGCCTCTGCCTCCCAAGTGCTGGGATTACAGGTGTGCGCCACCGTCTGGCTTTTTTTTGTTTGTTTGTTTGTTTTTGTATTAAGTTCTAACAAATCTTGGTATGTTCTGTAGAGAATAAATCATCTAGTTTCATATTGTGCACTCTTCTTTTACATTCATGGAATGAGCAAACTTTTTCAAATAATAATTTAGGAAATAATTTTAATAATTATATAATTTCTGCCAGCCTGGCATAATGCCAATATCAAATTAATATACTTGTAAATACAAATTCTTGTTGTCATTCTGAAAAACTAGTCAATGGCCATTTAGTAAACCCTCTTACTTTGCAATCCAAAGTACAGTGTACACTGATGGGTTTGATTAGTTTACTCTCCACGCTGAAGTGGAAACCTTAAGTGTTCTTTGGAAAGTCAGTTGGATGGTGTTTTGCTGGAGAAAAGACTTGAAGGAACATTTAGCTGAAGTGGACACAGGTGAAAAACTAAAGCAGACTCATGAAAGAATGTTTCACTGAAGCACACACAGGAGAGAGAGGATCTTCTGCTAAAGCAAACATGTGGAAAGGACACATGATAATGGATTCCTTGATAACAACATGCATATATCGGTCCACTTTACATTGCTTAGTTGAGGTGTATCTGTAGTGGCTCTTCGGACTCGGGCTGATTGGATGTACTTGCTGAGTGAGGCAAGACAGGTGCTGAGGTAAGGCACATGGAGGAAATGTGCTGTCTGGAGGGTATAAGTAGGACCCCACATAGTGATGGAGACAGATCTTGGCTGCTGGTATCGCTAGTTGGTCAATGCTTGTGGGTCTCTAGTCTTCACTGATCTTTGCTCCCTTGAGAGGGGCACAGTCGAGAACATCTTGTGTCCCTCTTGTTCTTTCTTGCTGACTTGAGTTGAGGTGAGGCCTGGCTGTCTGTGCTAGGTCGTGTCACCACTTTTGCTAACCCGATTCTGCTTGTGTACCTGTGAACTGTGAGTAAATCGAACTGCCACTGCCTAACCTGTAAACTGAACTGCTGATTTCAAGATATCACAGATGGAAGTTTTTCCAAAGAACCTTTCTAAACAGGTCCACTTACCTGATCCTTTCTTTTGTATTACATCTGGTAGATGTTGTGCCACAAGGCATGTTAAAGCATTTAAAAACCATCATTAAAAATAAGGTTAAAATACTTAAGGTTACACATTGCCTGTACAAAAGTTGATATTTCCTCACAGATTAAAGTATTGTATTCATATCCCTATTAGGTTGGTGCATCATAATACATATTTGGTGAAATTATAGCCTCTTTACAGAAGTCAACTTATCAAAGAGTTATTAATGATCATAAGAATTCTGTACACATTTAACCAATTTCAAGAAACAGTTTCTGTTCATAGTTTTCTTGTAATCTCCCTCTCACTGAGGCATTAATACCTGCTGATACTTAATTTTGATTATCTTACAAATCAATCTGCAACTTTAAATGCTTATTATCATTTTAATATCTACAAAATATCTAGCCATAAAAATAAGAAGATTCATAACACCCATGTATTCCATGTATTTTTTTAAAATTCAGTTTAACTCTACATTACAAATTAATGTATCTCTGTGCATATAGTCGGTATGTATGTAGACTTCTCTGGACACAAAACAATATATGATAAATTTTTATAACATTTTTGATAGTTAAGTTCCTATGATTCAACTCACTTACTACTCAGTGTCACAAGTCCAGACTTTTACTATCTATGTGAGCTCAGTATTTTGTTTCTTTGTATTCCTTTGCAACAGACACATACTGAATAAATGCTCCCATATACTTGATCCATTTTATAAACATTTACTGCTTGTTATCACAAAATTTATCTATAATAGCACAATCTGAAAATGGGCAGATAGAATCAGAGAGAAAGTCTGAATAATTTTCTTTGTGTTGGTCATAGTCAAATCCTGGCAACAACTCATTCTTAAAAATCAACTTCCCATGCTATAGGAGATTGGAGCTACAGGTAATGTAAGGCTCTCATACATTGGACATTTGTGTAGCAATCTGGAGACAGGTTTTTAATGCACCTATTTTCTCCTCTGCAAAGTACAGAAACGAATGTTACAAAAAATAATAACCAAGATAAGTTATATAACAGTATTAAGCTCTACTGTACATGAAGATGTGATGGTAGGAACTGGTTTAAAAGACTCAACAATGTATATCTTATTTATATTGTCGATATTTTATAATAATATTTCATGGCTATGTTTTAAAATTATTAGGAATGCAATATGTCCTATGGAAATATCCAGATAGCCAAACCTGAGAATGAAGAATGGGTAAGACTCAAGGCCCTGCAAGTCACTCAGCAGCAGACAGTAATGAAAAAAATGTAAATAACAATGGCAGAAAATATGAAGAAAAATGATTATCAAAGTTTGGGGATAACTGATGGTGAATTAATTTATTAAAAGTTACAGGTAAGTAACATGCTGAAGAGAATAGAAAGAAGATGGGAGACTAAGATACATGATGCCATTGCCCAGCCTTTTCTTACCTGACCAGGTGTGCATGCCTGCTCACATGCATGTGTGTGCACACACACATACACACACACACACACACACACATGCATGCAAATATACTCATGTGCACACACAAATAAAGCATTTAAAAGCTCTTATTTTATTTATAAAGCTTTTGATCATTCATTTTGTTATAATATTTTGCATATTTTCGTATGTCAATAGTCTACAATTAATATTTTTTAAATTTTCATTATTTGCTTATTTTATATTATTTTATGTGAACATGTGTTTTGCCTCCATGTTTGTCTTTATATCACAGGCATACAGCTCCCATGGAGGCTAGAAGTGGGCATCAGATCCCTTGGAACTAGAATTATAAACAAATATGGGACACTATGCCATTGCTGAGATTAAAACCATTTTCTGAAAAAGAAACCACTGTTCTAAAATTCCAAAACATCTCTTCAGCCCATAAAATAATTTCTGAGGCTGCTAGCTTTATTTTTTCCATAATATACATCTTTAACTGAAGGAGGCTCTGAAGTCAGATTTTACATTATGGTGATTGAATATGGAATAGATACTCAACATATTAACCATTGTCTCATCAATACAATCTTAACATAAGAATGCAGATATGAAAACGTGCTACTAGTTATTGAAATTTTGGGGAAGCTCAGTTTTTTTAATGGTTGTTTAAAAGAATATATTAGAGCTTTTTCAGTACTGAAATAGTAAATCAAACTTACAAATAACAGCAAATATTCAAGAGGAAAAAATGAACCATCCTTTGACAAAGGGAGTGTGTTTTTGAATACAGGTATACTGAATTCTTGTGTATATATAAATATATTTTGAAGTAAAGGTGATTAAAAAGAAATTTGAAAAAATGAATTGATTTAATTCCTATTAATTAATTTTAACCATATGTAAATATAGACCTATACACAGATAACACAAACCCTATTTAAAATAACAACCATTGAAGGTAGGTGGATGTATTTTGCAATTAAGCTTCAAAAAACACAGCATAAAATAATATACATTAAAAGACTGAAAAACTACTCAGATACAATGCCAAAATATTCAGAAGGATCATTGCATGAATCCAGGGTAGACTGCAATGATGGTAATAGTAATTATGGTTTTTTCAAAGAATTTAAATGATTTATCAAATATTTTAAATGCCTGACACAGTTAGAAAACTGGAAGTAATATATTCCAGAGTAGTTCATCACTGCTATGAACTTGTATTTTCTAGAGAGAATTACCAAATGACTTCATCTTCATTATAGAGAACAAACAGCTTTGTTTCAGAGTAAATTCTATCTAGATGTTACCCTATTATAGCAATAACATGGTAGTTAGAAACAATGATAATGATTTTTCCAACTGAATCAATTAATCCTTAAACTACATTTGCTTTTTAAAAAAAAACTATGACAATATACACAAATATTTGTTTATTGGTCCTTCACTATGAGTCTCAAAAATCATACCTCCAAATCAATTAGCAATTTATAAAGATGTCTCTCATAGTGTATGAGCAAATGGTAATCAACTTGACAGTCTGTTTAATTTAAAATGAAAATTAATCAGATACCGGAAGGGACCAGTTAAAAATATAACAGACTTTCTTTATTCATTCTTCACTTGAGCAGCTTCTAGATTGTTTCCAGTTTCTGGCTATTACAAAAAAAGCTGCTGAGAACATGCTGTCTGGTGCAACAGCTTTTGGGTGTTATGACGGGAGTAGTAGGTATAATTTTGATGTAGAACTGTATGATTTTACACTCCTACCAGCTGTGGAGTAATGTTCCCCTTGCTCCAATTCCTTGCCAGCATATGCTATTGCTTGAACTTTTTGATCTTAGCAATTCTGATGAGTATAAGAAGAATATGAGAAACATTTTGATTTGCATTTCCTGATAACTAAGAAACATTAAAAATTCCTCTCTTGAGAAATCTCTGATTAGTTCTGTACCCCATTTTTTAACTGTTATTTGGCTTGTTAATGTCTATCTTTCAGAGTTCTTTATATAGTTTCAGATGTAGGATTGGTGAAGATCCTTTCTCATTCTGTAGGCTGCTGTTTTGTCCTATTGATGGTATAAAACAAGAATATCATGTAATTTGCCGGCAAATGGATGGAACTAGAAGATGTCACTAAGACCCAAAAGACATGCGTGGTATGCTTTCTTATAAGTGTATATTGGGCATAAAGTAAAAGTTAAAGATGCTGTAATCCATGGACTCAAAGAAGCTAGTTAACAAGGAGGTCCCAAGAAAGGATGCTTGAATCTCACACAGAAGTGGAAATAAAATAATAAGTAGAGGTGGACAGAATGTAGGAGGATGGTGGATTTGGGTAGGAAAGGCGATGGGGTGGGGAACTGTGTAGGGGAGGGATCAGGTGAGGGGGGAGCAATGGAGAGAAGGCTGGGGGAAGAAATGGTTATCATTAGCTGAGAGAGCATAAGGTGTGCATCTCTAAGAGGTGTCAGAGACCTAGGATGGGGGAGAATCAGTGGGGTTTATGGGGTGACTCTGTCTGAGAATACTAGCAGTGGGGCATATGGATCCTAAAAGTGACTACCACCTGTACACAGGAAGGACCCCCAGTGGAAGAATTAGGACACCAACCCATACCCAAATCCACCCACCTAAAATTTTTCCTGCCTATAAGAAGTGCAGGGACAAAGATAGAGCAGTGATTGAGGAAACGGCCGTGCAATGACTGGCCCAAGTTGAGACCCATCCCATAAGCAAGAACCAATTCCTAATATTAATTATAGTTTGCTGTGCTAGCCTAACTGTCATTTGAGAGGCTCATTCAGTAGCTGACTGACAGATGCAGAGACCTATGGCCAAACATTGGACCAGGGAGTCTTGGGGAAGAATTGAAGGAAGGAGTGAGGGAACTGGTAGGGGGAGGATAGAAAATCCACAGGAAGACCAAGAGTCAACTGGAC
This sequence comes from Apodemus agrarius, assembly GCA_964023405.1. Taxonomy (NCBI): domain Eukaryota; kingdom Metazoa; phylum Chordata; class Mammalia; order Rodentia; family Muridae; genus Apodemus; species Apodemus agrarius. The sequence continues at coordinate 27,358,289 of OZ030016.1, read as the reverse complement.
TGAACCCTTGGGGGCTCCCGTGACCCAGAAAGCATAATGTATGGACTGGTCTTAGCCCACGCACCAAGCACATATGTAGCACATATTCATCTTGGTCTTCATGCAGATCTCCCAACAACTGGAGTGTGGGTTTTCTTTAACTCTCTTGCCTGCCTGTAAATCTTGTTCATCTCATTGGGCTGCCATTTCTGGCTTCAGTGAGAGAGGATGCACCAACTTCTGCAGTGACTTTATGTGTCAGGGTAAATATCTGGTGGAATCCACAACCCTTCTCAAAGGAGAAAGAAAGCAGAGGATGTAGGAGGGGCTGTGTGAGAGTTATGGCCTGGATGATGGGGGTGACTGATTGGCTTTTAAAATGAATAAATAAATACATTAATGAAAAGACACAGAGAGTCTAAATATAAATTCTTTATATACAAAGAATTTCACACTTTCTATCTAAATGCAATTCCAATAGCTTCTGTTTTGCTTACCTGTGAACCTCAATCCACATGACATGCATATTAAGATTTGTTTGATCTCTCTTTAAGGTCATGCTGCTTGTGTTACTGGCATAAAGAAAGAGCTCCTCTTTTCCTACTTCATTTTTGCTGCTGCAGTTCAACTTTTCTCTCCTCCGAATACAGTTTTCTTCTTATACTTGCTTTTTCCCCCAATCATCTTTTTGCAGTTTCTTTACTCTTCTTCTCAAGAATAAAATATTTTGAGCCGGGCGTGGTGGCGCACACCTGTAATCCCAGCACTTGGGAGGCAGAGGCAGGCGGATTTCTGAGTTTGAGGCCAGCCTGGTCTACATAGTGAGTTCCAGGACAGCCAGGGCTACACCGAGAAACCCTGTCTCGAAAAACAAACAAAAAAAAGAATAAAATATTTTGATTAATTTTCAACAGCTAAAATGACTATATACATATATGGAGCCACACCACTGGATCTCAAAATTCTATAACACCAGTGTGCATTTTTCCCTTTTTTTCTACTGCCTTCTTACTGTTCATTTCCCTTGTCCCTATACTTCTTCCAAGTTTCAAGAACTTTGTATTAACTGTTCTTCAGTTTTTAATTCAGAAACTTCTCTTTTTAATTTCATGGGAGGTTTGTTTGTTTATCTTCTTGTCATTAGGGTACCTGAAGAAGAAAATGAAGTAAGCCAGTGTCATTAGAATGGTCATTTTTGCAAGAATCTATGCAAAAGTCTTTTAACTATTACTGTTTCTCAAGTTTAAAGCAATTAGCAGCAACATAAAAGTCAAAACATCATGTATGAGAGAGCATTTGATATTAGAAGCTGAATTTGTGTTTTTGAAGTATTACAACTATTCCTTCTTTAATTCATTTCACCTTTGAGGTTTCTTGAAATTATATTTGAAATCAAGATATACAAATATTTTAATATAAGAATATTTACATTGTATAGTCTTTAGGAGATGGTGGGGATGACGAAAGATTGCATGATAAAGGAATTGTAATTTGACTCATGTAGGAAATTGATATTCATCCAATTATTGATGTGTGATAAGTACAAAATTCTAGCTATTGGGACACCTTCCATGATGCATAATACAAGTAGGATGACAAGATTAAACAAAATAATATATACAAAATACATACCACAATGCCAGACAGAAAATACTCAAATAACTACCATTATCATTAAATAACCTTAGTATGATTTCTTTGATAACTATAGAATTGAAGATCGTGGAGGATTTCTATCTTGCATCAACATGCTCCAGAACTCTAGAATGGATTTTTTCTGTATATACTAATAAATTTCAGAATCAGGAACCAATTATTTTTCCCAACTCCCAAAATAATAATGAGCCCTCTGTCAAGTCAAAATCTATATGAATCTTTTTCCTATTTCTTTCTTTCTTTCAAACAGAGAAGAGAATTAGATTTTTAGCATGGATGGTTAATCTATCTCTCCTTGAGCCATATCAGCTACATCATCCTCAGTGCAGAAGTTAACTCTCTAGATAAAGTGTCGTTATCAGGTCAAAGGTACAGATTGAGGCAAATACTCAGAGCACTTGAGCATATTCACATCATAAGGTGTTGCTTCTTCTGACCTTTTCTCTTCCTCCACTCTTTGCCATAAGTGTCCTGTATGAACACTTCCCAATGGAGATTTATCTTATGACTTCAGATTGATTATTCAATTCTCAAACTTTTTTTAAACAAAAAATGTGCCCTCAAATATTTTATTGTGTTAATAAGAATCAAGTCTGAAAGATGATGCATGCCTAGGTTTTGCTTAGTGTCTGCTGAAGTTTCACTTGCTCATGTTCTTTCCCCTACCTTGCATTATGGGAAGATTCACTCCCAGTGTTGAAAGGTGGTGGAACATGAAGATGTGAAAGCAATTGGATTGTGCTCTTGACAAGGATTGGCATATTCCTTCCTTTTGCTTCCTGGTAATGAGGAAAGCGGCTTTGTTCTGTCACACATGGCCATTATATGATGTGCTATCACAGGTCCAGTGTATCCTGACCGTGAGGGAAGGAGAACATCAAAGTGGTGGGCCTAAACTTACACTTTCTATGGACAAATTGATTATCTATACTAAAAAAGTGGGCAATGTATTGATGACATATTCTGATTCTGTTCATATGGTTTATATATATATATATATACATACATACATATGTATGTATATATACATATATACATATGTACACATATATACATATATGCATGTATATACATATATGTATAGATACATATGTAAATTTTTATACACATATGTATGTATGTATATATATATATATTTGAGGGAAGCTGCAAATTCATATGGCTAGATAATATTTTGAATCAGTTTTTCAGTTGTACACGTATTTTTAAATTAATACTCTTTATGATTAAACATAAATGTATGACAATCCTAGATATTTTACATTGGACTGCCCATGCTTTGAGTCCTCACCAAATGCACACAGCTTCTGGCCATAAATAGAGAACATTCTTGGGACTGTGAACCTTATTGCTGAGCTGGGCTAATGACAAAAATGTCCTATTCTCAGATGTTGAGCAATAATGATGATTTTTATGATTGATTGATTACACTGATAATTTTGCTCTGTGCTAAAGCAACATTTATGATCTTTGAAAAACTGGATTCCCACCTTTTCCCTATTTTTATCTACTTTTAACTCATTTCTACATTTTTGTTAGTAATAACTTTACACATTTTACTCCCAAATGTCCTTCCTTATCACTTTGGTCAACACTACATAACGTGTTCTGTCAGCAATAGCTACATTTTCTTAGGAACCAGAACAATGAATATACCTCATGCATTTGATTTCTAATTAAATCTTATCATTTTGTAAAGCAGTGCCTTTAAACAGGCAACTGCGTAAATTGGATAGCATATAAAAATTTCCAATATTAGTATCATTTATAGTCCCTGCCTCAATACCAAAGGAAGAAAACCTTTTATGTCAGAAAGACATCTCTAGTAATTTTTGTATATACCACAAAAGTTTAAGAATTTTGTGTTTATATTATCTATTTTTATAGCTTATGTAGATTAAAAATGATATTGTCCTCTGTACATATTGGAAATCAGTAAACTTCAAAGATTTTAATTACAACATATGCAAGTGATTTGAATGTAAATAGGAACAATAGAGTATAATCCTCTCCTAGATGAAAGAAAATCACAAAGGAAATCAGCTGGAGATATCTTAACATCAATGCCTGTTGTTTATTTGATGTTTAACTCCCATGTAAACAATATTTAAAAGGAAACATAAGAGCTTATTGTCAAATCAAATGTACTTTCTTGGAACAAAGAGCCAGAACACAGTGACACGATGAGAGGCTCGTCCTACAAACCAACTGCTCCAAGCAGCCTTCTCCCTCCACTTTGGCAGATGGTACTCGTTATGACTGCTCTCAAATAGAGTGGTTTGAAGCAGGCTGTATTTACAATTATGGCTCTCACATAAGGAGGTTTACTAGGGTTCTAAAGCTAATTAGTTCTGTCCACATCTCAACATTTGTCTGTTCTTCTAGCCCACAGACCACTTTGGCAATTACAGAGGGAGGACCGCCTGGGGAAGGGGTAGATAGGGTGATTCCAAAAATCTGCATAAGACTGTTATAATGTGGTAGTGCCTTTACAGTATGAAATAACCAGACAAACTTAAAAGCAACTCATAAAATGAATTACAAAGTCCAAGCTCATAGGAAAATTCAAGGGACCTGAGTGTTCTTACACAAAAATAACGGCATAAAATATCATATCCAAACCTGTGCTAATTTACATTAATTTGATAACCCTACTTGAATACTTGTGAGATAAATGCTCAAGAACAGCCCCTTACAGAATCTGGACTCATACATGAGAATTTATGTGTGGCTATATCTGATTGGGAATTTTTTACTTCCTCCATTTAAAGAAAACACAGCACGAACATACCAAGATATAATGCTATAAAATAGCAGGATGTGAAGACAAAGAAAATAAGCACCAACTGACTTAAGTTTTACAAATGAGATCTGCATGCAGGATCAGAGCAAAGTCAGTAACCAATCCCCATCCATCTCTATCCGTAGCAGAATTCAAACTGAAGTAAAATTTTATTAAATGCAGGATACACGTCATCGATTTTTAATAGCTACAATCTAAATAACATTCATGTAATCAAGATGTACCATACATGCTGTGGTATGCTTGAAACTCGGAGCATAAAACCAAACATTTATATCAGTGGAACCTGTTCTTTGAAAGCTTTCTCTTTCACTCTACCTTTCTTAATTGCTTCCTCTCTTTCTTCATCTATTAGACTGTATTAGTATTTAATCATCTCTAACTTTAGTGAAGAATATGCTTGTACTCAATAGTTAATGTTTGAGCAGTATGGAGCAGTAATAGGAGAAGGGGGATGGTGGTTGGAAGAGAAGATTTCTATCCCAAAGCTGTAGCCTGATTCCAGTATCCAGTCTTCCAACAGGGCTGCATGATCTAGCCTCATGAAGCTGACATCCACTGTTGGGAGTAGATGCACCTAATGCACTTCTGGAGATGTGATGCACGGAGGAGGGGGTACAGGAGACACCATCTCAGAGGAGAAGGGGAGGGGAGAAGGAGTAAAAATGGGTTGCATAGAAAGAAAGAGAGAGAGAGAGAGAGAGAGAGAGAGAGAGAGAGAGAGAGAGAGAGAGAAAGAAAGATGAAAAGAATGTTTTGTAGTAAAATAGTAAAATAGCTCTCTTTTAAATTAAAGTTTGTTTTTTACTTAATCACTTTACATCCTCCTCACTGTCTCCTCCCACCACTTCCTCTCAAAATTCTTCCACCTACATCCACTCCTCCTCAGAGCAAGTGGAGCCCCCTGACTATTCCCTGATCCTGATACATCAAATCTCTGCAAGGCTATGCACATCCTATCCCACTGTAGTTAGACAAGACAGGGCAGCTAGAAATGCACATGGCACATACAGGCAACAGCTATGAGATAGTCCCTTCCTGTTCCAGTTATTCAGGAACTATATGGTGATCAAGCTGCATCGCTGCTACATACGGGCAGGGAGGCCTAAATACAACCTGTGTATGCTCTTTGGTTTATAGTCTCAGAGAGCCCCAAGAGTCCAGGTTGGTTAACTATGTTTATCTTCCTGTGGCTGTTCCTGTGCCATTCTGGCCTTCAATCTTTCCTCCTATTCTTCCATAAGCATCTCTAAGTTCCATCCACTGTTGGGTTGTGGGCGTCAGCATCTGTCTGAGTCAGCTTGTGGGTGGACCCTCTTAGAGGACAGCCATATAAAATAGCATTCTTTCCTTTCCTTTGAAATTTTAAAGCAAGACGCTAAAACATTAGATGACCTAATAATTATCAGAATGTACCAGAGTACCAAACTTCAAATCCTAGCATTCATATTGGACAATGTATACACTCCTGTTAATTCTAACTTTAGACAATCTGACAACATTTTCTGACTTCTAATGATAGAACAATCACTTGCAAAAATACTCACACACACACACACACACACACACACACACACACACTCCAATTGATGGCCCCTTTCTTTGAAAAAATATATTTATAGGTGTATGTACATATAAAGACATACATACACATAGATACATCTCTCTCTCTCTCTCTCTCTCTCTCTCTCCATATATATATATATATATATACACACACATATAAAACAAAGAAGCAAAGACAGTATTATTTACTGCTTTCTTTCTTTCCTTAGCTTATATAATGCTTTCTGGAAAGCTAAAGCCCAGAATAAAACCTTCATATTAGATAGAGTTTAAGCGTCTGATTCCTGCATCCTAAGTTTCCAGTATCTTAACTTCATCATTAGCATCTAAGAGACAACCAAGGACAACAACCACAGCACTGCAGTTCATAATTATTAGACGAATATATTTAAGAAATTAAAACTAGAATCAAAATGAGAGATTATCACATGTATATTATTTTATTTATAATATTTAAATATTAAGACTGCAGATGACCAACTCCAGCTGCCATCCAGTGATGGCTTGTGTGATTCAAAGCTATTTTACTTACAAAAAGAAAAAGAAAAAGTTATCTTTCTATTTACTGAAGTTGGGATTAAAGGATATTAGCAATAAAGGAAATTACATTTCTATGGACCAAACGTTTATATAGTGGGGCTTGGGAGATGGCATAATAGATAAGAGCCTTTGGGACTCTAGCTGAGGAGCCAGCCTGGCCTCTCAGCAGGCTCATAATTAGCTGTTACTACAGTTCCAAGGCCTCTTAGTTCCAAGACATCTTCATGTAGGTAGTGCACATACACACAAGTAGACCCAAACATACACATAAAATACAAATAATTCTTTCAAAATGTGTTCTGAATACAAGATGTTTGTAGTAATGTTTTTCAATAATACACTGTTCAAGCATTTAGAAGTGTCTGAAGAGAGCCTGGTATTGTTGAATAGTCCTTAGCTACCAAAGGAGGTTGCAGGTAATGGCAGAAACATTGACAAATAAGTAAAAATAAAGAGGGTCAAACATTATTATAAGGAGTCTACTTCAGAGAATATTTTTTTTGAGACAGAGTTTCTCTATATAGCCCTGGCTTTCCAGGAACTCACTCTGAAGACCAGGCTGGCCTCGAACTCAGAAATCCGCCTGCCTCTGCCTCCCAAGTGCTGGGATTAAAGGCATGTGCCACCACTGCCCAGCCAGAATACAAAATTTTACAAATTGAGTTCCACTGGTAAATTGGAAGATGTAATCTCTGAGGACTGACAAATATTGTCATACCTAAAATTATTTCGAAGCATGAAACTTCTTGAGTCTGTTTTCTCACCAGGTTGGTTAAACAAGTATTCTGTAAATTAGGTAATGCTGTTATTGTGTATTAAGCAAAAGTACTATATATTTTTAACACACAAAACCAATTAATGCCTTAACATATGGAAGTGTTAATTATCCTAATTTGATTATAACAGTGTATAAATGAATCAAATCATCATGACACTCACCATATAGGTGTATAAATATCAACAAAATTACAATTCATTTATACTCATCAATTAGTAATTGTTATGTTATATAATGTTATAGATGCAGCTTGGTATTAGTTTTGCTTCAGAATATGACATGCTTTTGTATATTCTAAGTTTGAATGTTACAATTTTCAAAAGAAATTTATAAGTATAGTTTTAATAATTCTTTAAAATACTTTTATATAATTTAGAACAGCAAAAAACATAAATATTTTATTTCAAACACAACATAGTCAAAACAATGCTTTCTAATTTCTAAAACAGTTAATGTGTATTTTATGCTTATATATTATATTATATTAATTATATATTATTATATATTATGTTATATATATATAAATCCAATAAAAATATGGTTTTAACTTGCAAGCATATTAATGTCAGAAAATTCTAACATGGTAATAAAATCATACTGCAACATTATTAGGAGATTTATTGAATCTATAAAACTTCACTTTGGATATTTACAAACATTTGCAGATTACACTAACCTGTCAAATCACATAATCTAAATGCTGTTATAGCTCTTTAGGATCTCTGTGTTAATAAATGTTTCAGGCAAAAGATTGACCTTTTGCTTGACCTTTCATTCTAAATATAGTACTGCCTACAAAGCTCTTCCATCCCAGCTGGCCATAGGGACACCCAACTTTATAGTCTTTAATTCCAGACCATGAAGTGGCAAGTAGATTTCTGTGTATTCTTAGACCAGCTTGCTCTCTAAGTAGTGTGTTCTAGGCCAGCCAGAGATACCTAGTGAGATTCTGCTAAGAAAAGAAGAAAAAAGTGAACAGAAGGAAGAGAAGAGGAGAGGAGAGGAGAGGAGAGGAGAGGAGAGGAGAGGAGAGGAGAGGAGAGGAGAGGAGAGGAGAGGAAAGGAGAGGACAAGAGAGGACAGGAGAGGAGAAGGGAGGGGAGGGGAGAAGAGGAGGAAAGGGAGAAGAAATGAAGAGAGGAAAAGTGAGGGGAGGACAGAGGAGGGGAGAGGTTTTAAGAGCATAATTTCTATATTATAGGAGACACAATTTCATAGCAAGTTCCTTGATCCTCTGGCTTTTGGTAGGTTGGTCATTTTACTATATTAATCCAATTGATGTATGCTCTTTCCATCTTCTGCAGTTTCTTCATTTTTAATTCTATTTTTTATCATACAAGCATTTCACTTGCTTGTTTGAGAGTTACCCCAAGACATTTTATAACTTTGAGGCTACTGTGAAAGAAATTGTTTCTCTAATCCTTTCCTGGGCCATTTGTCATCTGTATCTAGGAAAACTACAATGTTCATAGCTTGAAGTCAGTGACTGTGAAAGCATTTCACATATCACACAGATCCATGAGGCAATCACAAATAACTAAAGGTCCACGTAGCATTGATATTAAAATTATTTACACTTTATACATATTTTATTTGTTTTCAAGTACATAAGGCAAATCATGTAATGTTTTCCTATATAAAATTGTGAAATATTCAATATCTGAAAATAAAAATACACTATATTTACAGCAATCTTTATCTGCTGTTGGCTGCATCTTTTCCAGTAATTCTATTCTGTGATCTTGTGTTTTTACATAGAACATTTTAATAGTGAAGTGGTCAAAAGCACTACTTTTTGAGCTGGCATCTGAGGTTTTGCTGCTGTGAAGTATATGTCCTCTGAAAAATATGCTTATTTTTTCCTATATGTTTTTTCTTTGTTTTTGAATGTAACTTACTACACAGAAAGAAGGTGTCAAATAGTCAAATTAACTCACATTAGAATTTAATGCACTCTATGTTCCTTTTCAGTAAGTGACAATGGAGTATGATTGACAGTACTGCCAGTTTCATACTTTCAGACCTTGTTTATCATACTATGTCACTAAAGTTTTTTGCATTTAATGTGCTTTTGGGCTTTGTTTTATTCCATGTTCTTCATTTAGATGAGATTTATGAGTATATAATTTATAAAAATACTTGTTTAAAACCGAAGATTTTCATACTTTTATTTAAGTAATTAGTAACAAAATATGCTGATTGAAAGCCCCCTTACAAGCATCTTAGAGTTTTCACCACCAATAGCTGTGATTTAAAATCAAATACAGTCTTTATGAGGAGGAAATGTGATCCCTGTTATGGAAATCAACCAGAAGGTCAGAGAAATTGAGATAGATGACCTACTGCTAAGCCAGTATTATGCAAGCATTATTAAACAGACCAGGAAATAAATCACCACCAATACATTAGTCAAAAATAAATAAATCCTGCTGGTTAAGATATAATGGGCTTTATCTTTTACAGAAACTGCAATGAGTAGGTTATAATAAAGGGCAGATTTAAAAGAAATGATTTTACAGAGTTTAATATAGAAGTTAGATTAGCCATATGTTTAAATCATTATTCTTGTGCCACATATTTTTTTTTTCTTAATATAACTGAAGACAGAAGGAAGCCCGGGGTGTACAAAGAAAGAGCAATGAGTTTTCTCCTTGAAAAACACACTTGCATTTTTGGTCCTAGATCAGTGATTCTCCAACTTGTCTGAACATTAGAATCACTTGGGGACCTTTGCTAACATACCACTCTCAGGGGACATCCCCTAGAGTTTCCTAATCAGTCTGTCTGCATACAGAGCACTAGCATCGACATGTTCCATTCTGGTTCTGCGTGTGACTTTACTTTGCATATGATTTCAGAAACACTGTGTTAGGCTCGTTTCCCTATCTATCAAAGATGTCAAGGCATATCTTTATTAATAAGTTTTCTGAAAACGCTATGTGAGCATAAATGTTGTAGTACATCTACACCAAGGCATTTCAAACACATACTCGGAATGCTGCTGCTTCCGTAATTTGCATATACTGTCTCCATCATTCCCTGCTTCCGTTAACATCTGTCTTTAAAAACAAAATACCTGAAATTCTTCACATTAAATGCTCTCTGTATACACACTTTTTTAAACTTCTTAAATCAGCTCTATAGACATTTGGATTGCACTGGGAAGGGAAGAAAGATTTAGCAGAATCTACCTAGCGAACTGTAAGACATTAAACAGACACTTAATTTTTCACTCTGTAATAACAAATAGAACTTTTCAACATGACAACCTAAAGCAATTTCAAAATATCATCAAGTGTCCCTAGCTGGAATTTATCAGCCTGGAATTACTCCTTTTCCTAATCATAGCCTTGGTAGACAACTCTGAATATCTATGATAAATTGAAAGTTCATCACTTCCTCATAATAATATCAGTAAAATATTACAGAAAGTTAATTGGGTACAAAATAGCAGGCAAAAGACAAGCAGAGGGAGGGAAATACCTTTACCAAATTCAAATAGCTCCCTGGACCGAGCATACACAGCTCCAGGAAAGCTGTTTGTCTTAAACAATTTGAATTACATGTTCCATTTTGCTTCAATTTCTCTTATTAACTTTACCTTATATTTTATTCTCTCTCTCTCTCTCTCTCTCTCTCTCTCTCTCTCTCTCTCTCTCTCTGTGTGTGTATATGTGTGTGTATGTGTGTGTGTGTGTGAGTGTGTGTGTGTGTGTGTGTGTGTGTATGTGTGTGTGTGTATGTGTGTGTGTGTTGATATGTCTGTGTGCTCCAAGTAGAGACGTAAGGAACTTTGTGAAGTCAGGTCTCTCTTTTCTCCTTTACACAGATTTCAGGCATCAAATCAATTTGTTGGGTGATCATTTTTATCTATTTAGTCATTTAGATAGATTTCATTTGTTTGCTTGGAGACATAATTTCACTAAGTAAGGCATACTGACATAGAACTCATTCCATAGCACAAACAGGCCCTAGACATGTGATTCTACAGATAGATTCCTCCTAAGTAGTTGAAATTATAGGCTTTTACAACCAGACCTGATAGCATATTTTTCTCTAATTAGTAATTGAACTGACATAAGAACCAATAATCAACATGAAGTCCTTTTTTATTTACTTAATTTTTTTTTTTTTTGTGTGTGTGTGTGTGTGTGAACAGGTTTTGAGGCTCAAAACTGGAGGTAGGTCTCCATGTCAAATACCTTAAGTCTGTTTATTTATGACCCAGTGAGTCATCTCAGCAACTAGGTCCCTATCTTAAGTCTTGCTTGGCTGCATCCTAGTTATATCAACTTTTTACAAGAGCTGATTCTTGGCCCTTAGAATAACGGCCACATTTTGATGTGTTTTGGAGAGGAATACTCATTATTTATTTTATTGCCAGTCTATTGGTTGACCACTGTTTCACTCATGACTTGGGAAGCGGACAGTACCATGCTAATCTGTTACCTGACTTACTTACATCCTATCCAAATCTTGCCTGGAATACCAGCAGCTATCTCAGGCGACTTTCCTTTCTAGACTGAGAAAGATCACTTCCTCTAAAACCTTCTTTGATATTTTCTTTCAAGAAAAAAAGTATAAAAATCATTCTTGGTTTAGAATAATTCCTTACCAGGTGCTACCTTGCCTGGCTAAAGATGAGAAGCCTTCAAAAAATAGTTTTGAAGTATATTCAGGCTTTAGAAATCTTTGGTTTTAAATTATGTGCCTCTTCACAGAGATAGTATCCCAGAAAAATACATGCAACTTAAAAGAAACCCAGAAGAAAAGAAGTGTTTAAAGCCACTGACAATAATAATGGACAGGATAAATATTTTAGGGGACTATTTCCAACTGTTATACTTTTATCTCTATTGTGGAGCTCACATTCAGAAATAGATAGAAAAGATTTTGGCAATTGAGCTCTTGAACAGAAACAGCTCATGGATTTCTCAGTGGGAGAATAGGAAACACATCACTAAATCTTTCTTAGGACTTGTAAGCACATTAATGAGCTCTGTGCTCTGTTTCTGATTAATATAAAGCTCTCATTGAATTAAATGTGCTTCAGTTTTCCTGATGGTGTTGGATTGTAGACTGAGAAAGTGTGCACAAGGATCCTTTTTCTATAGGTCACGAGAGACCGGTTGCACTTGGTTCTATAAGTCTCACTGGGATAAACCCCTGTGACATCTCAGGAACACTTATTTTGTTTCACAAAAAGTTTCATTTTTAATACATAAGGTCATTATTTACAAAAAGTTCTTTTTATAACTTTTGTAGGAATTTCTACTACATGACAAATGGCTCTTTTCTAAGACAATTGGTCTCTCTTAAATAACTAAAAGAATAAGGGTATTTTTAACAGCTAGAAGGTACGAATTTGCATATTTACACTCTGTCCATGAAGAAGCTGAAACTGAGTTTTACTACTTATGGCCATATATTTATGTATGTATTTATAAAAGTCCTGATCCATGAAACACCGTTATGTTGTCTTTGTTATGAGACTTTATATATTATTGTTTGGACCTGCCATGTGATGTCAAGAACTGTAGCATCCAGACTGAAGAGAGAATAGCGTGATAACAGACACGTTTTGTGATGTACTAAATTTTGGGTGGGAATGCATACTAGCTATAGAATAGTTATACATATAAGCGTGGTAATTTATTCTGTGTGTATATGTATGGCTATAAACATATAACTGTGGTAACAGAAATAATTAGATGATTTGTTTGTAATTTTTTGCTGCTTGAATATTCTACCTTCAAAGCACATAGTAGACTCTTAAAAATTAAAAAAAAGATCTTATAGACCAGTATAATCATTTTACCAAACTGTACAATGTAATTTACCAGCATATTATTTAAGGAAATTTCCTTATACTAGACAAAAGGCTTAGCTTACAGTGTTACTTATTCTGCCCTCTCACAAGTCATCAGAATTAATCATGCTTTTGGATTACTTTATGTTAAGATTCAATGGTTTTTATAAAACTGTTCCAGAAAGAACAAATGTGTATATGACTTTATAACATCTGCACAAAAATTAGACAGAAATAGACAATTTCATGCACATACCAGCAGGATAGACACTGTATATGTTACATATAGCTTTATCTTGATAAGGTAACTTATCTCCTCCACTCAGAGTATAATCATCACTGATGATTGGGTAGCAGAACAACCCTGAGATATGTTCTTCAAGAATATGTCAACTAAGGAAAATGAAAATCACAAGGAATTGTTCTTCTTACCTGAATTATTTTCCAAAAAAAAATGTTAACGGGGAACTGAAGAGGTGAGTGGGCACATTTCAGCTACAACAGAGCCCAGGATGATTTTTGCATCTAAAATGTCAGCGTGTACATGGAAAGGCTACATGATGGCATCCAAGAACATGTAGGACACTTGCATTCATGCACACTCACACAGATCCCCTATGGAAGGAGGATGAGTAGAGACACACTGGGTTCTCTTGCCATGCTTATGAGAATTAGTACTGACACAGAGCAGCCCCTTGGACGCTGTGGGTTAAAGTGCCACCGGGCACTAATGACCATGCCATCTATATTTTCCTCATTAGCCTCCAACACATCACTCCATTTCTGAAATTTTCCACGGCACCCTCTAAGTGCAATTAGTATTAAAATATGCAGGATTCACTGTTTTCCGAAAAAAAAAAAAAAGACAGCAAACTGTATCATCATCGGTATTTTCAATAATGCATTGCACAATGACCTTCCTTCACAAATAATTCATTTACCAACTAAAATGCCAAATTCTGGAACTAGCTATATAACCTTAAGAGATCATTCACAAAGATATTACAGACAAGCCCCGGCTCTCCAGAAAGCTGTCACATTTAATGCCCGTGAGACATGTGTTCCCCACAATACAAAAGGATGCCTGAATTAAATAAAGACTTTCTCACCCAGCACAGAAAACAATAAGTCACGGCATCTTCAATTATAGGTAATGAAAACAGCTCACATGTACAGAACATTATAGAACTGAAAATAGTTTACATATACATTGCCTCCTACAAGCTATCATTATTCTAATCATTGTTTTGCCAGACAGCTACAAAACAGGGCTCCTCGGGGGTATTTTACTGCTTGTCAGGCTAAAGAGGCAATGATTTGTGACAGCTGGTCAGATTACCAGCAGAGAGAGATAACAAAGATTGTGCTGAAGTTTCAATTTCTTTGTCAGGAGAAGAGACTCTTTATTCTGTGTCCAAGCAAAGTTCGTTAAGATGGTCAGCAACCCCAGGGGAAGTCACCTTCCTCAAAATATTGGTTAAGCTTCAGAACAGACCACCTGTTGCTTATATTTCAATTAGTGCTGTTCTAAGCCAACTAAGCTAAATAAGAAGTTATTTCACATCATCCAGTGATACTTTTTTAGACTCATTAAAGAGCAGGGACATTTGCTGTTTAGGTGTGACTCTGAGGAACATTTTTTTAGATTAAAATATAAAGGTAGTTCCACTAGAGTCAAGTATGAAGAGAAGTCTGTATCAACCCAGGTAAATGCGAAGGTGGAAAGGATGGTTAAGAGGGGAAGGAAATGTCTCCAGATGTAAGAAGGGAAGGAAGTCATGGAGAGAGGAAGGAAAAATGGGGAGAGAAGGGAGGGAGAAAGGATAGCTTGAATTCTACAGGCTTGTTTGCAAGACAAGATATCCATACTGTCTGTCCTCTGAACACTTACAGGCAATATGAAGAACATACCCCTGTTGTTTTAACTTTTTGCATTTCTTGATAATCATATTTATTGAAAAAAAGAGGGACATATGGTGGGGGGTAACTGGGAAAGGGGAAAGCCTTTGGAATGTAAACAAAGAATATAGAAAATAAAAAAAAGAAAAAAAAACTAAAAAAAAAAAAGAAGGAAACAGAATATCCACAAAGTTTGTAGCCCTAACATTCAGTGAAATTGACTTAATTCAGTCATCATTTTTTTTCTTGTCTTCATGGTTTATCCCTCAAAAATATATCTTTGCAAATGTTGCTTTATTTGTTCTCTATGTAGAACCATAAGGGAGTGAAACTAATTCTTAAAGGTTTTATATATACATATATATATATACATATATATACATATATATGAATGAAAGTAAGTATCATATTTAATTGTAAAATTGATTTTGTACATTTTTATAACTTTTGATCTTTCTTCAGTGCAGTGATAATATATTTATTCCTTTAACAAATATGTTTGTTTGAGAGTCTTTCATCTAACCTATAATGCTCTTAGAAACTGTAGACTTACAGAGTAAATAAAGGCAGACAAACACATGAATTTGTCAAATTGGATGTTAGTATCGTAGCTGAAGAAACATGGAGAATGGTTATGTGCTCCACCATGTTCTCTACAGTGTACAAAGGATGAAAATAGTACCTGGATTTCACATTGAATATGCACTATAAACTCACATAAGAAACCTTTACATTGTTATTATACGTGGTATTTTATGAAATTTAGCATTTGTTTATAATTATTATAAAACAAATGTGCTCATTTGTCTCAGAATATGTTGGTATTAATATAATTCATACACAAAATTAAATATAATTATGCCATCCATTTACTCAAATACTTAAAACACTATGTGAACAGTTAACAACTTGTATAAACAGTAGTTGCTTAGTGTAGTCTTTGACAATTATTTTCTGACATAATTTTAAATGGTTTCTTCTTTTCAATTATTAGCTAAAATGTCACCTATTTATTTGGGAATATTCTGTTACATTTTAACATGGAAAATAAAATTGATCTTATGGGTTTTTATTATCCATGAATTGTTTCACAAACATAACTAGTTATTTTTATATTATTTACTTTTGTATATGTGTGTGCATGTGTGTATGCCATCATATGTATGGGGACATCATAGGACAAACTGTAGAGATTAGTTCACTCCTTATACCAGGTGGAAATTAGACATTAAACTCAGGTTGCTAGTCTAGGAGGGAATAGTCATTACAAGCAAGAGACACATTGCTAACTACGAAATATAAAATCTGATATTGTATTACTAATAGAGATGTTTCTGTAGCAGAAATGTGTGTGGTTTCAATCTGTTAGTTTGGAACTAGAATAGAAACATCCAGAGAATTTCCCAGAGCTATCTTGATACCTGTCACTGGTGAAAGGATAATTTTGGGGGTAACAGGTTTGGGAAACTGAAGTTACAAATACTCATTTTAACACATTGAAAACAGAATAAATTAGGGTAAAATCTTTTAGTGCCAAAACCTTTGTTTAATTCTTACTCTCCTATTGTCCTATACCAGAGCTGAATTTAGGAAGACCCAGTTTGAATTATCACCATATGAATTACTTTGAACACATCAACCCTACATCTACCATTACCTTTCTCATAGTAATACTAGAATATCTAATAGAAAAGAGCTACATGCTTATAGAAGTGAAGAAGCACAGTAGGAGCACACCTATGAAATTGTTTCCTCTGTTTCTCATTGTTTCTTTCAGTGCAGCATTGGTTTCTACCCTCAAAGAACACTTGAGTTTCTGAATCCTGTCTCTCTCATGATGACCTCATCATCTTCTAGACACTAGGTGAGATTTCTACATTAGCCTTTAAGGCCACAAGCCTGAGAATGAGGTGGAAGGGCATGCTTCCT
Organism: Apodemus agrarius; assembly: GCA_964023405.1. Lineage (NCBI taxonomy): Eukaryota > Metazoa > Chordata > Mammalia > Rodentia > Muridae > Apodemus > Apodemus agrarius. The sequence continues at coordinate 27,341,330 of OZ030016.1, read as the reverse complement.
GAACCATGTCCGCTGCTACAAGGCAAACATTACTTTGGGCTCAGAGTCTGCTTATATTTACAATACACATGGAATCAAAGGTGTAGAAAATTACGTTATGCATGTATTCCAGGTTTTAAATTGAGACTATAATTATAAATGTATCTTAGTGACCTTAAACTGTAGGGTAGGGACATATAAACAACATAAAAACTGAGAATTGCAAGAATGTTATTGTAGGCAAATGTCATAATTGTCTTTTTCTACAAACTAAAATTTAAGTCAATCTCCTTATCCAAATAATAGGATCTCACTATAGTACTATCCAACAGCAACTAATTGTTTATTTTTCCAATCTCTCAGGTAAGTAAAAAGCCAAATAACATGTAAGGCAAACCTATCAGAATTACACCCAAAAAAAATCGATGATGCGCATCAAGCATTTAGTAAAATTTTACTTCAGTTTGAATTCTGCTGTGGATGGAGATGGATGGGAATTGGCTACTGGTTTTGCTCTGATCCTGCATGCACATCTCATTTTTTTTAAACATTGCAAAAGAATTCTGAGATTTGCCTACCTTGCTTAAGCACAGACAATAAGGTAGCTGGGAGGGACTGCACCCTGAAATTGCCATTCCTACCCGGTACTGGCCTGTACCTGGACTTAACTCCCTTGCAGGCTGCCTCTGAACTTAGGATTTTGCCTATCTTTGTAAGCATTAAAAAAAAAAACTTAGTTGGGTGATATCACAACTCCCTAAATTCTTTATCTTTCTTTCCTTAATATCTTTCTGAGAAACCAGCTCTTATGAAGTTGCCTGTTTTTCCTAGGTCAGTGAAGCCCCACATGTAATTCATATTGCATGCTTGTATTTTGCATAGTTGAGAAATTATGTATTTTCAAACTCATGTTTTCAGTTCTCTGTCCCACAGCCAGAAGGGCTGTCTCAAAGGGCACAGCATTCCTCCAGTTTCTTGAGCTATCAGACACATTCTTGCGTCCCACACTTGTGCTGTTTCTGATGATCATAGAGTCTTTAACCTCATCCTAGAGGACATTCCTTGAAGGAGGAATATGAAACTATTCACAGTATTATATAAACAAGCCTAATGCCCACAGCAACCAACAACAATGAGCAGGCCTACAACAGGGCGGCTCTGTTCCAGGGAAGGGAACCATGTCACACCTTCCCTACTGTAGCCAAGAAGGAATTGGCATACTGACATCTCAGTAAGATCAGATAGCAATAAATCTTTCTGAACTCTGGCTAACTGGTTCAATGCAGCTGCTGTAGCTCCAACTCTTCTCCAAGCTGACTGATTCAATCTGGTTTCTCTCAGCTTGTCACTGAATTGCTGTACTTGGCCTCAAACTAACTCTGGTAATTTGTTCTACTCTTCTGGTGCCTTCTCACTATCTGACTTCAACTGCCCCTGCTGACCTGCACTAAATGTCATGAACTCACTAAAGAACTGAAAAACTTCACTATACGGTACTCATTGCATGACTACCAACTGATGGACTCCCTCACTCCCTGTGCTGTTCTCATGAGAGCTGGGCATATCCTATCTCTGACCCATTCTGTCAAATCTTTCTCTGATTTGTCACTTTGTATTCCATTCAATTAGAGGTCATATTCAAACATGACTATATCCCTCTGCAAACTAATTTTTCCCTTAAAGGCTTGTACTAACGGCATGTCTGTACTCCACCCAAAGGGATTAAGGATATGTACTCCAGCCAGATTGGCCAGTGTGGCTGGATTAAAACTCATATACATACTGCTAACAGGTTGCCACTTCACAATCATTGCTTCTAACCTTGACAATACTTGGACACGCTGAGAAGGAGTAAAGATACATATCTATGTACACACAGGGAGCAAAATGCAAGCCGTGTTTAGACCTGTCAATCAGTCCCTATCTGAGAATCTGTCTACATGACTCTGCCCCATTGCCATTGAGATGAAAGGAAGGAACTGAGCTTAGAGGAGGAAAACAGGAAAGGAAAACATAAGGAAAATAAAAATAGAGTATATAAGTGAATAAGTAAGTTAGTAAGACATAAATAAAAACTAAGTGTTAGAAGAAAATAGCTGGAACAATGAAGGAGATAAGTGTCATAGTTGTAGTTTAAATGAACTTTCCTGTCAAGACATGGAGGGGGGATAAGTGTGAGGTGAGACATTTAAGAAGGGAATGAGAGAAAGTAATGGAGAAAATTATAAGAAGGAAAAGCATGCACGGAAAAAGAGGAACAACCCAGCTCAAAAGGATGAAGCTGGAAGAGAAGAAAAACAATTAAAATGTAAATAAAACTCAAGTTACATGATACAGAGTAGGTCTATTTATGTATCAAGGAATATATATGTATGAATGGAAAAGAGGTAATAAATTTGAAAAAGATGTAGCAAAACTACATGACGGAATAAGAGTGGAGAAAAATATGGGGAAAATATGTAATTATATTATATTCACCCCAAAATAAAAACACATTTTAAAAGATGGTAAATATATATGAAAGCAAGGAGTTTAGGGCTAGTCATGAAAAAGTAACCTATTTCAAGTTAAGTAAAAATAAATTGTGAATAAGACATATTACATATACAAACAAACATAGGAGTGCATCATAAATTTTGACTTCAGGATTGATCAAATATATAACTTTAAGAGTTATTATGAACAGATTTAGATTCATCTCTTGAATTATATGTGTTCTAAGGCCCACAAGCTATTTTGATAAAATACAGTGAGTTTTGCTGGTTGTGAGTGATAAGAAGAGGAAAGACCTAACTTAGTGAAGGACAGATTATACCTTGCAGAACGTTACAAGAGCACTTGAGAAAATTCTGAAGTCAACGTTCGAAATGAAAGAAAAAAGACAAGATACCTTTGCTGGCAAATTTATATCTTGGTATATATAAGATTCATCACACATGAAGAGGTATAGCTATTTCCAAGCATTATCAATTTGATATCATGAACCACAGCTTATGACTAAGAATGACAGATACAAATACATATAGGCAAATAACTTAATTTCATACTGTCTAGTCTACCTTACTTTAAAGAAAGTTCTGAGTAGTCTGAAGTGGTGACTTATACCTGTGATTACAGGGTTTTAGATGTTAAGGAAGGAAGATCAAGAGAGTATTGCCAGATTGGACTACACTGGGAGGCAACATGGATAAATTAAGAGTGAAGAGAGAGATTCTGGGACTTAAACTAGCTCTATTAATTTCCCCCAAAGATATTTTGTCTGCAACACACACACAAACAAACAAACATAAACTGCAGCACAAACAAGTCAATATTCACTTAAAGTGAAGGTAGGCTTTTGCCTGTTCCTCTGTCAGCTGCCCTTATAACATTATGCTTAAATGAAGGTGAAACAGCCTGTGCTGTATAGATTGACCAATTCTTTTGAGAGATATAAATAATCTTAACAATAATGAAGCACTTATTATTATTTTATGTCATTAATGTTTTAAAATCATCATGTATATTTGAAATAATAGCAATATCCTATATGATATATTTATGAAAGGAGAAATGTTTTCAGTTGAATTAATTTCTCTTGATTTTTAATAGCTAATATTCATGGTTGATACCCAAGAAAGTTAAACTATATTGGCTATCCTATTTTCCACTACATACAGTTGTATGCACATTAATACATTTTTGTAGGCAGGCATACATAAACACAAACATGCACACGTACATATATGCTTATATATATACACACAGAGACACACTTGTGCAAGCACAAACACAACTTGTTTAAAATATTTATTGAAGGAGTGCAGACTTAAGGCTTAATAATTCCTTGACACTGTTTTTAATTTATATAATTAGTTTTGAAATTTTGCCTCAGATGCACAAATCCTCCTGATCTACAGCATGCTGCATAGTTAGAATTACACCTGGTAATTCATAGTGTCTTCTCTGTGACACAAAACAGAGAGTTTAGGATGAATTTCTTGATGATCGGCCCTCTTCCTCTGAAAGTCTAAATGTTTATATCTGTCTGGTTTACTATTTTATATTGAATATTCAAGTTTTTCTAAGTAGAATAAATTCTAAAATGTGTAGGAGTTTTCACTCTTGAAAAGGTGTATTTCATTAAATTCACAATGCTAAAATCTTAAACAGACCCAGGATTCCATATTCTTAGTTGAAAATAAAATGTCAACTGATGCAAGGCATGCATCATTCACAAGGATTAGTAATAATTAATACTGATGCATTCTGTAAGTATGTAAGTTAGAAATGTAAGTTTCAATGAAAGTTTATGTCAAGAGTATTTATGTTAGACTTACAGAGTTGGGAAGTTTCCCAGATCCGAGCACTCCAAAAGATAAAGAATTCCCAGTGAACAGGCATTACCTGGATAAAGAAAACTAGGTAAAAATAACTGAACAAATATTTGCAGGATATGTTTCCTGTGGTGACAGAAGACCCTGGAAGACCCTGGAAGACAAGGACATTTCTCTTTTTCAAGGATTCTAATGAAACATTTTTTGTTTGAGAGGAAGGATTTGAAAGGTCAAAAACTAATGCCCGAGTTTATTCTTGAATTCATGTAGTTGAAGTCATGGAATGAATATAAACATGGAATGCCAAGATCAGGTTTGTGATTTATAAATATCATTCTGGCCATGAATAGGCAAAACAAGAAAAAAAAGACAGAAAACCTGCTATATTGCTAATGCAGCCACGGCTAGGATTGATGGCAAACTGAAAGCGAACACAAAAAAACAGGAATCCACCAGGTGTTTAGGAAAGGACAGTGAAAAGTGAAGAGAAGCCAGGAAGCCAGGAAGCCAGGTGAAGAAACTTACATGAGAAACTGGGTGACTCAGTATGTGGTCAATGCAATCTGGAATAATAACCGTCAGAAAGACAGTCTAAATTTTAGATCTGTGGGAAGCCAAGTGACAAATTTTAAGTCTTAGTTGTGATTTTCAAGTGATTTTCCCTTTCCTGGATCCCCCCTCCTCGAAAGTCCCATAAGCCCTCTTCCCTCCCCCTGTTCCCCAATACACCCCTTCTTACTTCCCTGTCATGGTATTCCACATTACTGCTGCACTGAGCCTTTCCAGGACCAGGGGCCACTCCTTCCTTCTTCTTGAGCATCATTTGATATGTGAATTGTGTCTTGGGTATTCCAAGCTTTTAAGCTAATATCTGTTTTGTCAGTGAGTGCATACAATGAATGTTCTTTTGAGACTGGGTTACCTCACTTGGGATGATGTTCTCCAGTTCCATCCATTTGTCTAAGAATTTCATGAATTCATTGTTTCTAATAGCTGAATAGTACTCCATTGTGTATATATACCATATTTTCTGTATTCACTGTTGAGGGACATTTGAGTTCTTTCCAGCTTCTGGCTATTATAAATAGGGCTGCTATGAACCTAGTGGATGGAGCATGTATCCTTATTACGTGCTGGGGAGTTCTCTGGGTATATGCCCAGGAGTGGTATAGCTGGGTTCTCTTGATTATCATTCCTAGTTTTCTGAGGAACTACCAGACTGATTTCCAGAGTAGTAGTAGGAGCTTGCAACCCCACCAGCAGTGGAAGAGTGTTCCTCTTTCTCCATATCCTTACCAGCATCTGTTTTCTCCTGAGTTTTTGATCTTAGTCATTCTGACTAGTGTGAGGTGAAATCTCAGGGTTGTTTTGATTTGCATTTCCCTGATGACTAAGGATGTTGAAAATTTTTTAGGTGCTTCTCTGCCATTTGATATTCCCTAGATGAAAATTCTTTGTTTAGCTCTGTACCCATTTTTTAAGGGGGATATTTGGCTCTCTGGAGTCTACGTTCTTGAGTTCTTTGTATATATTGGATATAAGCCCTCTGTTGGATGCAGTGTTGGTAAAGATTTTTCCCAATTTGTTGGTTGCCATTTTGTCCTTTTGACAATGTCCTTTGCCCTACAGAAACTTTGTAGTTTTATGAGGTCCCATTTATCAATTCTTGATCCTAAAGAATAAGCTATTGGTGTTCTGTTCAGGAACTTTTACCCTGTGCCCATGTCCTCAAGGGTTTTCCCTAGTTTCTTTTCTATCAGTTTTAGTGTGTCTGGTTTTATGTGGAGGTTCTAGCAGAAGGAGATAAGAATGGTTCAATTTCATTCTTTTGCATGCTGACCTCCAGTTGAACCAGCACCATTTGTTGAAAAGACTGTCTTTTTTCCACTGGATGGGTGTAGCTCCTTTGTCAAAGATCAAGTGACCATAATTATGTGGGTTCATTTCTGGATCTTCAATTTTATTCCATTGATCTACTTGCCTCTCACTGTACCACTACCATGCAGTTTTTAACACAATTGCTCTTGTAGTACTGCTTGAGGTCAGGGATACTGGTTCCCCCAGAAGTCCTATTACTGTTGAGGATAGTTTTAGCTATCCTGGGTATTTTTGTTATTCCAGATAAATTTTAGAATTGGTCTTTCTAAGTTTATGAATAATTAAGTTCTAATTGTCTACTACTTAAAAAGAAGATTACCTTGAGAATGCTTAGCTCAGAGCCATCATTTTAGAGAGCAAGAAATTGTACACCACACAGATCTGATGCTCAGGCTGTACTCAGAAGGCTTTTGTTTCAGTACTATAGCAACTCTTGTACTCTTCAGTGCGTCCAAAGATAGCTAGAATATAATAGACAGTGTACCAGGAACAAGGTAGAACATAGACAGACAAGACCTTACCTGGTTGAGCTTCTCAGGAGGAAACAAGTTGTAGAAAAAAAAGTAATTATGATCTTGCTCAGTGAGAAAAGGGCAAATGTGTGGGTTGCTTTAGTATATCACTGTCCTCTTCTTGAATTAGCACTCTGCTATGTATCCTTTTAACCATTAGTGAAAACAGCTCTTTACTCCACAGTAGTGTTAATCTATGTGCATTTAGGTTTAGAATATGCAAAAAATGTATTTAAAATTTATAAATTTTCTAAAATCAGGATTAAAAATATTAGTTTGCTAAATTGGTTTTCCCATCAAAAGGATATGTCAAAAAATTTAATAGGCTGGAGAGATTGTATAGAGCCTTATTGGGGTGCCATGCCACCTGGCAGGAACGTCACATCAAATGGCCAATGTGAAGTTCCTCTCCCAGCCTTTGAGAAGGACTCCTGTGTTAGCCATAATCCTCTCCAGCTATGATAGAGCTCACAGATCAAGGTGAAGCCCAGTTTTCTTCAAGGATCTGCAGATTCCTGAGAAACACTAGCCACCTGAGGAGCTACTGAACTGGTTCTGCTGAGAAGCTTTCAGCCTTTGGGGGAAGGGTTTTCCCCTGCCTATATATTTGGAGTTCTTCATTGAACTTTGAGACCCTGAACAGCAATGAAGTCTTGGTCTCCATCTCTTTTTGCTGCCTTCTCATACATCCCCAACTTCCCTTCAAGGTAACACATTCGATGTAACTGCAGGCAGTTACAAGAGATGACACATATGTAGCTGCTCAATCATGGGGACCACATTCCAGATCCTAAAACCCATGCCACCATGCAGGTATTTTACAAAACCCTGTGAGGTAACTCAGAGGGATCAGATACCTTCTTTTGACTTCACAAGCAAGTAGCTATGTGTGCCTACACACATGTTTCACACTCACAAACACACCAATACAAATAAAGAATATTTATAGAATTTTAAGATACACTGTCATTTTGAAAGGTTAAAAGTTTTATTAGGAAAATAAAGCTAAGATATAATCTTGAAAAGGTAAATTGTGAAGGATATAAAATTTCTACCTTGATGTCTTTGAGTTCTTGGATTACTATCAAGGGAGAGTTATGTTTTTTTGTGATGTGAAAGCCCAAATGTATGAAACACCTGACTCTTGAATTGACAATGGTCACATTTTAAGCCACATAATATGAAAACAATGCTTAAGAAAAGTTTTAAGACCTAAACGCACTTTTTATGTATCCATTTTTCCATTGAGGGACATTAAAAACAATGAATTCATGAAATTCTTAGGCAAATGGGAGGAACTGGAGAATATCACCCTAAATGAGGTAGCCCAATCACAAAAGAACACTCATGGAATGCACTCACTGGTAAGTGGATATTTGCCCAGAAGCTCTGAATACCCAAGAAACAATTCACATATCAAATGATGTCCAAGAAGAACAATGGAGAGGGTCCTGGTCCTGGAAAGGCTCCATGCATCAATGTTGGGGAATACCAGGACAGGGAAGGGGGAGGGGGTTGATTGGGGAACAGGGGAGGGGAGAGGACATATGGGAATTTAGAGGAGTAGGGAACCAGGAAAGGGGAAATCATTTGAAATGTAAATAAAGAATATATCTAATATATTTAAAAAAGAACTAAACACACATGACGTGAACGTGTGTGTGTGTGTGTGTGTGTGTGTGTGTGTGTGTGTGTATTTCAAAAATATAGCTTTTGGGTTAGACTAAAACTTGAGTAAATGTTTGAATACAAGTGTTAACAACAGAAACACACTAGCAAATGTAAATGGATAGAGAATTGAATAAACCTGCATGTAAATCACTTCAGCTCTTTCTCTGGCCTAGAAAGATGTTGGCAAATTTGCATGCCATTGTGTAAGTTGTACTCCTGAAAAACCAACTGTCTGCATTTCAAAATTTAAAAGAAATAAAATTTTACAATATGGATAATGGCTCTTAATCATTTTATTTTCCATATATATATATATATATATATATATATATATGGAAAATATATATGTGTGTGTGTGTGTGTGTGTGTGTGTGTGTGTGTGTGTATGTGTGTGTAATGAGAGATTTTTGGATATTTGAAAGAAACAAAAGTTTTAGATGGTGAGGGCTAAACAACTAAAACCATGTAATTGACCACATGTAGATAAGAGGCAACCACAATTATTGCAGTAAGAAGTTTCTGACACATGTTAATTAAAAAAATACTTTTACCAGATAATAGCATAGTATTTTATTATCAAGTAAGGGGAGGTAGATGCTCAAAGGAAAATCTATTAATGTAAATAAGGAACTGAATTAAGATATCCCTTTTTCCATTTTCTGGGAGAGAAATAACATAGGGGGAGCAAACAAGGATACTGGGATTAGAGGGAAGACTGGAAGCTGTGATTGAGATGTAAAGTAAATAAATAATTAAAATATAAATAAAAATGTATCAAATGCTCAGAATAGAGTTTCTCAACATTGCTAATGCTGTGACACCTTAGAACAGTTACTTCATCATGTTGTGATCTTCAACCATAGAATTACTTTCACTGATGCATCACAACTGCATTTTGCTATTGTTGTGAATTGTGATATTCAATCTGATAGGCAGAATACCTGATTTGTGACCCCTGTGTAAGGGTCATTTAGCCCCCGAATAGGATTTAAGCCACAGAATGAGAACTACTGCCTTAGAAGCACTAAATATTCCATAGCATAGAAAAATAACAGACTATGGCCAATTTCCAGGGAGCAGGAAAAGGAGAAATGGGGAACAAGTGTTCGCTGATGCAGACATTATCATGGGAGAGGTTTAGGAAGCAGAATCCCAAGTTACAAAATATATGAAGTAGTTCATCTCTCCTCAGAGGAAGAGTTTCAGAAAACAGGACCAGCACAGAGTGAATGGAAAGTTTCTGGGATCAATGGGTCTCCAAAGCTGCACATATAGTGTTTCCTGTCCTTTTATATTTCCACTGGTGACAAAAGAAAAAAATGAATAAAAGAGAATAAAAGTGATAGCAAACATTATACTGATTCAGACTGTTGTTCTCTCATTCTTTCTTCCCATCTTTATAGAGAAAATCTACTACACATTATAGTCTCTGCATGTTTACAATGAGAGCACTCCAGCCCAGTGTTTATCTCAGTACTGGGGCTACTAGAAGTCAGAAAAACAGTGCTCACTTTTCTGCCACATATATGTACTTGTGACATTGCATAAATCAGCACATGTACTTCTGTCCCATTGCAGGACCGTCTGCTTCTATCTATGTCGCTTTTGAGTCTCTCAAATCAGTGCCACTGGGGATTAGTGTGGGCTTGCTATGCTTTGGCAAAGGTTTGTTTTCTTTGTTAGTTTCCCCCTTTGTCTTGATGGTGCAAATATAGAACAGATCCTCTACTTTCCCAATTATCCCTGAGGAAATGTTACTGGAAATTTTGCTTTTGTGTATTGTAAGTTGCCCACCCCACCCCTACTCCGGGCTCCAATAATAGAATCCTTCCTCCACGTCCTTGATTATTTCACATGAGATGGAGCTTTCTGGTACATCAGATACCTTCACCACATTTCAGTTTTTGCCACAGTAAAGAGCAGATCTGCCGGCTTGTAATTTTCAAATGCCAGAATATCTCAGTGGCTTGAAGTAAGAAAATTTATTTCTTGTTTACACTGTGTTAAGAAAGACGTGCCAGGCTGACAGTGTTTGCATCTTAGCAAAGGAATTGTGTTTTCAAGATTGGTACAAACACTTCCCTATACAAACAACCAACAACAAAATCCCCTGACATTAACACATATACCTTCTAACGTGCACTCATATTTTATTAATTGACACAAGGTATATTGCTGTTCTAGAATTTAAATATGTAAAACTATACAGGCTCACTCCATGTTAAAGCATCAAAAATATATTTTGAAACTAACAGTTGCCAATGTTTTAGACACTATTTGGACATTATGAACAAGAGTTAGGACTGAACCCCACAGATTTCCTGGTCTCCTTGTATCCAACACACCCTCAAGGTTTCTCTTTGTAATTCTTTTTTTTTTCAATATTTTCATTCCTGCTTTAATTTTTACTTTTCTTATTAAATATTTGCTTTATGCTTTTTTTATATTGCAAATGTTATCGCATTTCCTTGTTTCCCCTCCGAAGACACCCTATCCCCTCTCTTCTGCCCCTGTACACCAACCCACCCATTCCCATTTTCTTGACTTGACATTCCCGTACACTGGGGTATTGAGCCTTCATTGGACCAATGGCCTCTTCTCTCATTGATGTCTGAAAAGGCCATCCTATGCAACATATGTAGCAGGAGCCATGGGTCCCGCTATATGTACTCTTTGGTTGGTGCTTTAGTACCTGGGAACTCTGGGGTTGGTTACCGGTTGGTTCATATTGTTGTTCCTCCTATGGGGCTGCAAATCCCTTCAGCTCCTTGGGTCCTTTCTCTAGCTCCGCCATTGGGGGCCCAGTACTCAATCCATTGGGTGAGTGTGAGCATCAACTTCTGTGTTTGTCAGACACTGGCAGAGTCTCTCAGGCGACAGCTGTATCAGGCTCCTGTCAGGCAGCACTTGTTGGCATCTGCAATAGTGTCTGCATTTGGTAACTGTATATGGCGTGGATCCCTGGTTGGGGCAGTCTCTGAATGTCCTTTCCATCAGTCTCTACTCCACACTTTGTCTCTTAATCTCCCCATGGGAATTTTGATCCTCTCCTCTAAGAAGGACTGAAGTAGCCACACTTTGGTCTTCCTTCTTGTTGAGCTTCATGTGGTCTGTGAATTTTATCTTAGATATTCTGAGCTTTAGGGCTAATATATCATCCAAGAACGTAAACTTGTTTAAATTGTCATGACTAAAGCAGAACCCAAAATGGATGCAGTTGGTGTTAGGCCTAAGCTTCAACACACTATCAATGTCCAGCAAATATGTTCTTTTCCAGTAAAGAGTGATACTGAAATTTTCAGTCATTTTGTGTTCCGGAACAGAAATGGAAATATAATTGGAGAATTGGAAAACATAAACAACAATAGAGTACCTCCCAGTATAGGATCTTTTGTGTCTTCTCTGATTGTTGTGGATGTTACTTGATGTGTATTTACTGAGCAGGAGGAAGAGTTTTGTGAGGTATAAAGGGATGCTGACTGATACAGAGGAATACGTTACAGAAGAAACCAAAGGTCTGGAGGCATGAACTCGTGAGAACTCAGTATGCATCTTCAACCTCATAAACCAGAAAGTGGAGGATCAGCAACAACCTCTGCCTAGGAACCCAAAAGGGAACAGAAATTAGTTATTCAAACATTCACGGGTTACATATACAAAAAATGGGAAGATGAGTCTGCACATCGACTTCAGCAGAATAATACCAGTTGAAAAGAAGTACCACTTTGGCTTTTTAAAAATTAAAATGATTAAATGTAAACTTTAAGAAATAAAATAGTTATATAAAAAAACTGTATGAAATGAAAACTGAGAATCATATATAATATGTTCACTTCTAAGAAACCAAAATTTGAATGAGATGTGGAGTCTTTCCAGTTAATTTCCTTCAGAAAAGTCAGAGTCCCAGCATGACACAGACACTTCAGCTTACATTGAGACATTAAAAATGTGTAGATGGAGCCCTGGTTTCAATTTGTTCCTAAAAAGAAAGAAAAGAAATTCCTTATCCCAGTTGATCAGTGATATCTCAGAATTATTCTCTCAGCCAATTATTCTGCAGGTCCTATCAAAAATCCATTATGTATAGTTAATCTTAATACTAAATCCAATTTCAAATAATATGTGATAAAGAGGTTCTCCAACAAATTACAGACAATTGCTAAGCTTGACTCAATTTAGATTGAGTTCAAAAGCATCCCTGTCTCACTCTGTACTGTAGAGTTCACAATGATCTCACTCTCCAGTCACTCAGTGATCTTCAGTCTTTCTCTTTGGCTTTCCATATTGCAAATACGTATCACAGTACTACTTATACCTAAGCCCATTATAATTATCAGGCTCTTTTTTAGCAAAGAATATTCTTTTATCGAAGGAATGATATCAGTTCCCACTTAATTATTTCTCCTATATCCCTTCAAAGTCTGAACATTTTCCCTTCCTAGTGTGGAACTACTTTGTAGGACATTTTGTGCCTGGCATTTGCAAATTCATAAATTAAACCAAATAAGATCAGAGTTTCGGAGCCAACAGGAACTGACCTTAGATAACATCAAAAGCATCCTACATCTTAAATATATTCCTAGAAAGGAGAGTCTGCCTTTGCTGGAAACATTTAGAGGATGACAGGGACTATATTACATTAAAAAAACAACCAACCAATAAAACAAACAAACAGGAAAGACAGTGTCACTGATTAGAAAGAAGTGCAGTTCAAGACACATTGAACTGTAATGTGTCTGTTTAATACTTCCACCAGATTATCAATTCTATTGTTGGGAATGAAAGAAAATGTAGTCTTTATTTTATAATATACATGTAGAAATTTTGAAGATACTTTCCTTGTTGTCTTCCCTCTAATATTTTCTTCTGTATGAAAATCAAACATACATACTAGGATATATGATTCCCTTGTTTGTGTTGTCATGTGAAAGAAGTCAGTATTTGAATTATTCATTCCACTTTCAATAATGAATCCACAATCCTTCCAAAATCTTCAAAATTCGATGAAGTGCTGTTTTTCTAAGACCCCATGCTGTATAACACTGGATTGGGGATCACATGTAGAAACATCTCCTTTCAGATGGAAAACTGATGACAGACAAAAGGAAGGAACCACCAGTGCCCAAGGAGTGAAGCAATGAATTTTATTCATGTTATTTAAGTGAGTATGGAAGAAGGGCTACTTACAGGAGCAGACGTGGCTGAAACATAGCTCTATCACCAAAATCCCACCACAGCGTGGGTGACAGCTCACACATGCTAAGAACCTATAGTGCTCTACACAACTTTCAGGCAGCCCAAAAGTTTAGAGGTATCTACAGAAAAAAAAATAATAATAAAGAGGAATGAGAACTGTTTGACCAGTCTCTTCATGGTTATATCTCTGAAAGTTGGGAAGAAAGGGATGAAAAGAAAATACAAATGTGTTTCCTACTGTGATTAAATCACTAGATATTATGTATTATAAACTTTTGCTGGGAAATAAAAATAAAAACTAAAAGAAATACATTCCATTATCAAGAGAAAGCTAATAGGATTTTTGACAAGTCGGTTTCTACATTAGAGAGCAGATTCATTTTGCATTCTGCGTTTTAAAATTTACCAATTGGAAACAAACACGTGAGTGTTCGCATATTCTGCTTATCCCTTTTCACCCCTTCTTGATGCAACTTCATTCCTCTTTTAACTTGGAATCTGAGCTTACCTTATTTGGTATTTTGCATTGACGTGTTAATGCTCTCCTCTCCTTAACAAGAACATTGTGTCCTCCTTCATTTACTTCATATGTCATATAAACCGCAGGTCCTTAGTCATTCCCATTTCAACACTAAAGGAAACAAATCATAAGCAAAATGCAACTTTCTTCATCAACTCTTCTGGGATTTCAGTGAGTGGCAGTTACCAGCACCCTGTGGTTTTGATGAAGCATTTATTTGTAATAAAACTCTATTGATGGGTTTCCCACTTTTTATTTATTTATTTATTGAAGATCATCTTCATTTACTCTGCCAATGGTAAAACCTTTCCCAATTCCCCCCTCCCCAAAGACCCCCAACCCCTCCTCCCACCCCATGCCTCCAAGTATTTGCCCCTCCACCTGACCCACTCTCACCTCCCCACCCTCCATTACCCTTTGTTGGGACCTCTATTGAGCCTTTACCTAACCAAGGACCACTCCTCCCACTGAAGCCCAACAAGGCCTTCCTCTGCTACATTTTTGGCTGGAACCATGTGTGCCCCTTGGTTGAAGGCTTAGTCCCTGGGAGTCCTGGGGTGTCTTGGTGGAGTTTCCCACTTTTAATCACATTTTCTCGGAGAGAAAATTTGTCATATTACTTAAATAATGCCAATAAAAAAAAGGAAGAAAACTTTAGCTTTAACCTGATGATTGTATTACTCTTTAGTGTAGAAATCAGCACTTTCCTTTTTATCATAAAATAGCCTTTTAAATCACTGAACTTATGGTAGAAATGATTGTACTGAACTACCTTGATACTGTAATAAAATACCATGTACTGTGAGCATAAGTCTCTAAAGTCTGGAAGTCCAGAATCACAGTACTAGCATGTTTATTGTTCTCTGACACATACATCATTGACTGGCCTGTTGTGCCCCTCTCACCGTGTCCACACCTAGCATTTTCACTATGTGTGAGCAATCTTGCTGTTTCTTTTTCTTCATTTAAGATACTAAATCAATTGGATTGGTTCCTTGTCCTGAAGATCTCACTTACCCATAATTATCCATGTATATGACAGACCTAAAATACAGAAACTTTGAGAATTAAAACTAAAGTCCTTGGATTTCATGAGAGTATCATTTAATAATAATACCATTCTGGCCTAAGTCACATATTACACTAAAATCTATAGTTATGAAGAAGAGGACAGAACTACTCAAACATGTTGACTCTTATTATCCAATCTTTTGTAATATTATTATCACTATTAGCCTATTATTGATGTTAATAAATCGAATGAAATCAGACACAATGTCAGCATCTGTGTAAACGTAACAGGAATGTCCAATTAAAGAAATGCTTATTTTAAACCAGTAGGTTCTTAATGCAAATGATACTGTGAAATCTAATTTATAATCAAGGTTATGGCACAAAATTATCTATTTCTTCATTTTGCTTAACAATCTTTTTTGTCAAATCTCTCTAACACAAACAAGAAAGGAAGTTAGAATATATTGTTATAAAACCTTACAAGTTCACTCTGATATTTAGAAACCTTCTACATAATTATTTCGAATAAAAGCATTCTTTATGTCTTTAAATTTTGCAATTTTCTCATTAGATAAAATTAAACTATATACATTGAAGATATTACATTTGATTTAGGCAGTATTTTTTAGATTATTTATTTCTTTTACTTTATATATGTGAATATTTTCCCAGGTATATGTTAGTTTTACCATGTGTAATTCCTAGGGCTCATGTAGGTAAGAAGAAAGAGTTATACTTTCTGGAACTAGATATGTCGATGAATATAAACCACATTGTGGGTGCTAGGAATCAAACCCAAGTCTTCTACTAGAGAAACAAATGGTCTTAGCTGCTGATCCAGCCCCTAAGCGATGATTTTTTTCCCTAAAAGATGAATTGTATTGTTATATATATTTTCCTATTTTAATTTGCATAATCTCATGCCTAATGAAAATTTCTATCCCCTAAACTGTTTTAGTAATACCAAGGAAATATAAGTTCAAATAGCTTATACTAAACTCTTTTATAAATTAAGATGGAAGAAAAGCTAAGCAAGGTAGTATTTTATTCTTCGGTCTCATTTTAAGAGGTCATGGTACACTTTGATCAAAAACGCAATGAAATAGCTATAAATACCTATCATTGAAAATACCAAAAAGTCTTATACACTTAAGAATTCAGTCAGTCCAATAAGGAACTACATTCAATTTACTTCAGACATGACAGCTGTATTGCGAGTACTTGTAAGAAAGTCTGTTCTATCAAGTTTGAAATGGAATGTCCTAGTTTATTTGTTTGAATTTCATGTGCAGGATAAGCACCCACCAGAATATTTAGTTAGAAAGAGCACACTGTAATAGGAGACTGGATCATGGAGCCAAGAGTTGAGGTGATAACATGTCTGTAGCTAATGTCTGGAATTTTTGTCTTATTTTCAACTCAGCCTATTTCTAGTTAGGCATTACCAAGTCAGTCCATGTCTGTTCACTTTAAAGTATAATTATATATTTTATAATTAAATGAGCTAACTAAAACAACAAAATAGTTCACAGTACTCATCTAACTTGTAAAAATGAAACTCTTTACAAAAATGCATATTTAATTCAAATCTGACATTTTGTTGAAGGTGGACACTTTGTTTAAGATAATCCTTTGTGTTTCATGGAATGCTAAAACAGTCATTGTTTAAACTAAAAAATGTAAAGTATTACATAATAATTTTCATGGGGTCTTTACTTTGTCTGATTTGATATAGAGAAAACTCTTAAGTTTTCAGAGTTGCATATCTAAATAAGCTAAATTGAACATTTTATACTGTTTGTTTCATTTGAACAAAGGAGTTTTGGAAATATGCATTGAAAAATTCTGTCAATAATGGATACTCCATTGTTAATTAATAACATAATTTATAGCTCAAAATTACAGCATTAACTGCAAGTAACTCACTATTGTTTTGAAATAAACAGAGACTAGAAATTAAAATATTGGTTTAAACACTAATTACAATAATTTTAAATTAATTGAATTAACAATGAAATCATTGACAATTTGTATGATGTGCTCACTTTATAATTCAATATTAAATTTCTTTGACAATATTTGTCATAGATGATTAACTTTCAAAGATATAGATATATAAATATAGATGTAGATAGATATAGATATAGATATAGATATAGATATAGATATAGATTTAGATATAGATATAGATAGATATAGATATAGATATAGATATAGATATAGATATAGATATAGATATAGATATAGATAGATATAGATATAGATATAGATATAGATATAGATATAGATATAGATATAGATATAGATATAGATATAGATGGAGTTTTATTTAAAACATTTTAGATATGTCAAAGGATTAGTACAAGCAAGTTATTCTTGCAAACTACTTTCATTTAAAACACTTTGACATTGAGCCTGGAAAGATGACTCAGTGGTTAAGAGCACTGATTGCTCTTCCAGAGGTCCTGAGTTCAATTACCAGGAACCACATGGTGTCTCATAAGCATCTGTAATGGGATCTGATGCTCTCATTTGGTATGTCTGAAGACAGCAAGATTATACTCATGTAAATAAAGCACTGACAATTTGAGATACATACCATTAATTCAAAATTCAAAGGTAAATACTTAGAATAGTTTTACTATATAGTTTATTACATGTATTTTAAATATTCATAATCTTAACCTACAAGCATATTTTATATATTTTCCAAACAATGCAGAAATATAAATTGTAAACATAATGTTTAAACTCATTACATGCAAGTTCTCTGACATTTTCTCTATTTTAGCATTTTGTTCAAATACTGGCAAAAATCTAGTAAACATATGTAATAAACCTAGAAACTAATCACAATGAAATGTTGACTTTCCCATTAGGAATACAAAAACTAGATCTTTCCTCTTTTGTCTTTCTGATCCTTTTGCTCTGTACATACTTTCTGCATTGCTCAAAATATGTATTATCAATACACAAATACATTTCTCACTTTATATTTTTTGGTTCAACAAACTTGACTCTTGCTAGGTTAATGCTAAGTTATATTGAAGCACAGTTGCTTCAAGGAGTCTCTCAACTGATAAAACAACAACAACAAAAAAGATGGATTAGCAGGTGGTAGTCACTCATACAAAAAGCTTTAGTACCACCTGTCCATATCAACAGCAAGATAAAAAAGAAAAAAAAAAGAAAAGAAAATGGAGAAAATGAAACTAAACAACCTGAGAAAACAGAGGCACAGAACAAATTTTTATCTCTCAAACTAGAAAGACACTAGGGGTTAGGAAACTGAGGGACAGCTCATCAACAGAAACCTCCTCCGTGTGAAGACATGTGGAATAGAACTGTAATTCACAACCTACTAGAAGCAAATTATAAAAAAAAAAAAAAAAAAAAAAAAAAAAAAAAAAAAAACTCGAGAGGAGCTACACTCTGAAGGAAAGAAGAAATTTCTTCTTCTTTCAACACCTGGAGTCTTCCAGGTTCTTAGTTGAATAGAATATTTTTCATTTGAGCTTACAGAAAAACAAACTAAACTTTTTTGTTCTCTCCTATTTTAAGAAGTTTTTAAGTTAACAGCATTCTGACAATTTCGCACAACCACATTAAATATTAAATATATTCCATATATATATTACATATGACATAGATAATGTATATAGTGATCATATTTTATACTCTCCATAACCCTTTTCCTACTCCCTTACCTGCAGACTCAGTTCGGGCCCATATACTGCCTTCCATAGTGCACTCTTTTATGTGTGCACAGTCTTGTGCAGTACTATGTATTTGTTGTACATTCATGATTGCAAAGTCTGTTCATATTCACAAACCAGCATTACTCTCCATCATTTTGGCTCATAACATTCTTTCTGGCTTTGCTTTTCAAAAATCCTTTGCAGAGGTGATATAGAGAGCTTCTTTGTGGCCGAGCACCCAACAGTCACTCTCCACAATTTAAGCAGTTACGAGTCTCCACCTTAACTGTTGCTCACTGCATAAAGAAGCATCTATGCTCATGGCTGACATGAACATTTGTGTACATATATAAGCAGGAATGCTTAGAAGGCAGTTAGGTTATATGCCCATTTATAGACTTTAGGTCAATAGCTGACAAATATCTCAGGATACTTAGCTAGCTACAGTGTACTTATTACATGGTTGGGAGTGGTCTTTTCATTTACTTTCTTTAACATTTCACAACACAGGGAAGATTTAAGAATTTCTTAAGCAGGGCCTTAAAATTCAGATTGTTTAGCTATGGCTAGAGTATTCCTCCTTGTATTTTTCTTCTTGTTGTAAGTGTCTCTTGTACTCTGGTTCATCCTTAATCATGCCAAATAACTGAACCAATTATGGAATTCGTGCTGAAAAGTTTTCAAGGATTGCCATTTGTCTTTGGGAGATATAATCTAGATTTGATTGGTCACAGTGAAAGTCATCATAATGTTTTGCAAGAGGATGCTGACAAACATCTTAAACATTTATCCTGCACTCAGAGAATGTATTGAGTAGTCGATGAAGTTAAGTTGATGTAAGGCTACTGGGTATAATGTAGATAAATTGAAGATGCTATACAAGAGAAGAGTATATAACCATTTGCCTCTGATGTTAATTATTTTCCTTCTTCATCAGTTATCCACAATGAGATGGAGTATTGAGTAACCTCAATAATGAATTAAAACCTGATATATTTAAAATTTTATAAATTTATATTGCATTTTGCATTACTTATCCTAAAGCCACATGTATAATAATGTCTTAAGGAGGTGAGAAGATATGTTTATTATCATGAAAATCTCAAAATTAGCATTATGTTGTGTTACATAAAGCCACATGGAGTGAAATAAAATGTGTAGAAGTTTCTCATATTTCTCAGAGAAAAATATTATTCAGTGTTAGGCTGCTAAAAATTTTGAAATTTATATTATTAGTAAAAAGTATAAAACAGAAGATAAAGCGTAGAACCTATGCCCTAGTCAAAGTTTGGTTGCTATGAAGAAACACTAGGACCACAGCAACTTTTAAGAAATATTGCATTGAATTGGGGCATGCTTACAGGTTCAGAGGGTTAGTCCCATTATCATCATGGCTGGGAGCAGAGTGGCATTGGTGCTGGAGAAGAAGCTGACAGCAGCATCCTAATCTGCATGCCACAGGAAGAGATAGACTCTAGCCCTGGCTTGAGTTTTTGAAACACAAAGCCTGCCCTTGGTGACAAGACCACGCCTACTCCAAAAAGGCTATACATCCTAACCATTCTCAACAAGGGATACAGTTGATGACTAAGCAATTAAATGTATGGGCTCTTCTCATTCAAACCTTTTATACCCTAGAACCAGGGAAGGTGACCATAGTTGAGAATACAAGTCCAGTGAGGTTTTTTTCTGCTCCACAAACAAGAGCCAGATAAGAATAAGGGTGAAACAATGTTAAACGTCTGGAGAGTGGTTAGAAAAAGAAACCAAATGCAGGAAAACCAAAATTTTTCAGGAAGCAAATCTGAACTGTATTGCATAGCAATTAAAAGAGGTAAAAAGAAAGTTTTTTTTTAAAAAAACTCAGAATATTAGTTTATACATGAACATAGGTGGAATCGATAAATTCTTTATTGCTTTAAGTACCTTTTCATATTAATATAACACCAATTTATTCTTAAACATTAACTCTTTTACTCCTGAGGTATGTTTTGTGTGTGTGTGTGTGTGTGTGTGTGTGTGTGTGTGTGTGTGTAAGAGAGAGAGACAGAGAGAGACAGAGAGAGACAGAGAGAGACAAAGAGAGACAGAGAGAGACAGAGAGAGAGAGAGAGAGAGAGAGAGAAACAAAACATAATCGCATATACTAAGTGAAAGGACTTTACTATTGGTTATCCAGTACCAAATGGTCAGCTCCGAAATCATATCCATACAAGCAACTGAGCAATTTGTAAGAATACTTTATCAGAATTTCTTTTTCTGTTTATTATTATTATTATTATTATTATTATTATTATTATTATTATTGATTTTGTATTTTTTACAGTCCAGAATTTATCCCCCTCCTGGCAACTCCTCCCACAGTTCATCATGCTATTCCTCCTACCCTGTCTCCTCAAGTCTCCAGAGGTTTAGGCATATCTTCACCATCTGAGGCCAGTCCCAGCAGTCCTCTGCTGTATATGTGTCTGGAGCCTCAGGCAAGCTCTTGTATGCTGTGTGGTTTGTGTGTCAATGTCTGAGAGATCTCAGGGATCTAGCTTAGTTGAGACTGCTGCTCTTCCTATGAGGTCACCCTCCTCCTCCTCAGCTTCTTCCAGTCTTTCCCTAATTCAGTCACAGGGGCACCCAACTTCAGGCTAATAGTTGGGTGTAATTATCTCTGTCTGTCATAATCAGCTGCTTGTGAGAACTTCAAGTATTTCATTCACATACCATTAGACTGATGGCTGAATATATAATTGTTAATCCCACACTTCAGTCCATTATCCTATGCAATCACATTCTCCATGAGAATACATTTTGATATGCTATGCTTTAAGAGTCCCAAGATTAGGAAAAGAAATGTTTGGTATAATCCCCTACCCTCTTACAATTTAAAGACTTAAAATTCTAGCAACTGGAAGTATTATGACATAAGTCATACACCCCTCTTGGCCAAATGAAGATACATCTGCCAAGGTACCCTAACCCTTCAGGACAAGTTGAACCCATCGGTGGATGCAGAAGGTTTCTGAAGTATTTAATAAACTCTAGGTATTAATGAAGCAACCTCTAAAGACTCTGATGACTTTAAGTACTAAAGTTGAAATCCCCTCACATTAACACTGCTTCCCTCAAGCTCTTACTGGTGGTGTTTCTCAGAGCACATTTCACTAGTTCACCTGATTTTGATTCCTGTTTAACTTAATTGGCACCAGTTGGTACAAGGAAACATTCTAAGAGTTATTAGATATTGAAAGGAAATTTGTCAACTGATTTTGCAGAGTGGACATGTTACCAGAAGGTAAAGAGTGTTTTGAACTTTGCAAGCACACCTGGTGCAGGTGTTGACATTCTCACAAAGAAGCACTCATTTTTACGTACCAAAAGAAAGAAATGAATTGAAAAACATATATGTCTGCTAAAAGAGAAAAGGCACTAGTTTCTGAAAGAATCACAATGTGTATTACAACAGGAACAAAGACAATCGACTTGGGAAATGTCCACCAAAATTGCTAGATACACTAGAATGTTACGTGAAGTTGTATGAAATTCACTAATATGATATTATCCTCTCACTATTTAGAATTTAATACTCTGTCTAAATCCTTAAGAGGGTGCTAACAAATACCTAAAATAGTTGACATTAGCAAGCAAAGAATGAAGACCTGAACAAGAATTAGAAATACTAAAACTGCTTTGGCAGTGATAACAAGTTCAAAGAAAGAAGACAAGCTACAATAGATATAAAAAGGAATAAGGATCAGAAATCTACACATTAATATTCACAAAAGGATGAAGACCTTCCTTTAACCATAGGAATAAGCAATGTAATGGGCAAAAGTACAACAGTGGTTTGAAAAGTCAATATGACAGTCATTTGCAGGTTAAACATGAGGGCATTATATGATTTTAAATATGAGTCTACTAATAAGACCCAGATGCTATTATAAAAATGGAAATTCTTTTAAATGTGGTTCTAGGTAGATAATACCCATAGTAATTTGAGACATACACATTTATAAATATAATAAACAGAACAATCTAAACAGCATACTTCCTCATCTTTTAAACAAAACAATGTCAAATTTGAATACCAGGAGTTTAGCACATGAGGACTTTTCAAATTGTCACAGATTTTAAGACAATATTTCAGAACTTGAATTCATTAATAACATTCCCTAGTTACAAAGACCCTGTAGACCAGAGCAGATAGGTGTGTAAAGTAAAAAGCCCACACTCATAGGAATATATGGATTACTTATAAATGAAATGATGCCTTTAGTAAGGCAGACATATTTCAAATACAATTACACTTCGTTCCATATTAAAATATCATCACAGCAATATTTGTGCTGAAATTCTTTGTTGCTAACCTAGGTTCTAAAATGAATGTTTTTGTGTGTCATGGAGTCATAGAAAGGTATCTGTTAGGCAGGGGAGGTAATCTATAGGAGCAACTAGCACTGTTCTCCTGTCCAAATTCCATCATCATTTGTTAAACCTAGCAGACACAACATGTGAAGCCCATGGAAATAAAAACCACAGGAGAGATGAGACCTGCTCTGTATTCTCCCACTCTTCTACTCTCCTGGGCATTCAAAGTTCTAAACAATTGATGATCATCTGCAGTTATGAACATCTCAACTTTGCTTCATCACAAGCTTCCTCTCACACTATATAATACTTGGTAAACAATGAGCACTACCTAATAAAATATAAACCTCCATTTCAGAGATGGTTTCCCAGGAAACGCTATTTAAGGCAAGGGTTATTTGTGCTACCTTTTAGAGGTCTTATAATATTTTTGGACACACTGTCAGTTTGGCTAAGGAAGCTAAATGTCAATGTTTGAATGCATTACAAATCTTCTCTGTAGTCACCCATTCAAAGGAAAAAAGTTAAACAAGCCAAACAGGATCTTCTTTGACAGAGTTTAGCAAGCAATTGCAATAGCCATCAGGGAACAAACTTTCAAGGCCAGGTCAGAGTTAAAATAAGATGACAGACAGTTTTGGTTATGCTTATGGATTGACTTCTCTGTCAAAGAAAATATGAATTGTGCCTAAGGTCAAGAATAAGTAATCTAAATCCTCTGAGAATGAGACTGTTAAACTTAAAGGGGTGAGTCTAAGATGCTCCTGGTTACACAGAAGAGAGCACAAGGGGAGAGGAAAAGGTAATATACCCCGAAACTAAACTTAGCAGACACAGAGTCCTATGAGAGCTGAAGTTGATTACTCTTCTACTAGCAGTACAACAATCTTTATTATTAAAGATATAAGACCAACATTGTCTAAAGCAAAAGTTAAAGAATTTATAAGTAGCCATACTACCCTGCATGTTTCCATTCTCACTAGTTCTTAAAAACTAAGCAGGTTCAGGCATGGTCAGTACATGGATGGGAGAAGAGAAAGATACTTGAATAGGCAGGGAAAAGGTACCTATACATGGACCTACTTGCCAGAAAATGTTGGAGTTAGTGACAGTAACAATTTCTGGGAGGCTACTGAGAAAAGCTGTTGCAGAATAATATTTGCACTCATAATAATGTTTGAGTAGACTTTCTTGAATAAAATAACAAAAGGAAATACATGGATAAACTGTCTTTTATTTTTTTTTAAATGGCAACAAATTTGGGGGGAAATAATGTATGATGAACCTATAATGTGAAAAAATATACAGAGATTTTTAATTTATAATATGTTATAAAATATTAAATATATTTTTATAAAATTCATCCATGAGTACTCTATTTAGAATATTTACTCCCTTTCCCCTTTCCCCTACTACTTCTCCTGTGCTTCCCCAATACTTTTTGAATATATATTTTCCTTTAATTATTGTTGCATAAACATGTATCCATATATACATATACCTAAATGATAATACTAGATCTACTGAGTTCCTTTAAATCTGATTGTATTTCTAAGTGACTTGGAACTGGATATCCTATCAGAGGGCTTATTGTTGACTAAGATGGGGAGTCTCTACTCAGCTCTTAATTGACTATAGCTCTCCATCCAGGAGTGATGCATTTTGAGTCTCCCCTTATCCACAAAGGAGATTATTTAAAGATGTGCATGAAAATATTTGTCAAAGCTCAGTAATGGCTAGTTAGGAAGCACAGAATGATAAACTGTCAATAGTTCCTGGGTTGATTTGGGCCCTATGACTACAAGCATAACAAAGATTCTATAAGTGTGCCCCAGATACAGTTCTCATTCATATGAGTCTCATGGGTTTAAAAGTAGAAATGTACCTCAAAGGAGCTGAAAACAGCCCAATGCTTCATTTCTCAGACATGGCCATGGGTATTATATGAAAAAGATTAATCCCTCCATGTTCAACTACCAAAATATTGAAATATTATCTAAGCTAAGTTTCTGTTCAAGTTGATACAGTGATGGCTTTTTAAATAAGGGCGCATGGAGGTGTCCAAAACTTTCAACGGTACTGCATGCCACAGTCATAGTCTCTGCAAAGAGTTTCTGGGCAAGGCAAGACATAGAGCTGTGATAATGATGCCAATGTAGGGAAGTCACTGAGGTAGACCACTTGTTAAGGAAATCTTAAATTAATGTAACTAGTTTAAGTTTATATCCAGGTGCATGCATAGAAAGAAAGGTACAGAATTGGTGTTTTCCAAGCCAACTAGAACTAGAACCACAATACTCCGTTTCCTAGAAATCAGGCAACATGTTTGTAAATATAATAATAATGTTTTCCATTATAGGCTCTGATACTGCTTTTTTCTGTTTATTCTTTGCTATTTTCCTATCATTCTCATCCAGATTATGAATGTTTTTCATGTTTCATTATTTCCTGAAAGGATGTAACTTTTGTGTTGTGATAAGGTTTCACAGAGAAAAGTTTGTATCCGTCGTTGGCAATGACTCTGAATTTGGACTTATAAGAAATGGTAGAGATATTGAGATTACAATGACATTTGCAGATGAACTAAGTGATGTTTTCTTTATTAAAAGAACATAAAACTTTGGATTCAAGGAACAAAATATTATAGTTTGAATTTAATTAACACCCAAACCTTTATGCAATGTCTTGGTTTGTTCTCAGTTAATTGTACAAAATCAAACACACAGGATATGTATTGGAAAAGTCTAGAGAAAGGGGCTCTATTGGTGGGGTAGAAATCTAGGTAAGGTGGATAGTACTCTGGCCTTCTCTTTCTATAGTCACCATCCAAAAACTTCTCTGTTCTGTCACTTGTTCTACCACAGAGATCTAAGCTAGCAAAGGCCAAAAGCTGTAAAAACATCTACACAAGGACTCAAACTTTTGAAACCATAAGCCAATGATCTTCAAGTATATTCTATACAGCATGGCAATTCTAAAGCACATAGCAGTGACATAGTGTTAGGAATTAAGATAAGATAAATATAATACATGGAACAAGAAGGCAAAACATATTTGCCCTCACTTTACAATAAAAAGATTGTCACAAAACTATATAATCCAATATATACTTTTTTTAAATTTCAAAGGAAAAAACACTGACATTTTTTGATATTTCATCATTCACAATTATATTCTCTTTAGTTAAAATTTGACTGTCATTCATTTCAGCATAAGTTACTCAACAGAGAGAATATGAGTAATATTGAGATTCAACAACTTGTGCCACTCCTAAATATTTTACTTCCCCATAGTGCTTAATCAGGTTCCTATATTTAGAAGTTATTCAATGTGAGTACCTATGTTATATGTGCATCTGATATTTGATGTAACTATTCTATGGCCATAGTTTATCTACCCAGCAAAATCACAAGATAAATACACATTTACTTTGAGGTGTTTAGACAGTGAATGTTAATATTAATGATGAGTATTCAATTCTACAATTGCATAGACCCTCTTTACATGCTGATGGTTGGTATTTAGTATTGTCAGATGTTATCAAAACAAAATAAAAACATGATGATTCAAGGAATATTTCATTTATGCTAAGCACTTAATCCCAGCAGAAAATGTGAAGTAATTTTGTTATACATGCCTTATATGTTTTAAAAGAAAAAACTTATATAATTAGAACATTTCCCCATACCTAGTGTTCAAGTATCTTTATATTATGAATGTTACAGAACAACTTTAAGTCTTGTGAAAAGAACAACCTCAATTGAGGAATTGTCCAGATCAGTCTTGCATGTTCTGGTTCCATGAGAAATTGTCTTGATTGAAAATTGGTGTAGGATAGCCCAGCACATTTTGGGTGATACCATCCTAAGCTCGTTAAATATAGTTCTAGAAGCCAGTGTAATCCCATGGTTTCAATTCTTGGCCTGAACTTCCCTACTGATGAATGATGACCTGGAAATATAAACGGAAATGAACAATTTTCTCTACTGTGTTGCTTTTAGTCATGGTGTTTGTCGTAGCAACAAAGCAAGTTAGAGGAGGTGCTTCCAGAAGAAATGAAATAGCATTGAGGTATACATAGCCACATTATGTTTTGGGGAGATTCTGGAATCATTTATGACATTGAGATAGAATATCCATTAAGTGCCCTGAGATTAAAGAGCTTAGGTGCTATTAATATTGGGTAAAATGCTAACAATTGAGGCCTAACTTGTGGTATTTAAGAGGGAAACAAAGACTTGACCAGGGCTTGTTGAGTGATGCTTTGGATTAAGGCAAGGTAGTTGACAGATGGAGATGCAGAATTAACTATGATTAGTATGAAACTCATAATCTGGTTTAGGACAGGGAAATGTTGAAGTGTTGTCCACTGGAAATGGTTTTGAGGACACTAGTGATGCTCTACTGAAGGTGTCGTGAGAACAACGGAGCTTCAGGATAAGATTCTCTGAAATGGACTGAGGCAGGACCATTTGCTCCATGGTAGTAGATATGACAGGATATTTGAGATGCTAGGACCATGAAATGGCTGCCAGGATCAGTGGTGTATATAGAATTACTTGAGCTTATGAGACAAGCTGTGTGTAGTGTGGATACCAGAGCCAGGGACGTACGTGGAGCTGCCTGAGCATCTTTGGGTCCCATAAGGTTATGAGTGAGTCCCAAATGCCATATTCTGAATGTAAGATTCAGTTTCCACTGTTGAATTTTGTTTTAATCCAACCATTCTCAGTTCTTTTATTCAACAAGCATATAAATTGTTCTCTATTTTATAAGAATATGCAGTTAAGAGACTTTTTATTTTTAAATAGATTTGGGTCATTAAAATGTAGTCACTTTTAAAGAATTAAAAGTTGGATCATATTTAATATAGTGATATAACTATAAAAATTATGGATAAACCAGTGATGTGTTTTTTCTGTTCAATTCACAAAGAATTAGAGTTTTCAGTGTAGTTTATATTGTCAATTTAATATGACTTAGAGTCACCTGGAAAAGGAAACCACAATTGTAATACACTGAGTAATTTAGCAAGTCTGTGGGGCACTTTCTTGATTGCTAATTGACATGGTACTATCCTTTGACAGGTGATCTTAGCCTTGGCAAAAGTTTTAGGTTTTTGAGATGGAGACTGGTAGCATAGAATTACTACTTGGTTTCTTCTTGGATTCCAGCTGTGTCTTCTGACACTGAGAGATTGTGGCTTGATATAGTGAGGTAGGCCAATAAACTCTTTCCTTCCCAATTTGCTATTGTTCAGTGTTTAGTCATAGCAGCATAAATGAATCTAGAATGTTAGCTAAGAGAATAGGAGAATGGCAGAACTCATTGTTGACTCTAGCTTCTTTACTCTTTCACATGCCTTCTTTAATTTTAGACAGATCCTTTCTGCTTTTATGATCTATTTAACCAACTTTTCAAATATAAAACAATACAAATGTATCCATACACACATGAGGATATAAACTGGCTACAACAGTAAAAATGTCTCAGGAAGACCACGTAAATATGTATAAAATTTGGTGGCTTACAATGTTTAAAAAGTATCATATATTGTTTATTCTCCCAAATAAAGAAATATTGCTGTTTTGCATAGTACACTGAGTAAGAGAAATAATTTATTTGGCTTCTAGTGAAGTAATTTAAATAAGTACATGTTAGTTGGAAATGATCCCCCATCAAAAATGTTATAATCATAACATAGTTAATACATTTTACAAAGAATATAAAATAAAAAATAATAGTAAAACACTGTAAGAGTTTGAGGACTCCTATAAGAATATGAGGAAGGATTACAGGCCAGAAGATGATAGGAAGTCTACAGCAAGACCAACACAGTCACCTAACCTGGGCCCTTGGGCCTCTCAGAGACTGAACCACCAAACAAAGAACATATAAGGCCTGGACATAGGCCTCCCAACTCATAAGTAGAAGATGTGCAGCTTGGTCTTCATGTGGGTTCAGAACAACTAGGGGTATCCAAAAGACTGTTGCCTGTGTGTGGGATATATGCTACTAGCAAGCCTCATTTGGCCTCAATAGGAGAGAAAGCACTTAGTCTTGCAGACTGAAGTTGCCAGGGTGAGGGAATAACCAGGGAGCCCCCAGCCAGCTCAAAGAAGTGGATGGGAGATGGGGAAAGGATTATGGGAGTGGGTGACCAAGAAAAGGGCAGTGAGCAGGATGTAGAGTGAATAAGTAAAAATAAATAAATAAACAAACAAACAAAGAATAAATAAATAAATAAATAAATAAAATTATATATAATGTATTTATATAATTTATCAAATATGAAAATCTCATTATTAACCTAACAACAATAGGCTTGGCAGATGAATAAACCTCTCAGAATAAAATAATGAAAACTTTATTTCACTCAATTATGAATCTGAACATATCAGTTTGGCAGGAATGAGGAAACAAAATAAAGGGAGCTTACATGATAAGCCTATTACACTGTTACAGTATATATTATGTCATAGTAAGGATTCTTGAGTCTATGAACTTTTAGGAATGGTTGTTTGCTATTTTTGTTCTTTACAATAAATGAATAAATACATTTTTGTCTAAAGAATATGTATTTTAATTTATTCTGAGACAAATTTTAGTTTAACAGTATAATTGAAATAAAATATATATACTCATATATATATATACAACACAGAATTGATTTTATAAGTGTATATATAATCCACTTATTTTATTTTTACTCAGTTCATTCATTCATTCATCCATTCATTATTCTTTCATATGATCCATCCCAACCACAGCCTGTCCTTTCTCCTATCTCACATCCCCTTATCTGTCATTTACCTCATATCAGTTGTTCCTGCATTCGCTTTCAGAAAAGAAAAGACATCTCAATAATATAGACTGAACTTAGCATAACATAATTCGATAAGACTAGCCATATACCCTTACACCAAGGCTGGGTGAGTCAACCTAGTAGGAGGAAATAGGTACAATTAAGCTGGCAAAAAAGTCAGTGCCATGCCTACTCATAATATTAGATAACCAGCAAAAGCCCCAAGTGCGGATGCAGAGGGCCCGGTGCAAAGTCAGGTAGGATCCATGGCTGTTGCTTCAATCTCTGTGAGGCCTGAGGAGCCTCAGTTGATTTTGTACATTGTGTTCTTGACTCCTCTGGCTGCTAAAATACATTCTCTTTGACTTATGTTGGATTTCCCAAGATGTTTGTCTGTGGGTCTTCTTCTGTTCTCAGCAATCACTGGATGGAGCCACTCTGATAATTGGGCTAGGAATCTATCCTATTTATATCATAAAAAATAATTTTCTTTCTTCTCTTTTTGTTCCTTTTTTTCTCATTCTTTTTATTCTTTCTTTTCTTTCTTTTGGGGTCAATTGAGTTTCTTATTCTATTAGTGAAAAAATACAAAGACATCAGTTCAGAATATCTCCATGATCAAAATTATATTTTAAATACAAAAATCATGAATAATAAAAGGCTTGAATTTTTGAAATCTACTCAGTAAGGAGACTATTTATGTATTCCACTTTGATGCTACCTGAATCCCATTAAAAGATAACTAGTGTTGCACAGGCTTCCACATATTTTTCAAGTAATATCAGAAGTGTTGTTAATTATGCTACCCTTTAGAGCAAGAATAAACATATCATGGAATGATATTTGTTTTGTTTTGAGACAGGGTCTCACTGTATGCTCTCTTGATTACCCTGGGCTTCTTTTTGTAGAAGAGCCTTGCCCTGACTTAACAGATATCCTCCCTCCTCTGTCTACTCTTGACAACTGGGATTAATGACATGCCTTACTACACTAGGTAACTACCATTTTTATATAGGCAATACAAACATGCCCATCCATTCAGTAATTATTCTTGTTTTGAATTTTCATGACCATTTTTATTCATGTGTGTTCCTGAACTTTCCATCTCAGGAAAACAGTAACATTGCATTTTAGCTTGTACTAGTAAAGGGGAGATGCTATTTTAACTTGATTGCATTTATTAGCATCCACTTATTGGTCAGCAGTATATAACACAGCAGAATACTTCATGAATGTATAAAAAATGACAGGA
Organism: Apodemus agrarius; assembly: GCA_964023405.1. Lineage (NCBI taxonomy): Eukaryota > Metazoa > Chordata > Mammalia > Rodentia > Muridae > Apodemus > Apodemus agrarius. The sequence goes on along the minus strand of OZ030016.1, from coordinate 27,310,130 downwards.
GGCTACTTAACAATATCTTAAGATTCAATTTGTACCCACTCCTTTGTGTTTTCTCTGAAGAAGCAATATTTAGAAAAACATACCCAAGTAAAACATCTCACTTCATTACCCAGGAAGGTCTAGGAGAATGTGAATGGACTAGGATCCCACAATCTCCACAAAAATATGTCCTATATGGCAGAGGGATTTCTCTAGGTCAACCTTCAAACACTTTACCCCTTGTTAATTTTCTACTCTGGAAAACCAAATTCTGAGTTATAGATTTCTGGGTACAATAAAACATTCCAGGATAACACTCATAGTTACAGGTTTGTATCAGATATTAACATTCATAAATTGCTAACATGACCATGGATATGCCATTAGGAATTCATCAAATATTTGGGGAAAACCTAAATCTTTTAACTGTATTGACAAATGAATTTCATAACTCTTGTTAGCACTCTTGAGTCTTTTTTTCATAAGACAGGATTTAAGTAAGGATTTAAGTAAGGATGTAAGCCATTAATCATGTTTAGATTCACTCTTTAATAGAATATATCAAAATATTGGAGTGCCAGAAATTATTTGATTTCTTATACTGAAAAAATTTTTAAATAATGTTAATTAATAAATTCACAGAAGTAATGATATCTGTAGAATAAATTCAATTTCAGTTTAGACATTATTATTACATGTCTGAAGGTATCCAGTACTGTTATAAGCCTGATTACCCTATACAATGGAATACGAAACAACCATTTTTGTTCATCTTCCTTTAAACCATTTTAGAAAAGAGTTTGCTTAACAGAAACATGTGTGCCCCTGTGCCAAGGGTCTTTGTGTAAACATCAGGTTTTATTCTTGGCATATGTGACAACAGCCATCTCCTTCTGTTTCAGATAATTATGTTGGCACCCAACCTCATCAGGCACACATCAATCTTCAGTACCAGTTGGACAGCTCCATCACTAAAGGGAGTCTACCTGAAGGGAAAAGAATTGGCAAATGATGGGCCAGACTCACAGATAAAGCCCTTGTTTATTTCTATGTGTATAATATGTGTCTGGCCACCAGGAGACTGTCCTTTCCGTTCAACAAAATTTACCTTAAAAAAATCTACAATTGCCATTCTGGTGAAGCTAGGTATGCTAATCAGAAAGAACCATTTATGTTTAACACGATTTTCATTAATCCAATCTTGCTATTTTTTCATTTATATTTTCCTAATTGGATGCCTACAAATCACTAAGTATTACTATATACAAACATGTTAAAATTTATTTTGCTGATTTTAAATATTGGTTGTAATAAGATAAATTTATTCCAAATAGATTTTAGTAGTTATACTCTTAGCCATCAAGCATTAACAGCATGCTTAATTATGTTATCTTGAAAATTATCTTGAAATTTCTAGAATGTCAGTTCTGAAAAATCATTTGATACATGCTGTTGAGGGATAAAGATTCATCTAACTTCACAAAATTAGGCATTCAACATTTACACTGTAATGAACATTTTAACTTCAACAGTAGAAAGATTTTCTTTTTACATTGTTCAATTTTTCTCAGAAAAAAAAAACATAAAGCCTCTCAAGGAGCAACTGTATGCATATTCATCTACTATCTTTTGTTTGTCATGCTTTTAGGATGATAGTTTTACATGTGACATGCTAATTTGTTGCTGCACTAAAAAGTATTCCAAAATGAATAAAGCTGGTGAAGAGAATATTTTCTAGTAAGCAACTCAGATTTTTTCAGTTGAAATATGGTAAGGAACAAAAAAGAGAAATAAACAGTTTTAATTTATTATCATTATAAAGAGAGCACAACAGACGTTGATTTCCTGTGAGAAGTACCTTTTCAGAATAGAGTTGTCTCCTATCAGAAGTTCATAGTTCTGGTTCATTTGGCCTACATTAAAACCTGGTATCTGTACACTATAGTGTTTCAATTATGTACTTAAAGAAAAAATCCATAGTATAATGAGATTAAGACAGAAATAAGAATTTAAAGAAAAATCAATACAAAATTTTTGACCTCATTAATTTTTCTATGTAAGGCTGTTGCAAATCTAAAACACCTTTTAAAACTCCATGTTCAACTCGATATCTCTGAATTCTTTAGAAATCCTTAATGAAAATTCTTTTGGATTATAAAACTTAACATATAACATTTAAAGTTCTTAGACTACAGTTTACAAAATGCTGTTTCTTAGTCCAATTTGTTTATTACAATTTGTTATAGAAAAATCCAAAACAATAAAAAGTATAGATTAAAATAACAGCATAACTCCAGAACAATTAACTTCTTCAGCTGAGCAGAGGCCATCAGTATAAAAATGTAGTTCTAGTATAATTTTGGTCATTGTTTTGATAGCTGCCATGCAAAATGAGAAAATTTGATAGCAATAGATTACTAAGAGAGTAATCAATCTGTATTATTAATTTTTTATTTTTATTTTCTATATTCTATGTTTACATTCCAAAGGCTTTCCCCTTTCCCAGTTCCCACCCACCATAGTTCCCATAGTTCCTCTCCCCCCAACTATTCCCCAATCATTCCCCCTACCCCCTCGGTTTCTTTACTAAACTGGATGCAATCTTTACATGCCCAGGATCCTCTCATTTCTTCTTCTTGGGAATCATTTGACTTGCTATTTGTGTCTTGACTATTTAGGACTTCTGGGCTCATTAATATCCACTTATCAGTGATTGCATTTCATGTGCATTCTTTTGTAATTGGGTTAATTCACTCAGGATGATATTTTCCAAGTCTAACCATTTACCTACAAATTGCATGAATTCATTATTTTTAATTGCTGAGTAGTATTCCATTGTATAAATATACCACATTTTCTGTATCCATTCCTCCTTTGAGGGATATTTGGGCTCCTTCCAATTTCTGGCTATTATAAACAAGGCTGCTATAAACATAGTGGAGCATGTGTCTTTATTTTATGCAGGGGAATCCTCTGGGTATATGCCCAGGAGTTGTATGCCAGGGTCCTCTGGAAGTGACATGCCCAATTTTCTGAGGAACCGCCAAACTGGTTTCCAGAGCGGTTTTACCATTTTGCAATCCCACCAACAGTGGAGGAGTGTTCCTCTTTCTCCACATCCTCACCAGCACTTGTTGTCTCTTGAGTTTTTAATCTTAGCCATTCTGACTGGTGAGAGGTAGAATCTCAGGGTTGTTTTGATTTGCATTTCCCTGATGACTAATGATGTTGAACATCTTTTAAGGTGTTTCTCGGCCATCCGAATTTCTTCTGGTGAAAATTCTTTGTTTAGCTCTGTGCCCCATTTTTTGATAGGGTTATTTGGTTCTTTGGAGTCTAACTTCTTGAATTCTTTGTATATATTGGATATTAGCCCTCTGTCGGATGTGGGGTTGGTGAAGATCTTTTCCCACTTTGTTGGTTGCCGTTTTGTCCTTCTGACAGTGTCCTTTGCTTTGCAGAAACTTTGTAATTTTATGAGGTCCCATTTATCGATTCTTGATCTTAGTGCGTAAGCTATTGGTGTTCTGTTCAGGAACTTTTCCCCTGTGCCCAAGTCCTCCAGGGTCTTCCCAAGTTTCTTTTCTAATAGTTTCAGTGTGTCTGGTTTTATGTGGAGGTCCTTGATCCACTTGGAGTTGATCTTAGTGCAAAGAGATAAGAGTGGGTCAATTCGCATTCTTCTGCATGTTGACCTCTAGTTGAACCAGCACCATTTGTTGAAAAGGCTATCTTTATTCCATCTGATGGTTGTGGCTCCTTTATCAAAGATCAAGTGACCATAAGTCTGTGTGTTAATTTCTGGGTCTTCAATCCTGTTCCATTGATCTGCTTGCCTGTTGCTATACCAATACCATGCAGTTTTTAACACAATTGCTCTGTAGTACTGCTTGAGGTCAGGGATATTGATTCCCCCAGAAGTCCTTTTATTGTTCAGAATAGTTTTAGCTATCCTGGGTTTTTTGTTGCTCCAGATGAATTTGAGAATTGCTCTTTCTAGATCTATGAAGAATTGAGTTGGGATTTTGATGGGGATCGCATTGAATCTGTATATTGCTTTTGGCAAGATGGGCATTTTTACTATATTGATCCTGCCAATCCATGAGCAAGAAATATTTTTCCATCTTCTGAGGTCTTCTTCGATTTCTTTCTTCAAGGACTTGAAGTTCCTGTTGTACAGATCTTTCGCTTGTTTGGTTAGAGTTACGCCAAGATACTTTATGTTGTTTGTGGCTATTGTGAAGGGTGTTATTTCCCTAATTTCTTTCTCTGCCTGCTTGTCCTTTGAGTACAAGAAGGCCACTGACTTGCTTGAGTTAATTTTATAACCTGCCACTTTGCTGAAGTTGTTTATCAGCTGTAGAAGTTATCTGGTGGAGTTTTTTGGGTTGCTTAGGTAAACCATCATATCGTCTGCAAATAATGATAGTTTCACTTCTTCCTTTCCAATTTGTATCCCTTTGACTTCCTTATGTTGTCTAATTGCTCTTGCTAGAACTTCAAGTACTATATTGAAAAGATATGGAGAGAGAGGGCAGCCTTGTCTAGTCCCTGATTTTAGTGGGAATGCTTCAAGTTTCCCTCCATTTATTTTGATGTTGGCTACTGGTTTGCTGTAGATTGCTTTTACTATGTTTAGGTATGGGCCTTGAATTCCTGCTCTTTCCAAGAATTTTTGCATGAAAGGATGCTGAATTTTGTCGAATGCTTTTTCAGCATCTAATGAGATGACCATGTGGTTTTTTCTTTCAGTTTGTTTATGTAGTGGATTACATTGATGGATTTCCATATATTGAACCATCCCTGCATCCCTGGGATGAAGCCTACTTGATCATGGTGGATGATCGTTTTGATGTGCTCTTGGATTCGGTTAGCAAGAATTTTATTTAGTATTTTTGCATCTATATTCATAAGAGAAATTGGCCTGAAGTTCTCTTTCTTTGTTGGATCTTTTTGTGGTTTAGTTATTAGCATAATTGTGGCTTCGAAGAATGAGTTGGGCAGTGTCCCTTCTGTCTCTATTTTGTGGAATAGTTTGAAGAGTATTGGTGTTAAGTCTTCTTTGAAGGTATGGTAGAATTCTGCACTAAAACCATCTGGTCCCTTACTTTTTTTGGTTGGGAGGCTTTCTATAACCTCTTCTATTTCTTTAGGGGTTATGGGAATATTTAGCTGGTCTACTTGATGCTGATTTAATTTTGGTATTTGATATCTGTCTAGGAAATCGTACATTTCCTCCAGATTCTCCAGTTGTTTTGAGTATAGACCTTTGTAGTAGGATCTGATGATCTTTTGAATATCCTCAGTTTCTGTTGTTATGTCTCCCTTTTCATTTCTAATTTTGTTAATTTGTATACTGTCTCTGTGTCCTTTGGTTAGTCTGGCTAAGGGTTTATCTATCTTGTTGATTTTCTCAAAGAACCAGCTCCTGGCCTTGTTGATTCTTTGTATGGTTCTCTTTGTTTCTATTTGATTGATTTCAGCCCTGAGTTTGATGATTTCTTGTCTTCTACTCCCAGCAAAACTCTCAATCCCCATTGATGGAGACATCAAGGTATTCCATGACAAAACCAAATTTGCAAGATATCTTTCCACAAATCCAGCCCTACAAAGGATAATAGGGGGAAAACACCAAGACAAGGATGGAAACTACACCCGGGAAGAAGCAAGATAGAAACCTCCTCTCATCAAACCCAAAAGAAGATAACCTCTCGAATATAAAAAATAAATAAGATAAATAAATATAATTTCAAAAATGTCTGGAGGTAATAATTACTATTCCTTAATATCTCTTAACATCAATGGACTCAATTCCCCAATAAAAAGACATAGATTAACAGACTGGATACGGAAACAGGACTCTACATTTTGCTGCATACAGGAAACACATCTCAGTGTTAAAGACAAACACTGCCTTAGAGTAAAAGGCTGGAAGACAATTTTACAAGCAAATGGTCTCAGGAAACAAGCTGGAGTAGCCATTCTAATATCAGATAAAATTGACTTCCAACCTAAAATCATCAAAAGAGACTCAGAAGTTCACTTCTTGCTGGCCAAAGGGAAAATCCACCAAGAAGAGCTCTCAATACTGAACATCTATGCTCCAAATGCAAGGGCACCCTCATTCGTAAAAGAAACCTTACTAAAGCTTAAAGCACACATTACACCTAACACAATAATTGTGGGTGACTTCAACACTCCACTCTCCTCAATGGACCGATCAGGAAAGCAGAAACTAAACAGGGACACAGTGAAACTAATTGAAACTCTGGACCAATTGGATTTAACAGATATATATAGAACATTTCATCCTAAAGCTAAAGAATATACCTTTTTCTCAGCTCCACATGGTACCTTCTCCAAAATAGACCATATAATCGGTCACAAGACAGATGCCAACAAATACAAGAAGATCGAGCTAATCCCATGCCTCCTATCAGATCACCATGGAGTAAGAGTGGTCTTCAATAGCAACAAAAACAACAGAAAGCCCACATACACATGGAAACTGAACAATACTCTACTCAATGACACCTTGGTCAAGGAAGAAATAAAAAAAGAAATCAAAGACTTTTTAGAATTCAATGAAAATGAAGGAACAACCTACCCAAATCTATGGGACACAATGAAAGCAGTGCTAAGAGGAAAACTCATAGCTCTAAGTGCATCCAAAAAGAAACTGGAGAGAGCATACACTAGCAGCTTAATGGCACACCTTAAAGCCCTGGAAGAAAAACAAGTTAATGTATTATTAATTTTTAATTTAGCCAATTTATTAATCAGATACCCTGGTGCCTCCAAGTGGTGTTGTGTAGGATAATATTTGACCCATCACAAATTATAGCAAGCATGAATTTCATTATCATTATACTTAGAATCTTCATTGAAAACAATTTTTAGTTTTCAATAAACATCCTGGAGAGTGTTTGCGATGTCAAAATGACTTAAGTTTTTGCTGACTAACAAGAAGCATTGAATTTTATTAATCTAGACTATTAAATAATATTATTATTAAATACATACAAATAGATTTTAAAAAGTGGAATATTTCTCCATGAAAATTTATAATTTTACCTTGGGTATTCTTAATGGTAAGCATTGTTGTTTACCAGTTACCTATTTATACATATAATCTTCTGTAATTATATTTCTCATTATTTCTCTATTATAATGAGATATTTTGTATTTTTCTTAGTTAAATTTATACTTACTGTATTTGTTCTTCAGCAATGATCTTATTTTTTAATTACAGACATGAATAAATATGACTTTATTGATCATATATCCAGTAAACTACTAATTTTAAAGACACTTATACAGATAATCATTCCCTTTTGTAATTCTAGTTTTTTATTTTTCTACAGTCATTTCATCATTTTTTCTCATTGTATTAGATTGGCTAAAACTTACAAGAAAATAGTGAAATAATACAGGCCTCATGAGTAACCATGTCTATTTCCTTTTGTCGTACTAGATATATTTGTACTTTATACAAAAACAATATTTTCTCTGAAGTTTTTATTTGCATTGTTTATAAAGTTATGGATTTTATTCTGGTTCTAGCCTTTTCTGGTTCATCATCTTTTGGTGATGAATCAGTGGAAATTTCATAATAATAAATTTACTCTTGATTTGTACTGCCTATGCAGTTCAATTACATGGAGCAACTTATTATTCTAAACACAAAGCATCTGTATATTGATAGTCTAGCCATATTTGTTTAGAATACAGTTCCTTTTCAAAGAATTGGTGAATTTTAAATGTTATCATTATATAGAAGAGTTTTGTACATACAAATATGAACCCTACTACAGTTCTTAGATTGCTTCTTCAAGTTGTATGGTGGGTAGGTTTTAAATTACATTCTTTGAAGCCACAGACTCCTTGGAAACAGTACTATAGTATTTTCTGACTATAGGCTGATAGGCAAGATGTTGTTCATTAATAGCGTGCTGTTGATGACTGGGTATTAGTTTGATATTAAATTATAAATACATGGTTTAGTTTCTGTTTTCCTGGTCAGTCCACTGTGGATAGTGGAGTATTGAGGTCCCCCACAATCATTGTCTTAGGTGCAATGTGTGCTTTGAGCTTTACTAAAGTTTCTTTTACGAATGAGGGTACCCTTACATTTGGAGCATAGATGTTTAGAATTGTGAGTTCTTCTTGGTGGATTCTTCCTTTGCCTAGCAAGAAGTGACCTTCTGTGTCTCTTTTGATGACTTTGGGTTGAAAGTCAATTTTATCTGATATTAAAATGGCTATTCCAGCTTGCTTCCTGTGACCATTTGCGTGCAAAATTGTCTTCCATCCTTTTACTCTAAGGTAGTGTTTGTCTTTGACTCTGAGGTGTGGTTCCTGTAAGCAGCAAAATGTAGGGTCCTGTTTCTGTATCCAGTCTGTTAGTCTATGTCTTTTTATTGGGGAATTGAGTCCATTGATGTTAAGAGATATTAAGGAATAGAGATTATTACTTCCTGACATTTTTGATGTTATTTTTGTTTTTGAGTAGTTATCTTCCTTTGAGTTTGATGGAAGAAGTTTACTGTCTTGCTTTTTCTTGGGTGCAGTTCCCTTCCTTGTATTGGAGTTTTCCTCCTATTATCCTTTATAGAGCTGGGTTAGTGGAAAGATATTGTGTAAATTTGGTCCTGTCATGGAATATTTTGATTTCTCCATCTATGTTGATTGAGAGTTTTGCTGGGTATAGTAGTCTTGGCTGAAGTTTGTGTTCTCTTAGGGTCTGCATGAGGTCTGCCCAGGATCTTCTAGCTTTCATGGTTTCTGGAGAGAAGTCTGGTGTGATTCTGATAGGTCTTCCTTTATATGTTACTTGGCCTTTTTCTCTTACTGCCTTTAATATTCTTTCTTTGTTTAGTACATTTGGGGTTCGATTATTATGTGAGGGGAGGTGTTTCTGTTCTGGTCCAGTCTGTTTGGAGTTCTGTAGGCTTCTTGTATATTCATGGGCATCTCTTTCTTTAAGTTAGGAAAGTTTTCTTCCATAATTTTGTTAAAGATATTTGCTGGCCCTTTAAGTTGTAGATCTTTACTCTCATCTGTCCCTATAATCCTTAGGTTTGGTCTTCTCATTGTGTCCTGGATTTCCTGGATGTTTTGGGTTACACGCCTTTTGGATTTTGCATTTTTTTTGACTGTGGAGTCAAGGTTACTATGTTATCTTCAGCATCTGAGATTCTTATTTCTATCTCTTATATTCTGTTGATGTTTGCATCTACGACCCCTGATTTCTTCCCAAGGTTTTCTATCTCCAAAGTTGCCTCCTTTTGTGATTTTTTAGTTGTTTCTACCTCTGTGTTCAGATCTTGGATGGTTTTTCTCAGTTCCTTCATTTGTTTGTTTGTGTTTTCATGTAATTCTTTAATATATTTTTGTGCTCCCTCTTTCATGACTTCTGCCTGTTGTTTCAAGTTCTCTTGCATTTCGTTAACTGATTTTCTCATTTCCTCTTTATTGGTTTCTGTCTGATGGCCCATATTCTCCTGGAGTTCTTTAAGTGTTTTTTGTGTTTGCATTGTAAGAGCTTCTACCCTCTTGATGTTCCCCTGCATTTCTTTAAGAGATTTGTTTATGTCTTTTTTGTGTTCCTCTAGGAGCATCATGACCTGTGCTTTTATATCTAACTCTTGTTTTTCTGGTGTGCTGGGGTATCCCGGACTTGCTATGGTTGGCGAATTGGGTTCAGATGGTGCCATATTTCCTTGATTTCTGTTAATAACGTTCCTACGTTTGCCTTTTGCCATCTCTTTATCTCTGGAGTTAGTTGGTCTTATTGTAGATGGCAGCCCCACTGAAAGCACAGCGAGCCTGTCCTCAGGAGACAGTGACCTTGGCTGAGCTGTTGGTACCTGGCTCTGCCGATCTCTTCTGGCGGCGTTGTCTGTGCTGGACTATGCTAGCTCTCAGTCCAAGCCCCTGACTCCAGCTGCTAGAATTCTGAGCTATGTCCAGAGGCAAGGTGCCCCCTCGCTGCTAGCCTGCTCAGAGAGCCGCCCCCGGCCGCGGTGGTCTGCACCCGCAGCTGAGCTGTCTGTGCCCAGATCTCCTGCAGAGCTAAGCTAAGCTATATCTTTGGCCACACACCTGACTCCAGCTGTTCGCTGTGCCCGCTGTGCCCGCTGTGCCTGCTGTGCCCGCTGTGCCTGCTGTTTGTGCGCGGTATCCCGAGGCAAGATGGAGGCCCCACCTAAAGCACAGGGTGACCTTGGCTGAGCTGCTGGTACTCGGCTCTGCTGATCTCTTCTGGAGGCGTTGTCTGTGCTGGACTATGCTAGCTCTCAGTCCAGGCCCCTGACTCCAGCTGCTAGAATTCCGAGCTGTGTCCCGAGGCAAGGTGGCCCCTTGCTGCTAGCCCGCTTTCTGTGTCTGTTTTCCAGTGACTCTGTCTCTATCTCTTTGTGTCTCTCTATCCCTCTTACTCTGTTTCTGTCTCTCTCTGTGTCTCGCTCTATCTCTGTCATCTATTTTTTTCATTTTGCAGACTAAACACAATATCATGCTAATTGAGCACTATATCACCTCTTAGATTTCTTTTCCAAGATTTTGTCTTTCTCCTTTTCAACTTAATCAGCTTGGTGAGCAAATTTATTTTCAAATGCTACTTTACAAAGAATAATATATGATTTTGTAGAATTTGAAAATACATTTTTATTTTCAACCTTTTAAAATAAATAATAATATAATTTGGTCCATAAACTTTTATTTGGATTAAGTACCCTCTTTCCTTTCTATTCAATAAGAGGTACCTTTTAAATGCTAAACTCTAGTATGTTGCATCCTATTAAAACATTTTCTTCATTTCATTAAATATAAAACTAGACAACACATTGGAACATAATTAAATACTCAACAAATTTACTAATATTAAAACATGATCTGGCATTGTATTTGACAAAGGAATAAAGCAATGTATGAACAAAAATAGAAATGACAGAAAATACACACATTTATAAAAATTAAAAAAATATATATACTCTTAAATGAAAACAGAATCAAGGGATTACTGAAGAAGAAAACTTTAAAATACTTAAGGTTTAATGAAAATAAAGCTACAAGTTTCTACCCCTATATACAGGCCTCAATAATTGTGACCTTTAGAGAAAAGTTTATATCACTGAATGCCTATTAATAAGTTCTGGAAATGTGTGTGAGTCTCCCACATGCCAATGTTTTTTTTATTGAATATATTCTATATATTTCATTTCCCTTTTTCTGGTTCCTTGCCACCCAAAGGTCCCACATGCCCTTTTCCCTTCCCCTATTCCCCCATCCACCCTTTCCCACTTCCCTGTTCTGGTATTACCCTACACTGATGCTTTGAGCCTTTCCAGGACCAGGGACCACTCCTTCCTTCTTGTTGGACGTCATTTGGTATGTGGATTGTGTCATTGGTGTTCTAAGATTCTAGGCTAATATCCACTTATCAGTGAGTGCATACCATGGGTATTCTTTTAGACTGGGTTACCTCACTTAGTATGATGTTCTCCAGCCCCATCCATTTCTCTAAGAATTTCATGAATTCATTGTTTCTAATGGCTGAATAGTACTCCATTGTGTATATATACCACATTTTTTGTATCCATTCTACCATTGAGGGACATCTGGGTTTTTTCCAGCTTCTGGCTGTTATAAATAAGGCAGCTATGAACATAGTCGAGCATGTATCCTTATTGCATGCTGGCAAATCTTCTGGGTATATGCCCAGGAGTGGTATGGATGGGTCCTCCAGAAGTATTGTGTCCAGTTTTTTGAGGAACCACCAGACTGATTTCCAGAGTAAAGCATGAGAGATAAAAGACTGATGAGTCACAGACAATGGCTGGAGCCTGGCACCATATGGAAAAGTTAGACTTTCTGAACAGAGGCAAAGAAAGGCCTCTTCCTGAGGTTTAGATGTCATTGCAGTAGAGCCATTGGAAAGACAATAACAACCAGAAGTAGTGAATGCTGTTGAAATAAAAACAAGCAAACCAAGAACAAAAAAGGAGTATTTGATTTTTTGCACCAGGGAGCCAGGAGACTCCACAGCCTTCTGTGATTAGTGGAGCAGCTGGGACAGAAGTATTCCTGCAGACATTTGCACCAGGAGCTGGGAAACTCCACAGCCTTCTGTGCATCTCCCTCCAGAAGGGGATGATCTCCCAGCAGGCTTTCATTTTTGAGCTCAGAGGACTAAGGACACAAGCTTACAGACCCATAGGAGGAACAAACTCCAGCCAGAGACAAGAATACCATCTAGCACAAGATGGTGAAAGGCAAACACAAGAACCCTACCAACAGAAACCAAGGCCACATGGCAACATCAGAACCCAGTTCTCCCACCAGAGCAAGTCCTGGATGCCCCAACACACCAGAAAAGCAAGAGTTGGATTTAAAATCATGTCTCATGATGCTGATAGAGGACTTCAAGAAAGACTTTAATAACTCCCTTAAAGAAATACAGGATAACATCAGTCAACAGGTAAAAGCCCTTAAAGAGGAAACACAAAAATCCCTTAAAGAAGTACAGGAGATCATGACTCAGCAGGCAGAAACCCTTAAAGAAGAAACACAAAAGTCCCTTAAAGAATTACAGTGAAGGAACTGAACAAAATTATCCAGGATCTAGAAGTGAAAGTAGAAACAATAAAGAAATCACAAAGTGATGCATCTCTGGAGTTAGAAAACCTTGGAAAGAATTCAGGAGTCATAGATGCAAGCATCAACAACAGAATACAAGAGATAGAAGAAAGAACCTCAGATGCTGAAAATACCATAGAAAACATTGACTCAACAGTCAAAGAAAATGCAAAATGCATAAAGCTGGTAACTCAAAACATCCAGGAACTGCAGGACACAATGAGAAGACCAAACATAAGGATTATAGGTATAGAAGAGAGCGAGGATTTACATCTTAAAGGCTCAGTAAATATCTTCAACCAAATTGTAGTAGAAAACATCCCTAACCTAGAGAAAGAGATGCCCATGAACATACAAGAAGCCTTCAGAACCCCAAACAGACTGGACCAGAACAGAAACTCCTCCCGGCACATAATACTCAAAACACCAAATTCACTAAACAAAGAAAGAATATTAAAAGCAGTAAGGGAAAAAGGGCAAGTAACTTATAAAGACAGACCTATCAGAATCACACCAGACATCTCATAAGAGATCATGAAAGCTAGAAGATCGCGATCAGACTTCATATAGACCCTAGGAGAGCACAAATGCCAGCCCAGGCTACTATAGCCAGCAAAACTCTCAATCATCATAGATGGAGAAACAAAGCTATTCCATGATAAAACAAAATTTGCACAATATCTGTCCACAAATAGACTAACAAAATATTTCTCATGTAAATTTTAAATTTTATCAGAAAATGTTTGTAATTAATTTAATTAATTTAGTAATTTATTTTAATTAATTTAGTAATTTCTTTTATGTCTATCATTTTATCTGCATTATTTTTCATGATAATCTTCAATTTTAATATGTCTTTCTATATACTTCCTCCACTTTATTAGAAATGTTTTCAATGTAAATCTTTGATTTTATCACAAATGTTTCTGATTCCATGTTCAAGTAATTTAGTTTTTGCATCAACCATTTTTATGTAAACTTTTCCATGAAATAGACAATTTTAACATATTTGTCTATTTATTTCTTGAATTTTACCAGAAATATTTTCCATGTAAATCTTCAGTGTTATCTGAAATGTTTATAATTCTACCTTCAATCAACTTATAATTATCTTTATTCTTATTATTTTATCTATATAATTTCCATGATAATTTTTAATTTTCACATGTCTTTCTCTATATTTGTACATTTTTATCAGAAATATTTTCCATGTAAATCTTCAAGTTTATCAAAAAATGTTTATAATTCCACTTTTAATCATCTTAGGAATACTTTTATGACTACCATTATTATAAAATTTTCCATGATAATCTTCATTTCTAACATGTTTTTCTAATTTTTCTCTGCAATTTTATCAGAAATATTTTCCACGTAAATCTTTGATTTTATCATAAAATGTTTCTATCCCATATTTCAATTAATTTAACAATGTTTTACAAGTCTACCATTTTACTCCCTAATTTTCTATAAAATTTGTCAATTTTAATGTGTTTACCTGGAATATTTTTCATGTAATTCTTTAATTTTTATCATAAAGTGTTTTTTTTACTTCCCTTTAAAAAAAAAAAAGAGTATTTATAGGACACGGCAAGACTGTTACACATATGATCTCACAGAAGATGTGACTGTAAAAAACTTTAACAAAATCAACACAGCAAAAGTCCCAGCATGATTAGGGGTGTGGTTTAGGGATTCCCACCCTATTTTAGTTTTGACAATTGAAGATCAACTGAAAAGAAATATTCAGTTATCCTCAAGAATGCAAATCCAGAGAGGCTTCCCACGCTCCAGTAGATACTAATACCTGCATGCAAATCTCTCAGCTCAGTGGATGGCTTTAAAATGAGAACCTACCTTAGGAAAGGAAAAGCAGTCAGGTGACTATGGAAGAATTTGAGAATAGATAGAGGGGAGTAGATTTTATCAATATTCATGCACAAAATTCTCAAACAATAAAAGAATGTTCAAAGAATATCACTAAACAGGATTTCTGCTCATTAGATCTAAACTTCACATGACACAGTCAGATTCTAAATGTACAATACATGGGTTTACTGTTACTAGTTGTTAAGCAACTGAAATGATTTTTATCCACTCTTATAATAGCTCATAAACCTGGTTCTGCATAACTTGTCTTGATTGCCAAGCCATAAAAGAAAGAGGAGAGAACATTATTTTTATTTTCCATTGAGGTTTGGAGGACAGTTGATAAGAAAAACCTATTGATAGCAGTCTACATTTGATTTCGAAACCGCAAGTAATTATAATATATTACATGTAAATTATAACAAAATATAATCTTACATTCAAACATAGCTTTGATAGCAATGACTGTAGAATTAATATAAGGCTAAATACATATTTCATCAATTACACATAGGTATTTAATGAAGGACAACATGGCTAAAGACTAATATATGGATATATATATATATATATATATATATATGGTCAGTATTTGAAACAAAACAAACAAACAAAATAAATTAAGTAGCTGGTACACATGAAAAATTATATAGACTTTATGCTGGAGGGGACAATAATAACCTATCCTTCCATGAAAACCTAAAATTCATTTGGTTCTGCTAACTAGAAATTAAAAATAATTCCTTCAATTTCAGTGCAATGGGATGAGGTAGATAGACCTCGTTTTCTACTGAGAAAAGCTTTCTAGTCCACTATGATGAGATTCTTCCTACATGGCTACATACTATGGGCCTTCATGGCCCATCCTATGAATGGTTCCCAGCCAGTGTTCCCAAGATACTGTTCAGCTATTCAGACTTTAAGATTCTTTAAGATTTCCACCACTAAATCATACGAACTTTGTCACTGTCTTTTCTGCAGTTATTTTGTAAATATACTATTTCACAAAAAAATAAAACATTGTGAATGATAAGTACTGTTGAAAACATTGTTGCCAAAAGATCAGAAATTATTCTGATTTTTAATTAAGGGCAACATTTCAAAAGATTAAAAGTTGAAAACAAGCTAAACAAACCTGTCAACTCAGAAATTTGTTTTAGCTGCTTACAAATACACTTTTATAAACTGTGGTGTTTCAGGTCAGAGTTTCTATGTTTCCATAGTAAAATTGCAATTAGCCCAATAATTATTGACCATATGATGTGGCAACCAGTTTATAATGCGCCCCCAAAAGTTATTTCACCCACTGTTGGTATCTTGGGGAAAAGTAATTTCCATTTACCAGATGATAAAACCGAGTGTGTGAAGGTGAATTGCCTTGTAAAATGTAGCACTGGGAGTAAGCAGTAAACTAATCCAGTCCTGCTCTTGCTGGATCTACTGATATAAATTTATAACCTCCCTGCCGGCTTACGCCTTAACACAGAAAACGAGAGCATTGATGAAGCTCATGCACAGCCTAGAAGAAAAACATATTAAAAATAGAACAATATTTGCCACCATCCACCTATAAAATTCATTGGCCTGAGGTTGTAGTAGTAACTTTGAACATTATACATGTCAATATGCTCTTTTGCATTTTAGAAACTAAGCTAGGAATGTATGTGGGTCTCCCTCAAGTAACAAAATCTATTATGCACACCAATTCAGAGCATAGTCTATGCTCTGCTAACAGATTCTTTACTTTGAATGCCAAGGAACATACTGAAACCACGACTGTAGTGTGATAAATCTCACCTTAGGAACCAACTTGAGTATGTCACAGTAAGCGTTCATGTGTTCCTCTAATGCTTTTCAAATGAGCGTGTGTGCAGTGGAGCATTAGGCCAAGGGATAACGCATGCATCTTGAAACAAATTATCTTATATGGTCATTTATATATTAATAATAAACATTTATCGGTTTAAATAACTTCAAATTGAAGAATTCTTGAAGAATAAATACCAGAAATGCATGAACTATCTTACAGCAACTAAGAACAATACAACTTTACTCTTCATTCAATAGGAACTCCAATGCTACAAATTATACATAATGGAAAAATAGCACCTCCATTGCCAAAGAAAATGTGAGGACACACCCTTTTGGCTGAGAAATTCTGCAATAAAATCAGTCTCACTTTGATTATATTACATATGTTGATAAGAAGATAAGGTTCAAAATTAAATTTCTTTAAGGTTGGTTCAACATTGGCACTTAGTAAATTCTTCTCTTGGTTGAAAGATAACAATTACTATGCCACAACTCTTGTAACAGTGAGATATCCCAAGGTGAATGAATTTCCCATGACTGCAGTCACAATGTCTGTGCCCTGGGCAATCATTAAAGATATCATTATTGTTCTCTTCTAATTATAAATAGCTGCTAGATCTATATGACACCATAACGGCTTTAAAATGGGAAAGTTACACTTAATATTTAGTCTGCAATAGTCCAAACAATGAGTATAAATCAAAGTTTATCTATTTTTTTGTACTAATTAGTGTCCCCAAGTTGAACCCTAAGGGAAACAAATCAGTAAAACATTTTAAACATTTAGTGAAAACTTTCATTCTTGGCAAGATACCTAGTACAAAATAGGTATTTTTTATAAATGACTTGTTTCTGGTGTCTTTTTCTAGTATATATGAATATATATCGAATATCTATTAATCCATTTTGATATGAGACTAAATCACCAAAAAGTACAGTATGTTCTAGTCTAGGATTGTTTGTTAAAAGTTGCATTTTCTTTTTTTACTTTTTTTCTGGTATTTTTTTTTATTTTCTATATTCTTTGTTTACATTCCAAAGGCTTTCCCCTTTCCCAGTTCCCCCCCACCATACGTCTCATAAGTCCTCTCCCCCCCAACTATTCCCCAATCATTCCCCCCCACACACACACACAAATGATTTTATTCCTGGGAAAAAAATCTGGGGAAAAAGAAGATGATAGTAAATGTTGTGACAAAAAAACATACCCTTTAATGCATGTGGGAGATTTCAATAGTACCCACTCTATGAATGGATTAAATGTTCTTAGCTTTAAGTTAAAAAGAAACATACTTGTACTGAATATGTCTCATAAAATAATAGTTCTAATTTTAAAGAGGAAAAATACAATGTAGCTAATGACTAATCTCTGCTATAATAATCTATTATTCTTTTTCATAATGATGAAGAAATAATGCACTCAGAATAAATTGGTCTAAGAATAAAAACGTAAAAGCATATACTTCAATAACTATAACTGATTGTGAAAGAGTTATTGATTACATCAATGATATTTGTTAAATGATTTTAAAAAGAGATCTCATGAGTATGCATTAAATGTGGTAGAACAGGAAAAAAAGATATTTCTGTAGAAAAATAGAAAACTATCTATGAAGCAAAATATATTTAACTCTACAATTAATTAAAATGTAGATAAAAAGAGATCAGCATTGAAATTGAGTTTGTGTTATAAACACACACTTTGCCTCAGACTTACCTTTGTTGTGCTAAAACACTAAGTGAAATGCCACTAAGGTATTTATAAACAAAACTTTGACAGAAAGGCTCTGTGTCCATGAGTTCAACTGAATGATAAGAAAAGAGGTTTTGAAATAAAAACCATCAGCTACTAAACTCATTCTACTTGGTTATAGAGGGAGTTTGTTTTTTAAACATTTATGAGGCTACGGTAATGTAAGCAAGAAACTTTAATAGTTAGAAGCAAAAGCAGGCATTTACCAGTTATTACAGGTTGTTATCAAAATAGATAATAAAAGTTTGAATTATTAAGTTTCTTAATATGACAAGCAATATCATAATGAATTTTAAATTAAATTGATCAGTGACAGATCATGATAATGAACATTTAAAGCAAACCTATGTATCTGATTCACATTTGGAAAGTCAGTGAGTCTGTGGTGGATCCAATTCAATTTAAAAATTTTTGTGGATAAATTTAATGTTCCCTTTTCTTTAAACCAACACCCAGATACTCTAAGGTTTAAAAATGAAAATAGACCCATATTGCCACCTTCCACAAGCTCAAGTCCAAGTGGATCAAGGACCTCCACATAAAACCAGACACACTAAAACTAATAGAAAAGAAACTGGGGAAGACCCTTGAGGACATGGGCACAGGGGAAAAGTTCCTGAACAGAACACCAATAGCTTATGCTCTAAGATCAAGAATTGACAAATGGGACCTCATAAAATTACAAAGTTTCTCTAAGGCAAAGGACACTGTCAAAAGGACAAAACGGCAACCAACAAATTGGGAAAAGATCTTACCAAACCTACATCCTACAGAGGGCTAATATCCAATATATACAAAGAACTCAAGAAATTATGAAGAGATCCAAATAACACTATTAAGAAATGGGGTACATAGCTAAACAAAGAATTTTCACCTGAGGAATATCGAATGGCAGAGTAGCACCTAAAGAAATGTTCAACATCATTAGTCATCAGGGAAATGCAAATCAAAACAACCCTGAGATATCACCTCACACCAGTCAGAATGGCTAAGATCAAAAACTCAGGAGAGCACAGAGGTGGTGGCACACACCTTTAATCCCAGCACTTGGGAGGCAGAGGCAAGCAGATTTCTGAGTTTGAGGCCAGCCTGGTCTACAAAGTGAGTTCCAGGATAGCCGGAGCTACACAGAGAAACCCTGCTTCAAAAAACAAAACCAAACAAAAGAAAAGAAACAAACAAAAAAAAAACCCCAAACAAACAAAATCTCAGGAGAAAACAGGTGCTGGTGAGGATGTGGAGAAAGAGGAACACTCCACCACTGCTGGTGGGGTTACAAACTGGTACAACCACTCTGGAAATCAGTCTGGCAGTTCCTCAGAAAACTGGGCATGATACTCTAGAGGACCCAGCTATACCACTTCTGGGCATATACCCAGAGGATTTCTCAGCATGTAATAAGTCACATGCTCCACTATGTTCATAGCAGTCTTATTTATAATAGTCAGAAGCTGTAAAGAACCCAGATGTTCTTCAGTGGAGGAATGGATACAGAAAATGTGGTATATTTACACTATGGAATACTACTCATCTATTAAAAACAATGAATTCATGAAATTCTTAGGCAAGTGGGTGGAACTGGAGATTATCACCCTGAGTGAGGTGACCCAATCAAAAAAGAACACATATGGTATGCTCTCACTGATAAGCAGATATTAGCCCAGAAGCTTGGAATACCCAAGAAAAAATTTACATATCAAATGATGCCCAAGAAGAAAGAAGGAGAAGCCCCTGGTCCTGGAAAGGCTCAGTGCAGCTGTGTAGGGGAATACCAGGACAGGGAGGCAGGAAGGGGTTGATTGGAACAGGGGGAGGGAAGAGGGCTTATGGGACTTTCGGAGACAGGGGATCCAGGAAAGGGGAAATCATTTGAAACGTGAATAAAGAATATATCGAATAAAAAAACAACTTTTGTTCCTAAAAAACAAAAAATGTCACCCAGTTGGTACTAGATTTGACAACATGAAGGAGTCATGGAGAGCAACTGTCTCTTGGCACTGTGCACTGCCAGAAGGGGGAATTAAGAATAGTCCAGTCTCCATCACATTTGACTCTGCAATCTCTACAAACTGTGCAGAGTGGGGTTAGGCAATGGAGACATGAAGGGACAGTTTGTGGAGCAGCATCTGTCCAGACATTGCCCTTAGATGACACTGTATTGTGAGGTCATCATTCATTTTGCAACTGGGTATGACAAGCCTCATCTGGCTTTGGCTAGATTCTCTGTATTTGCCCTTCTTGTCCAATTCAATCTAACTTTAAGGTAATGGTGCAGCCAAGAAAATACGGTAAAAAGATGTGCCACCCCATGGCAAGTAACTGCCAAGAGACACTAAGTAAACTTTTCCAACACATTTGGCCAGACAATGGGCTGTGGAAGCTGAATCAAACAGATAAGGGATGATGGCTCAAGTTTCCAAGTAAACATCTAGTTAAATACAGCCTCAAAGGCTAATCACTTAGCTGTAATCCTCCTAAGTTAGAAACAGGGCATTCGCAGCAGTCAACACTCAACACATCAAAAACTTTGCAACTTTAGACATGAAACATTAATCAAGACAAAAGCCACACACACACACACAAAAAAAAAAAAAAAAAAAAAGAAGAATAGTCCAGTCTCAGTGACAGTTGGAGGCACAGGACCGAAGGGGTCATGTAGAGTACCAATGAGTTCATATTGGCATTAGAAAGAGAGTCAATGAGACCATAGAATTTTGGAGATACCAGTCCAATGGGATGGCTACCAAGAACTGCCGTAGTGGTGGACTGGAGCCAGACAAAGCTTAGAAGACAAGCTCTGTGTCCTGCAGAGGGAGGAGCTTGAGATATGACCTAAGGCCATTGGAGAAGCTCAGAAAACCAGGAGAGAAGCTCAATCATTGGGCAGTGAGTTATTTACACTGCTGTAGTTCGATTTTGCTTTGCTTTGCTTGTGACTGTATCCTGGTTCTTCCCTCTTGAAGTAATAAAGTATTTAATTTATTTGTTAATTTTACAGAGGCCCACAGTTGAGAGGCATTCAGTTTGCTTTAGATATTTTAAAGAGACTGAATTTTTAAGTGGTTTAATATTTAAAGGTCGTGGTACTTTTAAGACTGTAAAATGTTTTCTATTGTGATATCTTTATTAATGTGTGATATTAGAGATAACCAATAAAGGAAAGGCTATGGATTAAAAAAAATAAGATTATTCCCTCAGTAGTCAATGTAATTCCAAAACACATATCTCAAAAATATTTTTGTAAGTTTGTCTGGCTTCTAATGGAGAATTTGTTAAGGGAATGGCAAGGATTTTCCTGTTCATCTATCTTAGTCAGATATACAGTGGGAGTTATAGGCAATGGGTTGATCTTCAAAGCTGATGCTCCTGAAATGAATGCTTCAAATATCATTTAACATGCTTTGTTTTCTGTTTCTGTTGAGTCTACCCAAATTTCCCATAAAGACAGTAATTGCTGAAGTGCATCTAAGACCCTGAACAATCAACAATTATGCTGGGTATGATAACACTATCAAGGGAACCAGATTACTCTGCAACTGAGGAAGTAAAATCATGAATTAGACACAAGGCCACTGTTGGCAATTTAGAAGACCATTAGTGAAAACTTAAGAGTACTGGAATGGAGTTTTGTAGTGGAGAGTTTACCCAGCATGAACAGTGGTCTGTGTTCAGGCACCAGTAAAACACACACACACACACACACACACACACACACACACACACAGGTGGGGGAGAGAGAGTTACACAAACTCACTGAAAAATCTGAGCACACATCATACACAAACACACACATACAAAGTAAATTTGCAAAGTAAATTTACTATGTCTAGGTTATGAACTTTAGCTACCAGACAATGGCCCCATTCATAACCTAGAAGGAGTGATTTTTCTACATTGTAAACTTTTTATAAGCCTGTTTTCTTTTTCTAGGGCAATTAGCCCATGACACATGAAGTTTTAAAGAGATCTATTTGCATCTTTTATTTTATATAGGGCTTGAGATTACATATACCAATTTAGGAATTCTAGAATATCATTTTCAGGAATTTTGAAATCACCAATTCGTCTAAACAACATTATTACATAAAAGCACATTTTCATATTGATTCCATAAAAAATCTGATCAATACTGTAAGCTAATGCCCAGGAATCATTAGGTTATGTAATAATGTCAGGAAAATCACAGCAGCTGCAAGAAGTAATCCTAATATGAAGTTTTTAAGGACTGTTCATCTTAAAGCACAGCCATTTCATGTAAAAAAGTGAGCCGTCACAGAAAACTCGTTTGCTTACCATAGCCTTTCCTAGATGTCTTCTGACAAGGAAAAGGGTGAAATGTCCACTTCTTATCTCAGTTCTAGAACTCCATCTGGCTATGACTCCTACGCATACTCTTTATGCTCCCTTAGTCTCTCTTGAGTTTTCTGTGCATCAATCCAGCTCTTTTTAGAAGACCTTGTTTTCTTAGTTCCCTTCCTCCAATCTTGCTCTTATATTCATTCTGCAGAGTTCTCACAGAGTTCTCTAAACCCTGACTGGAAGGATTTGACAGAGGCATTTCCACTCCCTGCACTATCACTCTCTGCACTCTCCACAGTGGGCCTCTGTCTTTGTTCTCTTCTGTCACAGAAGGGAACTTCCCTGATGACAGCTGAGCACTGCTGATATATGCATACGGGAGAATGTCATTAGAGGTCATTTTATTGCTACATTACTTTAGCAGAAAAGTAGTGTTTGGTTTATCCGAGGTCTCTGGACTATCTAGTGTCAGGTTCCTCATTCAAGAAGTACTGGCTTATGGGTTCCATCTCATGGATTGGGCCATACGTCAAGTCATATATTTGTTGTTTGCTCTCACAAGCTGTGTGCCGCCATCATTGCCCAACTATAGCTTGCAGAGAGATCACCATTATAGACTAAATGGTTGGAAACAGATGCCCACATTTAGGGGCTGAAGGGCAACCATCCCACAGGTGCTCTGAGTCACGTATGCAATTGACTCAGCACCATTCCTCACCGGCTGCTCCAGGAACTGACTAAACAAGGAACTGGCTAAATGGTTACTCACTGGAAACTCATACAGGAACTAGCTAATTGACCTTTAGCCAACCTTCCTGGCCCTCACATTCCGAGGGTGTTTTCACCTGACTGTTCAGACCTTGACAATGGTTCTGCATGGTCTCGCTCCTTTGTCCTACTGGCTGAATCCACCTTGGACCCATGAATAACTGAGTCCCGTGGGTTGGGACAGTAGCTGGCTTGGTGTTTATATTTCTCCATTGATAGTGGGCAGATTGTACATTCCAGAAGGTAGGCACCATCTCAATTTCTCCATGAGGTTCTGGTTGTCTCTTTGTTGAAAGCAAACACTAGACTTCACAATATCCATGCTTATTTGGAGATTCACATGAAATCTGTTTGCTGAAAAACTCAATTAGATATGTTTTAATCCCAGTACTGGAAGTTTCTTTTAGTGACATGAGAAGTTCAGCTGAGGCTCTCCCGTTATTTGATGATCTCATTTATATCATCATAGTTATATATATTTTTGGAAACTTCTATACATGCATCAGATTCAATTAGAAGATTCCAAATATTCATTGTGTCTCTTAATCTGCAATTTTATTAATTTAGATCTTCCCTGTATTTCTTTGGATTGATTTGGGTAAAGATTAGTCAATCTTATCAATCTCTGCAATGAAACACTTCTTTTTTTTTTTAATTCTTTGCATTGTTTCTTAGGATTTCGCTTTTTTTTTCCACTAAATTATTAACTTGTGATTTCTTATTTCATTTTTTATGTAGGGACTTACAAGCCTCAATAGCTTCAAATCCAGTCTCTTTGACAATGACAAATTATTTTTAGACAAGAAAATATTTTTGAATTTCATGTAAAAAACATAGCAGTACTTTCTATAAGTAATATATAGATGATTTATTATTTCATTTACCATGCCCTTTATTTAATACATAATGTTAATCCCTGTTAGAAAATACTCATACCACAGATTCCACTTTAAATATTTTTATTTTAAAGTAAATGTAGCATGCATAATTAAGTTCTCTGAAATTTTACTGGAGAAAATATTAATTGAATTTATAATATAATATATGTATCTATTAGATGTTTCACTTTATTATAGAGGACAATTAGAGCTAGAAATTAACTGTAAAAGAAACTTGGTTAGGATAAAATAGAATTAATTGCTACTTATACTGATTTTGGGAAATCTGAAAGTTATAATCCATTTTATTCTTAATGAAAAAAGTTTCAATAAGTACAAAACTTTATTAATGGTATTGTTTGAGTCCTTGTCTACAATAAAAATTTAGAGAGAAAAATTTCCTAATAGTGTTCTGAGAGTGTTGATTGATTTCTCAAGCTCCATTCCTCTAGAGTTTCAATTTTGTCTTTAATATATTCCTCATGATGTTTTTTGAGTTGGAAAGTTTAATGTTTCATAGGTAATGAAATTACCCTGAAAAGTGCTTTTATTAAATACAAAAAGCATAGATTGTGTATATTCTTGAAAATTATATTTTATCATAGAATTTAATTATGAAAATAAATGTATGCAATTTATATTAAGACTCAAAACATAAAACATAATAGACTGCATACATTTAACATAACTCTTATGAAAGTCTATGTTAACAAAAATATTCATTTATGCAGGATAAGTATATATTAATTCAAAAAACAATAATATTTTCTATAGAGGAAACTTCCTCACATTTTCTTCCTTTAGAAATATGCATATCATTCCCAATAATTTTCAAAGATAAATTTTATACATATTATCTAGTTTGGTAAATTTTAATATTTAATATGTTAACCTGATTATGTTCCCTGAAAACAGGATCAATCATTAATAAGAATGAAATAGGAACATAGTACATTCTCTTAAGGTTTAACGAAATTTTTTAAGAAAATGCAATTTTCTATACACAAAAATCATACATATACAAAATTTTGTTTACTTTAGTCACTGCCCAAGAATATACCTGAGGACTCATATATGGTAAGGTGGTAGGGAATTCTTTTATTACTGAGCTGAAATCCCAACCCTGCATACATTCATTGATTATATTAATTTTAAAGATTTTATTCCAATGAGGCCCTTAGGCATTACACTGTAATAAATTTACAAGTTGGGAGAAAAGGAGATAAATCACAATAAGTGTGGAAATTTATTTAGTGCTATAAGTAACAAACACAAATGGGATTGAATTTAGAAAGGAATGGGACTGATTTGATGAGACTATTTCAGGCCTCAATATATAAAATATTATATATAAAATTTATTTACCTATAATGAATCATAAACAAAAATTAAAATTAAATTTTATATATTTATTAATAATTTGCCTAACAACTGTGTATAGTAGATTTTTAGATTAACTAAAAATTTAAAGACTAGGTACAAATTGACTTTTTCAGAAAAGCCTTAATGTCAAAATTAGAAAGAGTAGTAAGACTCATTGTAACAATGTTCCATTCTCTTTAAACATGACTCTTGGTAATGAAAGAACACTGAAAATACACTATAGTAAAGGCCAGAAAGTGAACTATGAATGGCCACACAGGGAAGGTGTGAGAGCAGATAGACAATTAATGGTTATCACGTACTGAAGACAATTCAAAGTCCTGTCTTTGGAGTTAACAATTAAAACTTTGGAAAATGAATGAATATCCATTACAGTAGAAGAGGCTAATGGTGGACTCTGGGCGAAATCTTATAGAAATAGAATGATAAGCCATTTAGTATTCAGAATAACCAAGGATATGGACAAGGATGAGTAGAGGAATAGCTCAGAATTCTGGAGAGATTTTATGTGAGAATGATAAGTTAACAATTTCACAGCATAAAATACCTGATTTTATGAATTTACTGAATGTACTATGTGAACCCAAATGTTTCCTTATTGCTTATGTTGTTTTATGTCTCTTGGACTTGCCTGATGATAATTTCAGAAAATTATTTTTATTTTTGGCACTAGGGTTTCTCTTAAGCATCCTATTGTTTGTGTTAACCATTGTCACCCTAAAGTGGTTATAACTTCAGTTAGGCATATAGCTCCCTTTTCTGTGTGTATGTTTGTGTGCACATGAACCTAAGTATGTATGTGTGTGTGTGTATATATATATATATATATATGTGTGTGTGTGTGTGTGTGTGTGTGTGTGCATGAATATATGTATATTTGTGCATGATTTACCTAAAATATATAAGTAAATGTAGAATAATAAAACTCCGCAATTTTTTCAAACATCCTTTGTATTAATTATTTATTCTCTCTCCCTCAGTTTTGTCCTCTCCCACATCTGGTATGTCTGCCTCTGCCTGTGGCTTCCAATTCTCCCTTCATAGCAGCTGTGTCATACTATTATTATCTGTAGAGCTCCTATCTCACCTTCTACTCCAACCACACATACACACACACACACACACACACACACACACTCACTCACACACATCTTTTTAAACTTCCTTATATCCAGTTATTTATTCATATCAAAACCTCAGAGATGGCATCTACAAGAAAGAGAAAATGGAATATTTGTTCTTAATGAGTAAAAGGTGGGCAAGAAATTTGATGCATGTCAGTTCCTCAAAACTCACCTCCTTACACAAATTAACTGGGACAATTGTCTCAAAAAATAAATTATATAAACAGAGCTTATTTCTGATTAAGGTAAGCAAAAAACAAGGTATATCGAGGGTTCTGTAAATTTGAGATGGACCTATTAGCAAAATAAGCAGCTTTATATATAACAGCCCAAACTGGAAACAACTCAGATGTCACTCAATTAAGAAATGAAAAAGTATTCCATTTACACAATGAATACTACCAGTCATTACAGACAAGGACATCATTAAACTTGCAGTCAAATGGATGGAACTAGAAAATATTATCCTGAGTTAGGTAACCCAGACACCCAAAAGACCATGGATAATGTATACTCACTTGTAAACAACATTAGCCATAAAGTACAGAATACCAACGCTATAATCCATAGATAAAAAGAAGTTAAATAACAAGGAAAGACCAATGGAGTATTCTTGAATCTCACTCAGAAAGAAAAATAAAATAGTTATCTGAGGTGGATGGAGGGAGGAAATTAGGTGGGAGAAGATGTATCGAGAAGAAAAGGGAGATGGTGTAGGGAGACCCTGGGAGAGAAGCAAGGGAACGAATGGAAATGGGGGTGGATCTCTAATATATGACAGAGACGTGAAATGTAGGAAGACCCAAGGAGTCTGTGAAGGTGACTCTAGGTAAGACACCTACTAGGGAGGTGTAAGGAGTCTGAAGTAGCCACCTCCTGTAGCTAGGTAAGACTCTCAGTATAGTGATAAGGAGACTAACCAACCTTCAAAACCTTGACACATAATTTGTTCTGCCTACAAGAAGTGCATGTTCCAAAGATGGAGCAGAAACTCAGGGAATGATCAACCAGTTACTGGCCTATCTTAAGACCCATTCTATAGGCAAGAACCAATCCCTGACACTATTTATGATACTCTGTTATGATTCCAGGCAGGAGTCTAGCATGACTGTCCTCTGAGCAGCTCCACATAACAGCTGACTGAAAGATATTCAGAGACTCACAGTCAAACATTATGCAGAGCTCAGGATATCTTATGGAAAGAGTTATACTGAAAGACTTAAAGTAAATAGGGTCTCCACAGGAAGAACAACAGAGTCAATTAACCTGGACACTTGTTGGCTTTTAGAGACTGATCGACCAACCAAATAGCATCTGTGGGCTGGATTTAGGCTCTTCCTGTATATGTAGCAAATATGCAGCTTGGTCTTCATGTTGGTCGCCAAGGACTGAAGCAGGAGGTGTCCCTGCCCCAGTTGCCTACCTGTGGAGAGAATGTTCTTAGTCATGCAATGACTTGATCTAGCAGGATGCCTGGTATCCAGGGAAGCCTCCTCCTTCTCAGAAAAGGAAAAGGGAGGATACAGGAGAGAATGTATGAAAAGAGTACTCAGAAGGGTCTGGAATCAGGATGTAAACATCAATAAAATTAAGTAAAAAATTAGTTAGCAGAGAGTACTCATGCTCCCACAACCTGCTACATATTGAAAAACTCATGTTTTTTAAGCTTAAGGAATTTTATGCTTGGGCATTATAATGTTTCTCAAAGTAAGAAATTTTCTATTAAATAATATATCAAATATTGAGTATTACATATCAGTTTCCTGAAACAGTGTGCCCTTATGAATATACAACTTTATAGTATTCTTTATTTAATTGTTCCTAGTTAGTTTCCAAAATATTTTGAAAGTTTTCTTCTACCATCAACGATTTAAGCAAACACATCAACTTTGAAGAAAGTAATGTATTTGAAAAATCTTATCAAAGTATATTAGGAATGTGGTACAGCAAAGGCACTTAACA
Organism: Apodemus agrarius; assembly: GCA_964023405.1. NCBI lineage: Eukaryota > Metazoa > Chordata > Mammalia > Rodentia > Muridae > Apodemus > Apodemus agrarius. The sequence continues at coordinate 27,281,667 of OZ030016.1, read as the reverse complement.
TTACCAATATTTGAGGACTGAAATAATTTTTTGTTTGTGACATTTCTACAAGTTGTTTTTATTGAAAAACAGAGAACAACCTTATAATAGAAGATTGCATTTCTAGATGCCAAATCATTAGAATTTAGGAATCACAGAGTCCTCTATCTATGTGTATTTTCAAGTTATCATTTTTGAAATGAAAACAAAAGCAGGTTGTCCAATGTATATTTATATCTTTAAGCTTCGAAATTTGCTGGCTCAGCTCAGATGACAGGGTTCCTCAGATACACAGGGATGGAGGTGCTTTGCTTATGCAACTTAGAAGATACTCTAGTTCCTAGGAAAGTGCTGCATCATAAATCTTTAAAGAAATAGAAACAGATGCAGACACCCATACCTAAATATTGGATAGAACTTAGGGGCCCATATAGAAGGATGGCAGGCTCAAAGGAGATAGGAACTCCATAGGAAGACCAACATAGTTAACTAAATGGACCCTCAAGGCTCTCAGATTCTGAACCACCAATCAAAGAACATACAGAGGCTGGTCCTCGGCTACACATATGTAGCAGATGTGCAGCTTGATCTTCATGTGTATACCAAACAACTGGAGAGAGAGCTATCTTAAAAGCTGTTGCCTACATGAAGGATATGTTCTTCTAGCTGGCCTGCCTTGTCTGGCCTCAATGGGAGAAGAAGTGCCTACTTCTACAAAGATTTGAAGTACCAGGGTGTGTGTGGGCATAGCCAGGAGAGCCTCCATCCACTCAGAGAAGGTGAGTAGTGACAGGAGAAGGTTTGTGCGAATGAGTGACCAGGAGGGGAACAGTCAACACAGGGTGTAAAGTGAATAAGTAAATAAATGAAATTTAAGAAATAGAAACAGTCACACATAAATCGCTCACATGTGCAACATACCACTGAGTGAAACATAGATCTATATTATTGAAAACTGTTATAAACAAAACAGTTCTAGAGTTGATGGACACATTTGTGGAGAGTAGCAAATTGATAATCTCCTTGTCAGGCTGGCTGTTAAAATTTCATGAAAGAGATTATATTGTGGTATTTATTTTAGGGGTCAGAGAAAATATGCAGGGTGCCTTTCCTTTAAAAGATATTATGGCAGATATTTTATTTTTGAGAAGTTTCACTTTATGATATATCCTCAACTAATTGGATTAGTACTTCTAACATTCATGAGGACAAACTGCTTAAGTTAAAGTTAACTTGGCTATGTTACTGAATTATGGGTAACATCTTAATTTGGGGATCCCAACAGTTCCGGTTTGCCCACCTGTCCAAATACATCATTGGAAAGGCATGGCGATGGGTAAAGAAAGTAATTTTAATCCATTTGGACTTTTTGGGGTGAACAGATATAGGACATCAGTGAGCCTGAGTCTGACTTCCATGACAGGAACTTTCAGACTTTGTAAGAGAAGGAAGCTATGGAAATGCTCAAGGTCTGATTGATAGACAAGTTCTTAAACTGGTGAGGTGGAGTTTCTGGCGCCAGCCCTTTCAAACATGATTAAAAGCAAAAGACTGGAAAGCAGTTGTTCTTATCCACAACTACCTGGCACTCATTAAATAGGCTCTGAGCTTCTTCTCTACTTCTACTCCAGTTATATTTGTTCTATCCATAAATACATTCCACCTCAAAACTGAAGTGCTAACCTGGAAAGTGGGGAGAAACAAAATATAATAAAGAGACTTCCAATGTCACTCAGTCGGACAGACTATTGAAATGATGGACCCTAAATAAATCAGAATTCACTAACCACTTCATGCTGTGAGAGGGAAATATTTTAGCCAGAGGAGGAAAATAATTTTAACAACCCGTGATCCCACTTTACAGAACGAAACTGGAGGCTAGAAAATGATGGGCCAGTGGTGGAAAGGACCATACACTAAGAAAGCTTTAATATGCAAAGCATTCACTTCATATTTAAATTTTAATTTTATGCAAAGACCTCAAGATAGCATTCAAGGGTTCTCTGGATCTCAAACTTTATTGCCAATGTAGCCAATTTCATAAATCTATTTCGCCTCATTTCCAATTTTTACAAAGAAGATAAAGTTGCTAAAGCTGTTTTTTATTAATTTCTCAGTTATATCTTTTTAAGGCATATCTGGTAAGTTCTTATTGCAGATATCACTTTAGGAGAATTATTTTATTTCCAAAAGATACTTATTTTTCCTATGAAGAAACAACATGGAATGATTTCAATATTATATATGTGCATATAAAACTGTGACCTCTGTTTTGGAATGTGAGGGACTCATGGGACATTATCAAATACTGCTCAAATACTTATGATTGGTTATTAGAGGAGAATCACAATCTTCCTTTGTGCCTCCATTGCTGAGTCCAAAAAACAGCTCCAAGCTCGTGTTCACAGAGGTAGCACTAGCTAAATTCATTGGGTCACAAAATAACAAGATAAACACAACCATGAAAGAATTGTAGGAAAGCACCAGGTAGACCACAGTAGTAGAAATATAAGTGTAGGCATTGAGAATGGTCAAATACCTTATGAACTATACAAAGTAATTATGATTTATAGCAGATATATATCAATTATAATACAAATATCAGTCACAGTACTATATATATTTTGGAGAAAAATCATATATAGTATTTTTCAAACAACTAGTTATTACACCTTCATCAAGTTGTTACATAAGATCATCTGTCACAGTCCTTAAGATATCTAATTATATATCCTAATTGTCCTAGTGTTCTGACTATTTAATTGGAAGATAATCAATAATTATTTATGATTTAAGAAAAAACGAAAATAATGAATTGAAATCCCTGCTCAGAGATGTAAAAGGTTGTGCCTGGAATTAACCGAAGTAGTTATTCATGGTATTTATGTGTCTCAAACATTTAACCCAAAGTATCCTGATCTATTAATGACATAAGGCAGTGAGGAGCATCCACTGCTAAACATCTTTGTCTCCCATGTAACACACTACTTCCCTACAGCATACATAAACTCATCGAAAAGCAATCCATACTACTGGTGATGTTTGTTACTGTTTAGAAATGTCTGCTAAGCAGTAGAAATACCATCTAAACTTTATGGGAACTTCTTTTACCAATTTGATCATTCCATAATGTACATCCTTTGCTATACATTTTATTTAATTTTAAGATTTGTATATACTGATTCCAAACTTTTCTGAAAGTTATGTTAGATTCTTCAAGGGCGCCCTCCTTTTCTGGGTGGCCATGGTTGTTAAAATTCAGCCAGAAAGGGGCAGTAAAACCAGAAATTGTTTTCTCTTGTGACACAAGATGGCATCACTATTTATGCTGACACTTCTTTTGTGTTACCATTAGACTCATCTGTTCTTTATTCTCTCTCACCTTTACCTACCTTTATTATGATTTAGCATTGTCGCTATTGGGAGCACTGACTTGAAAAAAAATGAACAGACAAGCTAAAACACATTAAGAATATTTCTAATTCTGCTGGCTTTGTTTGCAGTGCCTTCCTATTAACGATCACTTGCAGGGGTCATGGGGAAAGCTGTTTCCAAAAGGTTGACGATTTTGAACACAGTAATGTCTCATCAAATCTTGGTTCTCTAGTAGACTCCACTTTTTAATTAGGTTCACAGGGGTTGTTACAGACCTGCAGGCAATTTTTAAATACAAAATGAGTTCTCATAGATAGATGAATAAATTATAATGCCTTAAAAACATGCCAACCATAAAAATGGTCAAAATAATCATTTAAAAATAAAGGAATATTAAAATATATATAATATCCATGAACTAAAAAGAAGTCATGAATACGAGAGTGCTTTGAAGGTATGAAGGAAGAAAACGGAGGGGGAATGGAACACTGATACTGTAATTTCAAAAACAAACAGAACAAATGAATAACTACTGTCAGTAGTGGCTATTAATGGTTTCAATAGGCTGTTTTTCCAATGGTTATTCATTTATTCACATTTTTCCACAAACAATTTTGTAATGCATTTAATTATCTTTTATGTTAATTAACGGAGAGAATTTCCAAATAATAAATACTGCTTCCCTGTTTATTATTGTCATTATTGCTTCTTCCTAAAGTCTACCCTCATAAGATTTGCCCTGGATATATCATTGTATGTGTTTATTATAATCATAAAACTCATTTATAAATAAAATACTCATTCTTCATTTGGATTCCCTTACAAGATTCTTTCATTTTTTATAATATTTGCTATTATATTTTTCCCTTTACTTCAACTTCACAATTACCATTTTTCATTCTGTAACTTTTTTGTCAAATCACTTATTCTTAAATTGGAATTATCATTTGTCTTTTCTTATTTTAGTATTTTTTTATAATAACCATCATTCTAAATTTTTACGTCATAGTATTTAACTCTCCTTTTTAAGCATTATAAGTATCTTGGTTCTCTAAATTTTACCTAATTGTAATTAAATGCTTATTCCAAGAAAGTTAAAAAGAACCCTAGCTCATATCCCTGAAGCAAGGAAACAAAGTAGATGTCCTCACATATTTTCTCTGAGTGCTGGGATGAAAACAGGAAGGTATTCTGACTGTCAATTGTACTCCACATCCAATGAGACATTCTTTCTTAAGAAACACATATGCGCGCGTGCACACGCACGCACGCACACACAAACACACACAAACACCACACATACCACACATACCACACACATCAGAAACACACCACACACACACACACACACACACACACACACACACACAGAGAGAGAGAGAGAGAGAGAGAGAGAGAGAGAGAGAGAGAGAGAGAGAGAGAGAGAGAGAGGCCAAAAAGACACGCATGTGTACTTCAAATCCTTTATTTTTTTTATTTTTTTATTGGATATATTCTTTATTTACATTTCATTTCCCTTTTTCTGGTTCCCTGCCACCCAAAGGTCCAACATACCCTTTTCCCTTCCCCTGTTCCCCCATCCACCCCTTCCCAATTCCCTGTTCTGGTATTCCCCTACACTGATGCTTTGAGCCTTTCCAGAACCAGGGTCCACTCTTTCCTTCTTGTCGGACATCATTTGGTATGTGGATTCTGTCTATGGTGTCCCAAGATACTAGGCTAATATCCACTTATCAGTGAGTGCATACCATGGGTATTCTTTTGAGACTGGGTTACCTCACTTAGTATGATGTTTTCCAGCTCCATCCATTTCTCTAAGAATTTCAAGAATTCATTGTTTTTAATGGCTGAATAGTACTCCATTGTGTATATACATACATACATACATACATACACACACACACACACACACACACACACACACACACACACATATATATATATATATATATATATATATATATATATATATATATATATCACATTTTTTGTATCCATTCTTCCATTAAGGGACATCTGGGTTCTTTCCAGCTTCTGGCTATTATAAATAAGGCTGCTATGAACATATTGGAGCATGTATCCTTATTGCATGGTAGGGATTCTTCTGAGTATATGCCCAGGAGTGGTATGGCTGGGTCTTCCGGAAGTATCATGTCCATTTTTCTGAGGAACCGCCAGACTGATTTCCAGAGTGGTTGTACCAGCTTGCAATCCCACCAGCAGTGTAGGAGTGTTCCTCTTTTTCCACATCCTCGCCAACACCTGCTGTTTCCTGATTTCAACTCACACCAGTCAGAATGGCTAAGATTAAAAATTCAAATCCTTTATATACATATATCCAATATGCACATATACCATTTATGTGTATTTATCCCCCTTCCCAAAACATACATATCAAATGAGGTTCAGATGTAATCCTGTTTTCCTAACCTTAATTAGCAGATTTTTACTTTCATGCTGATTTCTAAATTTTCTGTGATTTGGTGTCCTCGTTTAGAATTTGGGAAATGTTACAATAAAATTAAATGATAAAATTGTCATGTATAAATCAATTGTTCATTCTCAATGAACAATGCACTTACTACTAAAGTTCATGCTTTAAGACCTAGTGGCAATAGATATCTTGTATTTATATAATTTTCCTAAACATATAGAAATCATAAAGGGATCCTTTCCATACTGACACAAATTTAAATTGTATAAATCAATTACATAAATTTAATTTTTAAGAATTGTTAATATCATAAATATATATCTAACAACTGATGACATATATTTGAAATACTTTTATTTCTTCTTTTTAATTGGATATTTTATTTATTTACATTTCAAATGTTATTCCCTTTCCTGGTTTTCCCTCCAGAACCCCCTATTCCATCACACATCCCCTGCTTCTATGAGGATGTACTCCCACACACCCACCCACTCCTGCCTCACTGCCCTAGCATTCCATTGCACTGGGGCCTTCACAGGGCAAAGGGCCTCCCCTCCCATGATGCCAGATAAGGCTGTCCTCTATTACATATGTGGCTGGAGCCATGGATCCCTCCGTGGGTACTTTTTGGTTGGTGGTTTAGTCCCTGGGAGCTCTGGGGGTTCTGGTTTGCTTCCTATGGGGTAGCAAACCCCTTCATCCCCTTCAGTCCTTTCCCTAACTCTTCTATTGGGGTCGCTGTGCTCAGTTTGATGGATGGCTGTGAGCATCTCCATCTGTATTGGTCAGGATCTGGTGAGCCTCCCAGAAGACAGCTGTATTGGGCTCCCACCAAGCACTTCTTGGAATCCACCATACTGTCTGCATTTGGTGACTGTACATGGAATGGATCCCCAATCTCCTGTATGCTAAAACTGACTTCTAATTCATTTTATAGCCAAGGATGTCCGTCATATTCTGATTCTCTTATTGTCACTTTTGAAAATTTGGGTTTAATGGTGTGTACTACCATGCACTTTTTGTGTTGTGTATTGGAAATCTAGTAATCATACTACATAATCTATGTTATCCTCCCATTTAGAATATTTGATATTTGTTTGTACTAATAGCTACATTTAAGACTTCATAGAGTTTAAAATTAAAATTCAAAAATATAGTATATATAACACCAAATATTGATTCTATTGACTATAAATATAGATTCTTTATCCATTCTTCATGTCATCATACACAATTTAAATTATTATTGGAATTTCACAATATTATCAACAATAGTAATTGAAGGGCATGGGGCTGGGTAATATTCATCTCACATGGTGAGTCATTGCAGGCATATTTGCCCACATATTTTATAACCAAATCAGGCAATAAAACCAAATTAATCAAAACAAATACTCATAGTATTCATACATGACTAAGTTTAAAAACAAAATTACTTCTCAGATATATTGTCACCCAATGATTATATAAATCATTTCTCGATTAAAATTTTGTGAGATCTGACAAAAACAATAGAATCAATTGTATCAATTGAATCAATTTTGTATCAAAATTTCCTAGATACATTTCCAATACATTATATAATTTTTGTTGTTTGTCTTCTTCATTAAATGAGGAAGTTTTTCATGCCATTACAAGGATGACCTCAGTCTCTTAATTACTGTTGAATTTTTATTCTTGTAGGTTGTATATGCTTGAGTTTAATTTTTTCTATGAACATCTATATTAATTTTAATGCAACCATGATAATTAATGCAACTGGTCTCTCACACACAAAACTATAATACAGTGGAAAATTTCAATATTTTGATGTCAAGACACGATGCTTCTGGGGTTATACAGTACCAAGCAATCAGCTCTGAAATGAATTTGACATGTTATATTTAAGATTATATATGTATATACAAATACAGACATACATGCACTAACTAAAACTGAAAAGGAGACCATAAAGTTGAAGAACTAAAAAAGGCATATGGAAGGATATTGAGTAAGGAAAGAAAATGCAATTATGTTACAATCTTAAAAATTAAACTATAAAATAACAAAGATCAACAGATTTGGTATCAAAGGAAATTTCTATGATACAACATAGGCCATTCACATGAAAACTACTAGTTAGAATTATAATCATTGGATGAAACATGAAACAATATTCATGATGACTCAATAGAAAAAGAGATTTCCACTTTTTTATTGTTTATTCATTTATTTAATGTTAAAAATGAGCATCCAAAACAATGAATTTCTATTTATTCACTTATTTATTTTTTTATTTTTTGTTTTTTATTTTTTATTTTTTATTTTCTATATTCTTTGTTTACATTCCAAATGCTTTCCCCTTTCCCGGTTCCCCCCTCAACACATGTCTCTTCCCTCTGCCCAATCCCCAATCACCTCCCCAACCCCATTTCTTTGTTCTAGTACTCACCTACAATACTGGATCAAGTCTTTTCATGACCAGGGCCCTCTCCTTCCTTCTTCATGGGAATCATTTGATATGCTAATTGTGTCTTGAGGGATGAATGGGTACAGAAAATGTGGTATATTTACACAATGGAATACTACTCAGCAATTAAAAACAATGAATTCATGAAATTTTTAGGCAAATGGTTGGAACTGGAAAATATCCTAAGTGAGGTAACCCAATCACAAAAGAATACACATGAAATGCAATCACTGATGAGTGGATATTAATTAGCCCAGAAGCTCTGAATACTCATAGCAATGAATTTCATTAGGATTTTCTTGGTCCTCTTCTCCCACTCTGCTCCCTGATCTCTCTCCATTCACCTTTGTACTGGCTGGCTTTGTGTCAGCTCCACACAGGCTGGAGAAAGGAGCTTCCCTTGAGGAAGTGCCTCCCTGAGATCCAGCTGTAAGGCATTTTCTCAATTAGTGATGAAGGTGGGAGAGCCCACTGTGGGTGATGCCATCCCTGGGCTGGTAGTCTTAGGTTCTATAAGAAAGCAAGCTGAGCAAGCCAGGGAAATCAAGCCAGTAAGAAACATCCCTCCATGGCCTCTGCATCAGCTCCTGCTTCCTGACCTGCTTGAGTTCCAGTCCTGACCTCCTTTGGTGATCAACAGCAATGTGGAAATGGAGGCTATGTAAACCCTTTCCTCCCCAAGTTGCTTTCTGGTAATGTTTGTGTAAGAATAGAAACCCTGACTAAGACAACCCTGTTCTATTTCCCAACAGTCACTTGTCTGTATTTATGCTGTTCATTTTCTCTATCCTTTTTCTTTAAGACTTCCACACATACATCAGGTTTAGTCTTCCTTCTAATTTTATGCCCTATATGTTCATGACCCTTCCCACTGTACACATATAATATCTAAATCTGAGATAGAGATATGAAAAAAGTATATGTCATTGTTCCCCCAGAGTCTGGGCTACTTCATTTAGTGCAATAATACCTAATTACATCAATTGTCTTACAAAGACTTTGTAAGAACTCATAAAGAACAGTTACGAAAGATGAACTAAATAAGATAGACATCAAAATTAAAAAGAAAAGCAAGAAAACTGTTTGTGTATATCCTTGCATAAGACTTGATCCTATATTGAAATTCATCTAAATATTTCACAATAAAATGTAATACAAGCAAACAAAAACTCATACAAAAGATGTAGATATCACCACAGAGATATCAACAGCATTTTTGTAAACAAGGAAGAAATAGCATTAACACTAAAATACAAAATACCACTGAATAAATTTAACAAAGAAGAAAATAACTACAAAAATCAAAATCATATACTATTGATGAAGTGAAGGATAAAAATTTATCCTATACTTATTTAGAAACAATTTTACATTGTTAAACTGGCCATGTTATTGGTTGGCGAGATGGTTCTTACTGTAAGGTCACATTTTTTTTCTCTCAGGTGATCTTCGTTTAATACTTCTGTAAAGTATTGTATCTGCAGAGGATCCATTAACTCTGACCTTCCTGAGCCTCAACATACATGCACACATATACACCCCCACAAAAATATGCTACTAATACACAATATTATTTTTATAATGAGTACTTTACAATAATAAATAAAATGTCCATATAACAAAAAGTAATTTTTCAACCCAGTTGAATGTCTAGCAAAACACCATAGCATTTTCTTCCTAAGAATGAAGACACACCAAAATTCCAACGGAAACAAGATTCCTAATATACAATGTACTAAAGAGAAAGGAAATTGAATTTAAAGGGACCATACTTTGTAATTTAAAATATATTGTTAATCTATAGAGTTAAAACAATATGGTAGTAACTAAAAGATACATGAACACTAGACAATAATGAAAACTTGAGAATAAATGTAAATATCTATAATATCCAAGTTTTGACAATGACACCAAGAGGACACCATGATATTGTATTTCCACTTGCAAAAAAAAATGAAAAGAGATGTGTATTTTACATCATGAACAAAATTCAACTTATGAAATAAAAGTCCAAGTCCTCACTGTGTGGTCTGGTCAGAAACTGGAACTCTCAGAAACACTGAGGAAAACTCCAGAATATAGGACTTAGGGAAAGTTCTTTAAATACAACCTCAGAAATTTAGGCTTTACACATATAATGAAATTACATCAAATAAATAGAAAACCTCACAGCAGAGTAAAGGATCAAAAAAACATAAAATAATAACGTAAAAACCTTGGGGTTAGGATTGCATTTGTGTTGTTGGTAATCAATGCTGTTTTCTGGATGCTTGTTGGAAACCTTTGGAATAAAGAGAGAATGTGCAGATGTTAAGTTCTAGGCTACTAAGCAGCAGAAATAGGGTGTGAAAAGGCTGGTGACTTAATGCTCACTGCAAGTGTCATAAGTATGCAAGAAAGGGTCTTAGGAGGATCCATGGTAATGAATACTTTTAGCTGCCTTTTGCCAATAACAAAGTTAACTATCTAACAATCGAGGTTATGTTAATTTGTTTCATTTTCACAAACATTTTATGAGCTGTATACACCCCATAAAACATACAATAAGAGAACATTTTAAAAATAAGAAATAAAATATTTTTTTAAAAAAACATGCTTTTAATTTGTGTGATTTGGCAAGCTAGCTACATAATGCAAGAGATAAACTTAGTTTAGTATCTAAAATTCATTTCCAAACTTTCAATTCTTGTCATTAGAAGGTTGTAAGGAAAACAACTATTAAAACAGCTGAATAGAACAAGAACAGATGTTGAGTAGGTTTCCTTTCATCCTGTTTGTTTGATTTGTTTGCTTGCTTGTTTATTTGCTTAACACTAATAGCTTTCATTGTGAATAGAAAGTAATAAAATGATTTGGATGACACATGCTCCTCCCCCCCCCCCTGGAGACAGACAGGGTTTCTCTGTATAACCCTGGCTGTCCTGGAACTTAATTTGTAAACCAGGCTGGCCTTGAACTCAGAAATCCACCTGTCTCTGCCTCCCAACTGCTGGGATTAAAGGCATGCACCACCATTGCCCTGTTGACACATGCTCCAAATAAAAAATAAATAAATAAAAATAAAAAATAAAAACAACCACAAGATATCACCAATATGAGATGTTTTCTTTAATGTGCAGTTAGTTCTGTAATAGCAGTTTTGTGCTTACATCTTTACCATGTTCTGTATTTACAATACTTCTTTAGCTGCAGGGTTCAATCCTTTTTTTTTTTTTATCTAAAATGTGTATATATCAGCCAAACTGCGAATTCTTTCTACAGAGTTCAGCTCTCTTCTGCTCAAGGCTACCCAGTGACACCTATATTGGAATAAAGCCTACTGCAAAACTAAACCTCTAGGATTCAAGTATGTCAGTTGTAAGAGAATTCTCAAAACATCAAAGGGTTTTCTTACAAATCTGTTTTCCTGGATTCAACTCTAACATTACCTGTAGTCAATTATTTAACTACAGTAACCTTAATATCAACCTTCAGTCTTTTGTAAACAGTTTGTACAAGTTTGATACAGATAAATTGTAGCTTTGGATAGTAGAGAAACAGTATTGCTTTCTTTGTTTTTGTTGCTGTTATTTTCTTTCTTTTTTTTGTATTTTATGTTTTTCTACAGTAATTTATTCTTTGTTTAGTTTTTTGTAAATAAAGAATATATTGAATAAAGAAATGTAAGTGTAATTCTTGCTTGATAGTTTTCACAATTGTTCTTCCTGTATGTAGTTCATGAATGTCAGAGAAAAAGCTATTTTTTGGACTAACAGAGAAATGTAGTGAGAATTTTGGTTTCATTATAAACCCAGTTATGGTATATGAATATGCTTCTGTTTTAATACCAGACATGGGATAAGATGGTGCTTCACAGCAGGTGATTGTGATTTGGGTGATTATATATATATATATATTTTGCCAGCTATCTGTAGATTTGTGTGAGCACCATCCTCACAGATGCCCCCACAAATGAGAACACATCAGCCTCTGCAAAGCTGATCCTAGAATTCCAGTGGTTTTATATTTTCAGTTTCAAGAGAGTAGTTCTCAATCTTACACAATCATAAGTGTAAACGTCACTCAAAGGCACCTGCTATTAGCCCATTGTTTTGTCATTCCTTGAGGTCGTTTGGAAATAGAACTAGAGAAATAAGTTGGTGCAGTGGAAGCTGAGATTTAAGGAGAAAACATAAAATCTCAACCTTTAAAATAATATTAATATGTTTCCTAATTTTTCATTATAGGCATCCTATATAAACATATATGCCTCCTAGCAAAATAAGCCAGTTTCCTACAGTAATTTATTTCTTATTTTATTTACATCCCTACCACAGCCTCCCTGTCCTCTCCTCTCAATTCTACACTTACAAATCCCTTCCCACAGAGCAACTTCTTTTCTTTCTTTCTTTTTATAAATAGTTGGGGGGGAGAGGAATTATGGGACGTATGGTGGGGGGGAACTGGGAAAGGGGAAAGCCTTTGAAATGTAAACATAGAATATATAAAATAAAAATTTAAAAAAATTAATTATTTGAAGCCCAAATATTGTCTTACCTCCTGGTCTCACAGATTTCTTTCCCTATCCCCCTACCCCTTTACCTCTGACAGGGTGCCCTACCCCCTCCCCCTCCACATATCCTCTCTCTCTGAGGCATCAAGTCTCTCCAATATTAGGTGCATCCTCTCCACTGAAAACAGACAAGGCAGGGCTCTCCTACATATATGCCAGTGTCCTCAGACCAGTCTGTGTATGTTCTTTGATTGGTGGTTTAGTCTCTGGAAGCTCTGACAACACAGAAGGAGATTTTATGCATAAATTAAAAATAAATAAATCCTAACACAGGTAAATAAAGAGGAGTTGAAGAATTATATAATATTCTTGAAGTAAACCCATTAACACATCCATCCGATAAAAAGCTTAGAGGGAAATTGATTAAATACCAAAATATTTAAAATGTTTAATATACATTTAATGTCTTTAATTTAAATAATATCTACATTTAAAAATGCGGTAAGGGGGCCACTGCTCGAGGGCTAAGATTTAATAGCTTTTATTTTAATTTTCTGTTGGAATTTCATACACAAGCACTAAAGTTTTATGGTTTCTATTCCTCCTTTTACCTTTCAACTCCTTTCAAATTGAAAATAAAACCTTGACTCACATGACAACATCTTAATTATGGCTTCTCTACCCAGCTGTTTTCCGCCTTTCTTGCTTCTGTGTTCACATAGGCATGCCTATAATAGAAACTTCATTTTTCAGTACATAATTCACACACAACTGATCAAGAGGCACCAAAGAAGAGACTGTGAAGTGCACAGTCTTACACTGGATATTAAATAAAACTGAACCATCAACCAAGGGGCACGCATGGTTCCAGCCAAAAATGTGGCAGAGGAAGGCTTTGTTGGGCAGCAGTGGGAGGAATGGTCCTTGGTCAGGTAAAGACTCATCAGAGGCCCCAACAAAGGGAAACCGAGGGGGGATGTGGGAGTGTGTTGGGTGGAGTGGCATATATATGGAGGCAGGAGGAGGCAGGAGGCGTTGGGGATCTTTGGGGAGGAGCAATATTGGGAAACGTTTTTACCATGGCAATGTAAATGCAGATGATATTCAATATAAAAAAAGTTTTCTTCTAGAGTCTCAGGGATCATTGAAAAAGTGGGAACAGAAAGAATTTAAGAGCCAGAGACAGTGGAAAACAATGTGAGACTGATTTCTTGGCAGAGAAGAATAATAGCATTGATGAAAATACAGCAATTGAGACTCTAGACCTGTGCAATATCGGACTAGGAAAAACTCCCAGCATACATAGAAGTAGGCACAAAGTACAACCCTTAATGGAGTAACAATTGGCAGTTGTCTGGTTCTAGAAGTAGAAGATTTAGGATTTTTTATGTGTGTGGATCCTGATGATTTGATCAACCTCTAATTAACGCTATACATCCAAGAGTATATGTGCAGCACAAACTATACTTTACGGACTTTTAAAAACACGCAAAAAATAATGCACACTAGGTAGGTAGAGAAAGAGGGATGGATCCGGAAAGAGGGTGACAAGAATATGGAATTTAAAACCTCATATAAAAATTTATAAAAACTAATAAACATGAGAAAAATAAGCCAATCCCAAAAAATCTGAAGTCTTCCATACACTAAAGGAATTGTGTCCCTCCATTTTTTTGTTTCTACCAAGAAAAATATTGCATTTAGTCAAGATAAGTCACTCAAATGATATCTTTTGAGTCAGTAAATTGATTGAAGTTATTAGATTAGTTTGGAAATACTGCATAATACTGATCTCCAAGAAACATAAACAAAAGGTAAAGAACACTATATACTAATTGTCATGAAAATTAATATTATAAATAAAATCTCAACTTGTTTCAGAACAGAAATAAGAGGGCCTCAATATACTGTATTCAGTAATTTATTTCCTGTTTCCTTGGTTTTGTTTGACCATTACCCTTATACAGGAGGTCAGGTACCATAGTTATAAATCACCAACATATGGATAACTGAGATAAAATCTAAATTTAATGAGAACATCTACTACATTTCCAGGGCCATTCCTCAGCCAGGCATGTGGGTGCTTCCATAGATCACACTAAGTACATCTCATCTACATTAAATCACAGGCATTATTCTTAATGTAATTCCACCTTCAAAGATCTTCCTTAATTCTTAACTCCCCAATGTGTGAGGCCTGTATCATTAACCCATACAGTTCTTGGGGCCACTCTTAGTCTTTCTCATCTGTCAGAAAAATGTCACATTTAGTTATCCACTTATGGCTTAAGAAAGGAAAAGTTTAGTTCCCCCTTGAGAAAACTATTAAAATAATTTTCTCCGAAAGCATGACATTTCACATTTATCTGTTGCTTAGGCATTACGGTTCTCATAACTTTATGATATAAATATCATTACTGCTTCTAATATTAGAAAACTAAGTCACCATAATAAAGCTTACAAGTGATAAAACCAGACTTATAGCTCAGCCTAATAATTCCAACAGCTTTAACATTCATGTTGACGTCACATCACTCATCCTCCCCCTTCTCATAATGCTTTCCAAATATAAACTAGCAGAAGCTCTTGTTAAGTACATCAGGTTGTGTTGCCATAGCTCTTATCCCAATGGGTCTGAACTCTTCAACCTGACACTCTGTGTGCACTCTTTGACATTGCCTTAATCTATCCGTTCTGTTAAGTGCTCGACATAGAGCAGCAATATTAAGAGTTCAAGTATGAATCTTGTCTTAATCTATTTGGACAGTTAGAACAAGCTGGAAATTGTCTATAAGATTTTGAAGTCAAAGACAAGAGTACCAGAAAGATACCTTGTGGTGAGAGCCCGCTCTAAGTTTTCTACTTCTAGGTCAAGTTACTTGAAGAAAGTAAAAATAATTCAACACTAAATCAATTATGAATGGTGCTATTATTTTTATACATACTAGTTTATTGCAAATGGGGGGATTTCACTGGGTCCATTGGCATGATCCTATTCTTCTATGGTGTATTAGCTTATTCTTCGTTCCTGCCTCATTCTAACTTGTAGAGTGTAGCTATACATTGCCATAAATTTCCATATCAAGCCATGGTAATTTTCCCTCAGTTTCTAGAGTTTATTTCTCAAGATATCTACTGACATCCCCTAAAGTTCATCTAATTTTACAAGCAGGCAAACATTCTGAGCATGAATGAGAATATAAAAGCATGAGCCATTTTAAAAGGTGGACAGGCTCTGATTACATGTTTTTAACGCTCAACTCAAGACAGTACTCAAAGAAAATGGCACAAATATTTTAAATAAATTATTACTTATAATGGATAAAAATTAAACAAATATAAAAGAAATAATATTCCAAATCAACATTATCTATTTTAAGCCTTCACTAGTGTCTTAATTAAATTGTTATGAATCCAATAATGAGTTTTAATATAGTAACACACAAGGTATTAACACATGAAATAAACATTTAGTGTTCTTTGATATCCAAAATCATAATATGATAGAGTTGATGCGCCACCTTCATTGAAAACTGAGTGCAAAATTGGTAGCTTAGTTGGAAAACAGTCCCACAGCATGTAACAGATGCTGGATCCATTCTCTAGATCCTGAAAAATAAAATAAGCAAATAAAACTGTCTTGGGCTTTTCCATTACATTATTTTGGATAGTAAAAAAATATATGTGTATTAATGTTCATGTTTTTTGCTCTAGTACTGCTGATTTTCTAAATAGCATTGTTAATGTCTGTCAGCTGTCAACATCTAACATCTAGTGGTGCAAATGGATTACGTATCGCACAAATCTGGAATTTATGATTTCTTTATTTGGAATAAGGTTGTTTCAACTTGTATTTAAAGAATATTCAAGTTTTAATAATATACATAGATAATAAATTAAAAAACTCATTACAACGACTTTATAGTCACTGTCATTAGCGAACAGACAACTGCCCTGTCTTCATGTGGCAAATGCTTAGGTACTCATGATATACAGCTGGTTTCAGGAACATGTGTAAGCTTTAGAAGTTAATCCTTAAAATCTCCAGGATTTGTCATATATAAATCAATGGAAAGCAATGCAGAAAAAAATAACTTTAGTTTTTTGTAAAAAAAAACTATGCATGGGTTTGATTATGTCGTGTCAGTAATATTTAGCTATTTATAAAATTATAAAATAATTTATGAGAGTTAAAAACCAAGTATTTGAACTTTAACCTTTTAAATATGAAGAATATAATATTTCTAATGAAACTATGGTATATTAAGAACTTTTATACTTCCCTTAGTATGTTTTATGTTAAGTTCTATTACTATATTTTACACACACACACACACACACACACACACACACACACATATATATATATATTTCAATATATATATAAAATTGAAAATTTATGAGGGCCAATAATATGAACAGCATGGAAAGGCACTTACTGACAAATCTGACTATCTGAACTCAGTCCTCAAGAAGCACATTGTGAAAGGAAGGAAACAGCTAAAACAACTCTTTTAAATTATCCTCTACTTATATGCTGTTACATAAACATATACACACAGAAAAAGTGAATAAACTACATACTTTTAATTAATGAACGAATATAAAGTTATTAATGGAAAAGTCATTAGAATGCCTGCATAGAGCCCGTACATTACAGACTAATATTCATGTTACAGTAAGTTATTTTCAAACTACCGTAGAGATATGTAAACACCAGCAGTCAAACAGCAACCATTGATCTACAATGGGGGACTTTGTTGCAAGTTACATGAGTGGCACAAAGCTTTTGGCCATATCAAATTTGGTTTAAGTGCCAACCAGTAACTATACTGGATTAAGAATCCCTCTATGATATAGAGCCCATGTTTGGTGACCAAGACCTTGAATAGACAGGCCAGAGACCCAGGAGAATGCTAAATATTTCTCTTCTCTAAGACATAGATTCTCAACATGTGGGTCAAGACCCCTTCAGAGGTTTGAATCACCTTTAAACAGTAGTCATATATCTGATATCCTGCATATCAAATATTTACATTACAATTTATAAGAGTAGAAGTATTGCAGTGATATTGTAGCAATGAAATAATTGTATGATTAGGAAGTTTAAGAACCACTGTACCCAAGATACAATCCACAGACCACATGAAGCTCAAGACAAAGGAAGATCTTCTTAGAAGGAGGATCAAAATACCCATGGTTTATAGCCAACCAATAGACTGAGCATAGGGTCCCCAATGGAAGAGCTAGAGAAAGGACCCAAGGTGCTGAAGAGGTTGGCAGCCCCATAAGAGGTCCCAGGGACTGAACCACCAACCAAAGAGTACACATGGAAGGATCCACAGCTCCAGCTTCATTTGTAACAGAGAGTGGCCTTTTCAGATATAAATCAGAGAAGAGGCCACTTGGTCCTGTGAAGGCTCAATGCTACAGTGTAGAAGAATGCCAGGTCAGGAAAGTTGAACAGAGGGTTGGTAAGCAGGGGGAGAGGGAATGGGATAAGGATTTTCCTGAGGGATAAGGAGGAAAGGGGATACTATTTGAAATGTAAATAAAGCAAATATCTAATAAAACTTAAGACAACAACAACAAAATGAACCACTGTAAACTGTACTAAATGAACATAGCAATAAAATGACTATTAGGGACATTCTTCTAAATTCACAGAGCTGTGTCTTGCTCAGCCATCAACAGAGAAGATTATGCCTTCAGCAGATGAAGACAGAGAAATCCCAGTGCCAGATCTTGACTCTTATTTTTAACTTTATTGATCATTTTATTTGTTTACATTTCAAATGTTATCCTTCTTTCCGGTCTCACCTCCACGAACCTCCCCTCACAGTCCATTCCCCTCCCCTTTACCTCTAAGATGATGCTTCCCCACCCACTCACCCACCCACTCCTGCCTCCAGATCCTGACTCTTATACATCACTGTGGTGCAATGTTAAATAGATATTCACTTCAGCTATTTTCAGTTTTTATTATAATGAGATAAGTATAATAATTACTTTATATAATTTGGATTAGCCGACATAAAAACAATATGTTATATAAGAATCCTAGGGAAAATTATTATTCTTGATTATGTATTGGATATATGTTGGTTAAATCTGTAGAGAAGTGAGCAACAGCTATCTCTTAATAAAGTTTTGTAATGGAAGCATTATTAAAGACACAGTGGATATTACATTTTTCTCACAACACATGCTCCTTAATAAGATACTTAAAATAACATCTCCTTTAGGAGAATGTGCAGGGGGGAAATATATTGCTGTGAATTGACACACCCAAAGCCATATCACATTAGAGCAAAAGATTTAGATCCTAGAGGGCAAGCTCTTCTTAGTTGATAATATTGAAATTTTTCAACACATTTCAGAAGAGACTGTGTTTATTTTTGGCTCACAATTATACATGCGTAGAATTGTTTTCTCTTGTCTCTATGAAATATAATCTTCCCAAATATTTGAATAAGTTATTCTAAAAGTCAAGGCATAGATTTGCATGGTCTACTGGTTATTTAAAATGTCAGCAAAACTAGACATAGAGCCAAAAGTAAAACTTGATTCTTTTTAAGACAATTTGCATTTCTGTTGACACTGAACTGTGAAATGTGCCAGAATGTACAAATAATGCTAGCCACCAGTCCTAAAGTATTGGCTTCCAGTCATAAGTCAATCTGTTTGATTCATCTTTCCTTTATTCTTATTAATTTTTCTATTACAATTCTTTCCATGTATGCAACAATTACTAAATCAGTTCATTTTCCACCCTTTTGTTTCTCTCCTTAACATGTTTTTCAACCTCTACTCCTCCCTACAGGTTCCTTCTCCATGTTTTTATTAATTTTCATGATAATCATTGCAACTTAATTTAATATTAAATAAAAACAAACAAACAAAAATGAAAATGAAAAAACAAAACAAAACAAAACTTCCTTCCATGGAGATTTTCTTATTTTGAATCATGTCTTCGTTATACTACCTCTTTTTGGTACTCCATGACTGTAATAGGAAGAATCTGAATTATGTGCTTTGTTATTTTTAAAATGATATCTCATTGTTTCACCTCAGTGTGAGAAAACTCACCTAACCCTCAAGAGACTTGAGGCCCCTTGGGTTGGGGAGAGCTGGAAGGGTAGGTGTGGAAAAAGATGGGGAAATCCTCTTGGGGAAGGGGGAGGAGAAATGGGATGAGAGCAGAATGATATGGGGATAATGACTGGACTGTGTTAAAAGGATTAAAGATATATATAGATATAGATATAGGTATAGGTATAGGTATAGGTATAGGTATAGGTATAGGTATAGGTATAGGTATAGATATAGATATAGATATAGATATAGATATAGATATAGATATAGATATAGATATAGATATAGATATCATCCTTTTCACTGTTCCTCTCTTCCTTTATGCCGGTCACAAATCCAACTCTCCCTCCTCTCTAGCATAATCAAAGCCTCTGTTTTTAATAACCACCATTTTTAAAATACATATAAATAAATAAATGAACACACAGATATAGCTAGAGAGCAATGGTAGAGATAGATAAATTGATAGATGTTAGATAGATAGATAGATAAATAGATAGATAGATAGATAGATAGATGGATGGATGGATGGATGGATGGATGGATAGATAGATAGATAGATAGATAGATAGATAGATAGATAGATAGATACCAATGAATTCCATGAGTGTTGCCTAGGTTTATTATCTACACTTTAAGACTCACCATTGGGTATTGGATTCTCATACTTGGGGAAGATTTTTTTTTTGCCCTTTTATTGGGTATTTTCTTTATTTACATTTCAAATGCTATCCTGTTTCCATGTCTCACCTCAGTAAATCCCTTATCCCATTCCTCCTCCCCCGCCCTTGATGAGGGTGCTCCCCAACCCAACTACCCACGCATTTCTGCCTTCCAGCCCAGGCATTCCTATATACTGAGGTATTGAACCCACTCAGGCTCAAGAGCTTCTCCTCCCACTGATATCCAACAAGGCCATCTTCTGCCACATATGTGTTCAGAGCCATGGGTCCCCCTCCATGTGTACTCTTTGGTTGTTGGTCCAGTTCCTGAGAGCTCCAGGTGTTCTGGCCAGTTGACACTGTTTCTCCCTTTTACTGTCTAAATTTGTTCATTCATTGCTTTTGTAACATTTAGGGGTGGGCCATGTCATATTTCTTCATCTAATGTCAACTATTAGGACTGTCCATGACTTTTTGAACAGATATGTTGTCGATATTTTATGGGTGAAATATCCTGGTCATGGCTGGGAGGTCCATCTCATAGCAGACTTTCCCTCCTCCTGTCATTTATCACAAGGAATAACATTAGAAAGCATCAGTGTAGGGGAATACCAGAACAGGGAAGTGGGAAGGGTGGATGAGGGAGCACGGGGAGGGAAAAGGGCATGTGGGACCTTTGGGGGGCGGGGAACCAGAAAAAGGGAAATGAAATGTAAATATAGAATATATCCAATAAAAAAATGAAAAAAAAGAAAAGTCCAAAATGCCTTTTCTTTGAAACAACTCAAATACCTATATTCAATTTAAGTGTTGACTGAAACACAGCCTTTTCTGGAATTGCTAGATTATTAACGACACACTAGTAGAAAGGGTAGTCCAAATTACTGGGTATTATATATTTCATAACTCTTAGCTCCATTCAGAATATCAACTTTATTAAAAAGATAAAAACTCATGAATATGAACTACTAGCACTCATATTACATTTTTTAAAGTAAAAACTGAAAGGACAATTATTGTTTATGATTGTGGATGTCCTAAGCATCATACTTAGACTTATATATAACTTAGAGTTAAATAACATATAACTTAGAATTATAGAAACTCTGTAAGAATATTACAGTAGTTGGTATTCTGCTTTAAGATGAAGTGCATCTTTTAGTCATATATAAGTGGTATCTATGCTGTGTTGCATGAATTTTGCAAAGAAGCAAAAATTGTTTTACATCAATTTTAATTCAAGTGCCTGCAGCATTTATTAATGTTTATCATCAATACTAATACTTCACACACATTAATTCAGCTGTCATAGCATTGTCAGAAATCTATCATTTCTTTCATGATGATGAATTTACATTCATTTCTAAAATACATGCATTAATATACCAGGCTACTGCATAAAACTAAACTAGAAATTACTTGCCAAATATTGTTTTCAGAATTACAGGTTCAACATTCTTTTACAAAACACACTGTAAAAAGATTCGTTCTTGATTACATTTCTTTATTCTCTGTTAGGTTATATTAGATTTCAATTTTCATTTTTAAATGAATGTGTTATTTGTATTGGAAAATAAAATATACAAAATAATTCATAGAGAGCACCCTGTAACTAAGAAATCTGAGATATAACTTGAAGCTTGAAAATATTCTCATTTTACAACAGCAGAAGCTGCTCAACTTGAGCTATATTTGTTTATATCATAGATATGAACTAGCAAGATCTATCTAATAAAGAGCCCTCCTTATTGAATGCTAGTTTTAATTTGTTGGCCAATGTTTCCTGCATATCCCAGGTTAGCCCCAAACTTGCTAATTAACCCTAATATTTAACTTGTAAACTTCATGCTGGCATCATGGATTGCTTCATAATGGGTGACTTTTATTAAAGTCATCAGAATTCTCCCACATATGGATTCAGACCAGGGCTGTTTCTATAATAAAAAGAAAAAATGTTACTAATCACCCTTCTTGCAATATTGTAAATTTAAGTCATGTTACCAGCCCTGAAATTTCATGGTCAATGTCTGTCAACTCCTTTTTAAGTTTTAACAATATCGCTTGTTCATCCCATTAATTTAGAATTATTCTAGAATTAGAACAATTTAGAAGAAGTTGTTCTTCTTCATCAGTAGCACACCTGATAGTTGTCAAAATGTGAATTTTAAAATATTCAGCTCAGAGTAAAAAGTATTTAATACAACACAGGTCTTTGAGCTGGGAAGACACAGGAATTCTGTGATTTCTTTTTAAATGTCTTAATTTCCAGAGAAATATCATCCTGAGTGAGGTAATCTATTCACAAAAGATCACAGATGGTATTCACTCACTGATAAGTGGAAATTAACTCCCAAGCTTGGAATACCCAATATTCAATTCACAAACCATATGAATACCAAGAAAAAGGAATATCAGAGTGTGGATACTTCAGTACTTCTTAGAGGGGGAAACAAAATACTCACAGGAGAAAATATGGAGACAAAGTGTGGAGTAGAGACTGAAGGAAAGGCCATCCAGAGACTGCCTCACCTGGGGATCCATCCCATATACAGTCACCAAACCAGACACTATTGTGGATGCCGGGAAGTGCTTGCTGTCTGTATCCTGATATGCTTATCTCCTGAGAGGCTCTGCCAGAGCCTGACATATACAGAGGTGGATTCTTACAGCCAAACATTGGATTGAGCACGATGGTTTACCATTTATTCAATATTATCCTTTTGGGTGGACAATTTACCTTTCATGATAATCTAAAACTGAAGGTGCATTAGTAGTCCCTGCTTAGGACTCATGGTCTTGAGTGCATCCGTGGAAAACAGCTTCCTAGACACAAAGACTACAACTGAAAGTAGCAGTGCCTATGTGCAACTATTAAGTGAACCGTCTGGGGTTAGCAGCTAGGATAAACAGCAAAGTTGATTTACAGGTTTATCTAAAAGTCCTAGCTGTCCTAGTATCATTTGCTTACCACATAAAATGATTACCACACTTCTACTTATTCATCAGTATGGATGCAGGAAAGAGAATAATGAACTGATTCAGAGAATGATGAGCATAATCTAAACATTCTAAATAATTAAGCTATAGATTAGCACCTGAGAGTACTTAATGTGGCAATTCCTTTCAAAATCATAAACATCGTTATATGTATGTAATATCACTATATCTTTATAACATTTATTTATAAAATTCCTTTGCATTAAATCACTATAAGCTATAAATAAGCAACTGGATGTTTAATAATACTGACTAATCAATTGCAGTAAAATTGCTGAATCATCCCAGTTGCATTAAAATTAATTGCCTTATTAATTCATCATGAATGATTTGAGGGAAATCCTTTGAGGTGTTTTTGAGATAATCACTACTGAGTTCTTTAAAATGATCATTGCCAATCATTTTTTTCCTCAGGAGGCCATTAAATAAAATTAGTATTATTTTAAGACAGAATTTGTGCCACCTAAGCCACACTATCCTCTAGTTTGCGTTTTAAAGCATTTTTCATTGTTATTTTTCCAAATGTCATTCAAATATCATCAATAATTGAAAGAAGTTATATTTTTTTAAAAAAATTAAAACCTGGATTTCTGGCTCTTCTATATTCTGAGATGTAATTTTAACAAATAAAGTGGAATCATCAGTGTGTACCTAACATGAATAGAAACTCAAATACTAAAACAAGTGGCCAGAACTGAACTCACATCCCCCAGAGAGTGGACGGTGTCAGAAGGAGCCAGGTTCAGGCATCCTGGACTTGTGCTGCTCTTGCTTAGTGGAGATGAAGGCAGAAGCAGCAGTCATTGTGGAGTGCTGCTTAAAAATGAATGTGCTGAAGATTTTCTGATTCACATTCATTATCCACTGAGCTGTTCTCAATGGATTTCACAAAGAGAAGCAAACCTAATTACTCCAGCCCAGGCTGTCTGGGAAACAATGGCACAGCGATTTAGAGAAAAGCTTTCATGCTGTGCTAACTTTATGAAATGGTGCAGATTTTTAAAGTTAAATATACCTTTTCTGATGGCTAAACTTTTGCATTTGAACTATAGCACCATCATTTAATTTTTAAAAACCCATACCAAATTACAAAGACCTTGTGGATATGATTTCAACAGTATTAGTTTGGCTTTTCTTTAAGTTATTTGAATAGGCATTTTTTTTTATTCATTACAGAATTTTTCAATAACATTTAAATATAATTCCATTGTTTTTCTCTCTTTCCTCCAGTTCTTCCCATGTCTGCAATCCCTCCCAACTTACCTACTTCCTCTTGTTTGACCTTAGATAGATAGATAGATAGATAGATAGATAGATATGCATAAAATAATATATCATAATATATAATATATTTACATATATTATATATTTTATTTTATATATATATATATATATATATATATATATATATATATATATATAATAGAAATTCGACCCAGGGAATCCTTTCAGTGCTGCCTGAAAGTTTATGTTTCATACTGCCTGTGTACTACTAACTTCTCCTTCTCATGTGGCCATCCAGGTCCCCATCTTCAACAGAAATATCAAGCTAAGGACACGTGTCTAAAAGTTCAAAACTAGAATTCATCTGTAAAAGGGAAAAAATGACCTTTTTTGAATATGGGTTACCTCACTTGGTATAATGTTTTCCAATTCCATCAATTTACTTTAAATTGTACGTTAAAATTTCATAATTCCATTTTTTCTTTCCATCTGAATTATATTCCATTATGTTCTATACCACATTTTTATTATCCATTCATTCACTGGTCCACATCTAACCTGTTGTAATTCCCTCTCTATTGTGAAGAGAGTAGCAATGAACACTACATGGTATCTGGGAAGCAAGAATGTGTTGTCTACTTATGACATCTAAGTCAAAAGAATACTATAGCCATGAAATTTCAACACTGTGTTACTGAAACAAGACCTGAACACCAACTGAAATTTTAATGTAGATGGAGAATTTTCATGGGACCTTCCTACCAGTTAAAATGTTGTAGTAAATTAACAATTGCTGAGGGAAGGAGAATTAGATTTCACCAAGCATGAGCCCCCTGAATAGTTTTCCAGTACATATTGTTCAGTCCTAGAGTCACCATATTCTACTCTTAAGTTAATACTTCCTTGATGTTCTGCCATAGAATCTCCTTACAGCTTCTACTACAGGTAATACTAAGTAATAGCTTTTTTTGCTAAAATGATCATACTCTACTATAGTAGTAAGCATTTCTATCAAGATCATGTTAGATTCAATTTGTGTTGATTGGAGTATTTGAACTAAACAAGGACCAATAGACATACTAACTTGAACTAGTGGAGGTAAAGGTGCTAGATAACAAGACCTTAACCTTAGACGAAAAAGTGCAAGCCTCTAAAGAGAGCTGAGAACAGGAGAAATAATCTTCCACAAGGAAGAATTCAAGAAGTGATTTTCAAATACCAAATGGTCAATCCAGGAAACAAGTAATATACAACATCCAGACTTAGTGATCAGGTTGTACTCATGTACTTAATAATGCAGAAGTTGGAATAGAGTGGGGTGAGAGGGAGAAGGAATGAGAAAGAGGAGGGAAGAAGAGAGAGAGAGAGAGAGAGAGAGAGAGAGAGAGAGAGAGAGAGAGAGAGAGAGAGGAACAACTAACCTTCTGTAAGGCAAAAGACACTGTCAATAGGACGAAATGGCATCTAACATATTGGGAAAAGAACTTTTCTAATCCTACACCCAATAGAGAGCTAATATCCAATATATACAAAGACCTCAAGAAGTTAGACTCCTGAGAGTCAAATAACTAATGGGGTACAAAGTTAAATAGAGAATTCTCAACTGAGGAAACTCAAATGGCTGTGAAGCACTTAAAGAAATGTTCAACATCCTTAGTTATCAGGGGAATGCAAATCAAAATAACCGTGAGATTCCACTTCACACAAGTCAGAATGGCTAAGATGAAAAACTCATTTCTGGGTCTTTAATCCTATTCCATTGATCTACTTGCCTGTTGCTGTACCAATACCATGCAGTTTTAAACACAATTGCTCTGTAGTACTGCTTGAAGTCAGGGATATTGATTCCCCCAGAAGTCCTTTTATTGTTCAGAATAGTTTTAGCTATCCTGGGTTTTTTGTTGCTCCAGATAATTTGAGAATTGCTCTTTCTAGATCTATGAAGAATTGATTTGGGATTTTGATGGGGATTGCATTGAATCTGTAGATTGTTTTTGGCAAGATGGCCATTTTTACTATATTGATCCTGCCAATCCAGGAGCAAGAAATATTTTTCCATCTTCTGAGGTCTTCTTCGATTTCTTTCTTCAAGGACTTGAAGTTCCTGTTGTACAGATCTTTCGCTTGTTTGGTTAGAGTTACGCCAAGGTACTTTATGTTGTTTGTGGCTATTGTGAAGGGTGGTATTTCCCTAACTTCATTCTCAGCCTGCTTGTCCTTTGAGTACAAGAAGTCTACTGATTTGCTTGAGTTAATTTTATAACCAGCCACTTTGTTGAAGTTGTTTATCAGCTGTAGAAGTTCTCTGGTGGAGTTTTTTGGGTCGCTTAGGTAAACTATCATATCATCTGCAAATAATGATACTTTGACTTCTTCCTTTCCAATTTGTATCCCTGTGACTTCCTTATGTTGTCTAATTGCTCTCACTAGAACTTCAAGTACTATATTGAAAAGATATGGAGAGAGAGGGCAGCCTTGTCTAGTCCCTGATTTTAGTGGGATTGCTTCAAGTTTCTCTCCATTTATTTTGATGTTGGCTATTGGTTTGCTGTAGATTGCTTTTACTATGTTTAGATATGGGCCTTTAATTCCTGCTCTTTCCAAGACTTTTAGCATGAAAGGATGCTGAATTTTGTCAAATGCTTTTTCAGCATCTAATGAGATGAATTATGGGACATATGGTGGTGGTGGGGAACTGGGAAAGGGGAAAGCCTTTGGAATGTAAACATAGAATATAGAAAATAAAAATTAAAAAAAAGTAAAGTAAAGAAAAGAAAAAGAAAAACTCAGGGGAAACGGATCCTGGCAAGGATGTGGAGAAAGAGGAACATGCCTCCATTGCTGGTGGGATTAGTAAGTGGTAAAAGCACTCTGGAAATCAGTTTGGCAATTCCTCCAAAAATTACATAGTACTACCTGAGAACTTGAAGACCCAACTATAACACTCCTGGACATATACCCAGAAGATGCTCCAACATGTAATAAGGACACATGCTCCATTATATACATAGAAGCCTTATTTATAATATCCAGAAGCTGGAAAGAACCCAGATGTCCCTCAACAGAGGAATGGATACAGAAAATGTGTTATATTTACACAATGGAGTACTTCTCAGCTATTAAAAACAATGAATTCATGAAATTCCTAGGCAAATGGATGGAACTAGAAAGTGTCATCCTGATTGCGGTAACCCAATCACAAGGGAACACACATGGCATGTACTTACTCAGAAGTGGATATTAGCCCAAAAGATCAGTATAAGCAAGATACTATTCACAGACCATATGAAGCTCAAGTAAAAGGAAGAACAAAGTATGGGTGCTTTGGATTTTTTTATAAATGGAACAAAATACTCACAGGAGCAATTATGTAGACAAAGTGTGGGGCAGAGCCTGAAGGAAAGGACATCCAGAGACTGTCCCACCTAGGGATTCATCCTATAAACAGTCACCAACCCCCAACACTATTGCTGATACTAAGAAGTGCTTGCTGAAAGGACCCTGGTATGGCTGTCTCCTGAGGGGCCCTGCCAGAGCCTTACAGATACACAGGCAGATGCTAGCAGCCAACCATTGGACTGAGCACAGGGTCCCCAGTGGAGGAGTTTGAGGGAGGACTGGAGGAGCTGAAGGGGTTTGCAGCCTCATGTGAAGAAAGATGATGTTGACCAACCGGATCCCCCAGGGCTCCCAGAGACTAAATGACCAACTAAGGGGTACACATGGTTCCAGCTACATTTGTGGCTGAGTAATGCCTTGTCAGGCATCAGTGGGCGAAGAGGTCCTTTGTCCTCTGAAGGCTGGATAGATGCTCCAGCATGAGGAAATCAAGGGATGAAAGTGGGAGTGGGTTGGTGGAGGGGTATCCTAATGGAGGCAGAGGGAGGGAGGGAGGATGAGTTGGGGGTTTTCTGGAAAGGTGGAAATCAGGAAAGAGAATAACATTTGAAATATAAATGAAGAAAATATTCAATAAAAATAAAATAAAGAAAGATGAGAAAAATATTTTCTCCTAATTATATTTACTTGTTAAAATTAATCTATGTGTTAAAGTTAAATAAATTTAGAAAAATGAAAAAAGAACTAGTAAAAGATAGTACATGAGGGCCAGGCATGGTGGTGCATGCCTGTAATCCCAGCACTCAGGAGGCAGAGGCAGGTGAATTTCTGAGTTCGAGGACAGCCTGGTCTACAGAGTGAGTTCCAGGACAGCCAGGGCTACCCAGAGAAACCCTGTCTCAAAAAACAAAAACAAGAAAAAAATAGTCCATGAATTTGAAAGTTTGGGAATCATGGGAGGTTTGAAAGGGAGTGGTGACACAATTACATTAAAATATTCAACTATAAAAAATAGAAACATTAAAATAAAGCTAATATGTAGAGATGTAGAGGAATCATTTGAAAATACATTTCTAATATCCCAGAAAAATCTGACGTCTTTTCCCACAAAGGAATTGTGATTCGTTTTTCTAGTATAAGTATGAAAAATCAACTCCTCCAGAGCTTAGAATTTTACATTAGAATGAATATTTTTTTGTTTGCTTTCAGCACTAGACAAAAACATTGTGTAAGTTGCTGCCTACAGTTAAAGGACAACAACACTGGAAAGGTTTCCCTTCCAATGTGTAGGTGAAAGACATCAGTTATCCAACCTCTTCTTCTTCATCATCATCATCATCATCATCATCATCATCATCCTCACATCATGTGTTTTTAACTGAAATGATTTGACTACCAGAAGATTCTGTGTATTTCTAAAGTCTTAATTTACTTTTTTCAATTGTCATGAATATCTTTTTAGTAGTTATTATAAATTTAAATAAGAAAAATCACCTCCATTTGGTTTTAGCCCATAGTAATGAAACGTGCAATTTATTTTCCCAAGATTACATTGTGTACCCCAAACCCACATCTGGAATCTTTACCCTCAGTGCAGTATTATTGGAATACAGGTCTGAAGTCTATTCCTATAAACGGGGCCCAAGCCCTCAAATATAACTGGATTAATGTTGGGATTATGAGAATGAGTATAAGAAGTCAGCACTGTAATATAAGTCTACCACATTGCTCATGGTTTCACTCTTGCTTGACCATCCTGGCTGCTATGATTCAGAATGAAAGTCTTTACCACATACCATGGTCATGTTCCTCACATCCCAGCATGCATCACAAACCCCATTAATACCTTTTCTTCCCAAATCATCCAAAGTATCTTGTTACATGGGGCAGAAGGGGGGAAAAGAAAAAAGTTAGGCTTCAGTGTAATTCATTTCCATGCCGCCACCAACTTATCGGCCTGCTTACCATAC
This sequence comes from Apodemus agrarius, assembly GCA_964023405.1. NCBI lineage: Eukaryota > Metazoa > Chordata > Mammalia > Rodentia > Muridae > Apodemus > Apodemus agrarius. The sequence goes on along the minus strand of OZ030016.1, from coordinate 27,251,651 downwards.
ACACCAATTTAAGCTTTGGGCATTTTATTACGAGCAGAGGGTTGGGAGACTCTTCAGAACAACCACAGTACAAAGACTATTTCTGTTCTCAAGTCATGCATGTTTAGTCAGGTTTTAAAAAGATTACAACAAATAAGCCACACATTTTAAAGCAAGCTATTTTATTTTTTTTTAATGTTGGCATATCTATTTGCATTCATTGCTAAATCATCCCCCATTTAACTCTTTCTAGGAAGTGTAATCATTTCAAATCTATGTGTTTTGAACATCTGAGAGTGTATCACATAGGTTTAGCTGGTTTTTGGATGAAATGGAATGAAAACACTTATCACTCTTCCTGCCAAAAAGCAGTGTCTAGGTCCCATTTTCTGGGGCATAATTATGTTTTCAGCACACACTAAATGGTGTGAACAAAATGTCCACCACTGTCTTCATCCTGTGTCACTCTGCCTTTACCGAATTTGTTTTATTGCCATTTAAAATTGGAACACTTTCGTGACTGATTTTCTATTGTTTACCAAATAGACCAATCAGACCCGGATGGTTGTTGCTTTTGTGAGACGAAGAAAGCTCTCAACAATTAAATGGAAGAATAATTAATGTTTCTCATTAGCTCAACATCATCAAAGATAAGAACCTGAGGTGAATTTGAGAAGACATGTAAAGTGGAGAGAGCTCACTCAAGGAAGTGCCTGCTATGTAAGCATGAAGACTAAAGATTGGATGCTTAGAAGCACATGCAAAGCGGGGTGTGTTACTACCTGTCTGTTACCATAGCAGAACTGAGGCGGGGTGGGCCGATCCCCCCAGCTCATCAACCATCCATTCTAGTCTTTCAATGAGTATCAGGCTTCTCGAGAGATCCCTTCTCCAAAGGTAAGGTGGAGAGTGCTAGAGAACTTGAAGATGAACCTCTTGTCCCCCCCCACACATGCACACACACATAAAACAAATTAAAAATTAAAACTATATTCATTAATTAATAGTGCTAACATTCGGCTTATTGAGTACAGAAAAATATGTCAGAACAAGTGTTTCAACAGCATGTCTTCTAATTAGATAAGGTTTGGTTGCTTACAACTTCTCTATTCAGTAATATTTAATATTGTTCCTTATCTCTAGGAGACCTTTACATGGGATTGCAAACAGTTCAATAGAAATCTCCTCTAAATTACATTTCAAGAAAACAAACTAGAACACACACACATACACACATACAAAGCTTAGCCCAAAACTATTTATGAAAACTCTGTTTGGAAGCTTAATACATGGGGGAAAACCACATTTTTTTTTTACATAACTTCGTCAAGTTGTTTATAAAATTTATTTTCAACTTGGTTTTGCAAATACAAATATTAGATAATTTTCCAGAGATAATTTGACCTTTTTGCATCTGAAATTTTTAGTTTGTGGTGTTTGTCTGCACTCAGTTTATTTTTCAAAAACACCAAGTTTCCCCAGGGGAGCATCAAAGGCAACTAAATGCATGTCATCATAGGCACCTGTAAATACCTTGCATTCTACTGTAAGAATCATTAATAACTGTAACCATGACTTCTATCAATCTCAGTTTCATGAACAGGGTGCATCAAGCACTCAGCACTCACTAAGCACTTGTTGATTTGAAGAATATATGTTTGGAATGAAAAAGTAATGGTATAACAGAAAAAGATGTAAGACTCTTTTACGAAAGACTCCATTTTTACACTTGTAACCTATGTGATATCCACATTCTCAAAGTCTTTGTGAACCTCTGCAAGTTGCTACAGTATGTATAGGAGTATCTAAAACCGTTACATGGTAATGGCAATGCAGGGCTACTCTGTGGGGTGACTGACAGCACATTTGGAGGAAGTGCATGAATGTTTGCATTGACTAGAGAACTTCCGGCTGCTGAGAGTATCAACATATTCTATAGGTTTAATTTATTAAACAGTGTGTAGAACTAAACGTATTCTTTCCTTAAAATTATACACTTTTTGCCTTTGGAAAGAGAATAGCTGAGAAATACATTTCAAGTAAGATACTTCCTGAGAAATGGCTTGAACTATGTCTGTTTAAGTCCTCAATATCAAGAGTTGCTACCTCTCATTTGGTTAATTTCGATGAATGAGTGTTTCTGAATTTACCTCATGTTTTTACCAAATTATAAACAAATCTCATAACTCGCCACATTATGCTCTGAACATCTCCCTTACTTTTACTAATTATTGGAACAATGTTTTGGCTTATGATGGCCAGTTTCAAAGAATCAGAACATGTATGTGCATGCTGCAGACTTCTGGATTTCTGTGAGAAATGACCTCAATTACTTACACTGGTCACTTACTCCAATTTCTTTAAGCATTGAAAAAGTGCATTAACAAGAATAATGTTCCAAATATTAATAGTTTCATTATCCATTTGAATTTTCTCAGTTCTAACCACTGGAACTCATCAGTCCTTGTAGAAATAATGATTTATTTTTTGGATCCAGGCTCAAAAATGTGCAAATTACTTCAAATTGATGACTGTTTACCCTACCCAGAGGTAGGGTACTACCTACCTGCTCATTAATTGACATTATGGTGGCTATATTTGTATAAAATATATGAACTTTTATTAATTGTTTTTATGAGACTTTAGGATTAAAATATTTAGTCACTACTGTATTTTGAAATCTGTAATGCTAACACAAGCTCTCACACGTATCACTTTCTAAAACTAATGAAATACATGTGTTTGGCATTCTAAATGGAACATTTAAATATAATTGCATAAATATAATAATACTTATTATTTATTTTAGTTCGATATATCACAGTGCATTTTACTTCAATTCATATAAACTGCTTGTATTTTTTTCAGAGACTAAATGTGTGACAATTTTCTAACTCTCGATCTCTTTCACAAAGATTTTATTCTTTCATTTTTGAATTTATTTGTATGCTTTTTGTCTTTTATATTGTTTTCTGTAAATACAAACAATATATAAAATGAAAGTATTTTGTTCCTTTTCCCAAATATTCCTAAATGTCAGCAAACCTAAATAAAAATAAGATGGAGAAAATACAAAAATACAGTTCTAACAGAACTGTATAGGAACGTGTAGCTAAATATTTGATAATATGTTAAAGTATGCTCAGTATTATTAGTCATCAAAATTATAAAGGAAATCAGTCATATACTTTTTTTATACTGTAACATACTTAAAGTTTGACTAGGACAAACAATGACTTGAATGTGGCGCACATGGAAATGGAAGCAGAATAGCTCCTATTTCAAAAAGCCATGTTGCTACTGATTAAAACACGAGTTTTAGTCTGCTTGATTGGCTTGTTATTTGTACATGTAATATATTTCAATTGCTGGAAAAATATTTCTCAAAGGTTTTCTGTTATAAACACGTGAGTGCAATAGTTCCACTTCAGTGTATTTTACCTATTTTCGTCGTTCCTAAATCCTTTATGTAGACTTTCTTTTACTGTAAAAATATTCTTTTCATCAAGTTTACTTTGACCCACACATATTTATCAACTATTATCATGATCCTACTATCATTAGACATGACTTATTTTGTCTTCAAACAGATTCTATAGTTTTCAACTTCTCAGTTCTTTTATGAGTCTTTTATATGCACCATTTGAGTTTGTTTTCCATAAATCCCACATGTTCTTTCTCTGTCAGTGTGTAACCTTTAAGTACTCACTCCCTAATCAATATAAGATTCTATTTATTGGTCTTCTAAAACCGCTGAAACCAACAAACCACAAACCATTGCTTACCAGGTAGATTTAAGAAATATCCCTAGCCTGAAGTAACTTCATGTCTTAAGTAAAGGTTATGGTATCAATTGTTAATGTTTAGGGATTCACTTAGGATTTTCTCTTCTTAAATTTCAGTAAAGTAGAAAGTGGAACAAAACTAAATTTCTGAGTTTGAACTCAGATATCTTCATAAGGCTGCATTCCACAATTAGCTTCAAGAGAAATGTTAATAAGGTAGAGTCATGGTGTCAAGAAAACTGAGCTGAAAAGTCTGGTACTATTACAGACTTTTATTGATATCACAGTGATAACCAATCACAACAATAGTTTTGTACTACTTTAGGGTTTGGTGGTTTTAACTATAGAATCCATGATGGTCTGAGGACTCCGCATGTTTCTGTGTGTGAGTTTTTGTGTATGATTTTGTCTATGTAGATGTGTGTGTGTGCATTTGTGTGTGGTTGTATATATCAGAGATTCCAGGTAGATTGGAGTGGTTGTCCCTATTTATTTTCTTCTATCACATGTAATTTCTGTTTGTTCTCAATGCAAACTTCTGTTTTTTTAATTTATTTACCAAAATGTAACAGTAGCCACCTATAAATATCTTTATGTGTGTGAATGTGTGTGTTTACACATTTGGAGACAATTCCTGTAAAACTTCTTTCCACAGATAAAATGGTTGGGTGATCAGACTAAGCAGCATGTTGTTTTATTTTCCACACAAAATAATAGATTTATGAACATATTATATCCATATTATATACATAAATATACTTCAATCATATTCACACCCTGCTCATATTAAGTAAACTCAACTCTTTTTAAAAAATCCAGAAAAATAATTTAACATTACCAAAGCAACTTTCAATATATGTTAAAGTATTTTAAGAGAAGTTATTCTTTTTTGCTTTTTTAATTTTCTATAGTCTTTGTTTACATTCCAAAGGCTTCCCCCTTTCCCAGTTCCCCCCTCACCATATGTGCCATAAGTCCTCTTCCTAACAGACATGTGAGTGGGGAAAAAACTAACCTTTAAAATGTGATAATATGGTACAGACATCATGGATCTTAGAAGAGAACCTCTATCACCATGTTACTAAACCAGCACAATCACTAAGAGCAATCTAAAGGTGTTGCTTTCAACACTCATCAAAGATGGTTCTCTTTTCAGCAAAAGCAAATCAGGAAAACCAGATACACTGAACTAATAGAAAAGAAAGTAGGGAAGAGCCTCGAACACATTGCCACAGGGGAAAATTTCCTGAACAGAACACCATTGATTTATGCTTTAAGAATGTTGAATCAACAAATGGGACATCATAAAATTGAGAAGTTTCTGTAAGGTAAAGGACACTGTCAATAAGACAAAAGGCAACCAACAGATTGGGTAAAGAATTTACTAACCCTACATCCAATAGTAGGCTAATATCCAATATATACAAAGAACTCAAGAAGTTAGACTATAGAGAATCAAATAACCCTATTAAAAATGGGGTACAGAGCTAAACAAAGATTTCTCAAACTGATGAATAATGAATGGCTGAGAAGCACCTAAAGAAATGTTCAACATCCTTAGTTATTAGGGAAATGCATATCAAAACAACCCTGAGATCCCATCTCACACCAGTCAGAACGGCTAACTTCAAAAACTCAGAAGACAGCAAATGCAGGAGAGGATGTGGAGGAAGAGGAACACTCCTCCATTACTGGTAGGATTGGAAGTCAGTAAAACCACTCTGAAAATCAGTCTGGCCGTTCCTCAGAAAATTAGACATAGTACTTCCTGAAGACCCAGCTATACCACTCCTGGGCATATACCCAGAAGATGCTCCAACATGTAATAAGGACACATGATCCACTATGTTCATAGCAGCCTTCTTTATACTAGCCAGAAGCTTGAAAGAACCCAGATGTCTTTTAATAGAGGAATGTATACAGGAAATGTAATACAGGAAATGTATTACATTTACACAAGGGATGGAATTAGAAAATATACTAAGTGAGGTAACCCAGTCAAACCCAAAAAGGATATAGCCCAAAAGCTAGGAATACCCAAGATAAGTTTCACAGACCATATGAAGCTCAAGAAGAAGGAAGACCAAACTGTGGATGCTTTGCTCCTTCCTAGAAGGGGGAACAAAATACTCAAGGGAGGAAATATAGAGACAAAGTATGGAGAAGAAACTGAAGGAAAGGCCATTTAGAGACTGACCCACCTGGGGATCCATCCCATATACAGCTACCAAAACTGGAAGCTACTGTGAATGCCAACAAGGACTTGCTGACAGAAGTCTGATATGGATGTTTCCTGAGATGCTCTGCCAGAGCCTCACTGATTCAGAATTCAGATGCTGATGCTTGCAGCTAATCATCAGACTGAGTGTGGGGTCCCCAATGGCAGATATAGGGGAAAGACTGAAGCAGCTGAAGGGGATTTTAACCCCATAGGAAAAACAACAATATCAACCAATCAGACCCCCCAGAGCTCCCACAGACTAAACCCCAATCAAAGAATACACATGGAGGAACCCATGGCTCCACCCAATATGTAGCCTTATCTGCCTTCAATGGCAAAAGAGGCTTTTGGACCTAGGAACGATTGATGTCCCAGTGTAGGAGAATGCCAGAGCAGGGAGGAGGTAGTGGTTGGGTAGGGGGACACCGTCATAGAAGCAAGGGGAGGGAGGATAGGATAAAGGGTGTCTGGAGGTCAAATCAGGAATGCAGATAACATTTGAAATGTAAATAAAGAAAATATCCAAAAAGGAAAAAAATAGGAAAGAAAGAAAACCAATCAATCAAATCAACCAATCAAAATACACAGTCGTGGAGCTAAGCACCAGTAAACATGACTATAAAACAGTCTCACACATAAGGCTCAGGGGATATTGGGTGGGTGGGCAGGGCTGCAAGACCCAGATCAGGCAGCTTTTTGAAATGTGTTTTCTACTAGTGTCAGAAGCTAAATCTAGGTAGATTCAAATCATGTCTCCTCAACATAACAGCCTAGACATGATTTGAATATGGACAATAACAATAAACATGCCAGGTTGTATTGGAGGAGATCACAGACTTCAGACCTACACAGATACCTACAAGGTAAACAGGTAATGCTAAAAGTTACATAAATATTGTTCTCCAAGGTAAAGTACATCAATTGATTATCTGGTCCCAAATGTATTGAATATCCAATAAATACACACATACACACATACACACACACACACAAACACACAGACACACATATATATTACACCGACTAAGAAGGTTATAGACATATAATCTTAATTATATATGCATATGTATAAATACATATACGTGATAGATATTAAATATATGTATATATGCACATAATATAAATTAACGAAAAACAGATCATGAATTTGAAACACAGTAAGGAGGGATATATGAGAAGCTTTGGAAGGAGTAAAGAAAGGGGAGGAATTTTGTAATTATAATCCCCAAAGAATGATAATTGAAGTCATTGGTAGCAAAACATACATTAGATTATATAAAAGAGTGAATCAATGAATTAAAAAACAATGAACCTAAATTTAAGAGATTTGGAACATTAAAAGAAAAATATTATATATATATATATATATATATATATTAATTTTATTATCTATATTCTTTTACATTCCAAAGGCTTTCCCCTTTCCCAGTTCCCCCCTCGCCATGTGTCCCATTAGTCCTCCCCCTGCTCCCCCGCTCATTCCTCAATCACCCTCCAACCCTTTCTCTGTTTTGGTACTCTCCTGCAAACCTGGAACCAGTCTTTTCTGGACCAGTGTTCTCTCCTTCTTCTTGGGAATCTTTTTTTTTTTTTTACATTTTATAAGATTTTATTATAGTTCCAAAAGTAAAACAAAATATTACTCCAAAGAAAAGTAATTGGAAGTATAGCAGAATAAAATTTCTCATATTTGCTGTTTGATTTAGGTCCTTTAGAGGAAATTAAAACATGTGTATGCATTGTCTCAAAGCCACTCTCAAACTCAAAGCAATAAAAATAAAATCAGTGACAAAAATGGCAGTCTACTCTGACCCTATCTATTAATTATACTACTGTAAGTTCTAGCTAGAGCAATAAGATAACAAAAGTAGATCAAGGGAATAGAAATTGGAAAGGAAGAAATCAAGGCATTATTATTTGCAGATAATTTGATTGTATATATAAATGGCCCCAAAATCAACCACAGAACTCTTATAACCTATAAATAACTACAGCAAAATGGCTGGATAAAATTAACTCAAAGAAAGAAATAGCCTCCTTTATATAAATGATAAATAGCCTGAGAAAGAAATTAGGGAAAGAAAACCCTTCATAATAGCTACTAATATTATAAAATATCTCAGTGTAATTCTAACCAAGCAAATAAAAGATCTGTATGACAAGAACTTCAAGTCCCTGAAAAACATAGTTGAAGAAGATTGGGAATCTTTTGATTTGTTAACTGTGCCTTGAGTATTCAGAGCTTCTGGGCTCATTAATACCCACTTATCAGTGATTGCATTTCATGTGTATTCTTTTGTGATTGGGCTAACTCACTCAGGATGATATTTTCCAGATCCAACCGTTTGCCTACAAATTGCATGAATTCATTATTTTTAATTGCTGAATAGTATTCCATTGTATAAATATACCATATTTTCTGTATCCATTCCTCCTTTGAGGATCATCTGGGCTCCTTCCAGCTTCTGGCTATTATAAATAAGGCTGCTATGAACATAGTGGAGCATGTGTCTTTATTGCATGCAGGGGAATCCTCTGGGTATATGCCCAGGAGTGGTATGACAGGGTCCTTTTGAAGTGTCGTGCCGAATTTTCTGAGGAACAGCCAGAAAAATATTATATTATTAAGGATTTAAAAGTGCATGAGAATACAGAAGGTAGAGTGACTGCCTTCATAGAGATAATAACATAAGTTCTCAAGTTCAGAAGAATAAAATGTCCTGTGGCCTGAAGATTAAAGTTTACCAGTGAGATTCAACTATAGCAACCTGGCATTGTATAAGGAAGATGTGAAAGGGTCAGGTCTCAAAGAAATGAGAGAAAACAAATATTATGTGGGTCCTGGTTCTCAGACAGAAGCCATCAATGATAAGAAGTATAGCACATTATCTGTACTCTAATCTGAATCTCAGTTCTTTTATCTAACCCAAGTCTAACACCTCCTATATTTCCACCAAAGAACAGAATTCTTGAAAGCTCTGGTATTCTGACTGTTTTGCTTTTGTTTTATTTTTGCTTGTCTTTATTGCCACCTAAATTCCTTAACATTATTTTACATGCCTGGTTGTCTTTATCCCATTTTATCTATCTTGGTGATGATAATTTCCAATGAGATTTCATTCACTTTGCTTGTAATATACTTAACCTGCTAGTTTCAAGATTGATGGTTTTGGGTCCCACAGTAACTATCATGTTTTGGGGTCCTACATAAAATACATCTCCGAACTTCTTTTCCACACCTTAGGTTGACTTTCTCCATTGCCCTGTATATATTATCACCTTTTGAATAATTGATCACTTTAAACGCCAAACATTTAAATTCTCTTTTTCCTTCATGTCAAGCACTTTAGACCTTTGGAGTTAATATTAAGGGCTCAAGACCTTTTAAGGAGTCAAAATACCTTACTTTTTACTCCTGTGTTTCTGCATCATGAATACACATAGCATGCTAGAAGGGCATCTCTTCTGGACTGAGATATTGTTCTTATTGTGTACCAATACACCTTACATCTGACATTTTTACTAATAGGATAAAACAGTCTGCAGTGATGAAAACAATTAAAATCAAACCAGATATTTATATGCCGCAAAAGGGTGCGGGGAGGTAGCAACTACTTCCCAGAAAGATTTGAAGACATAGGATTCCTATGAAATAACTAGGAATGTAAAGATGATGGACAAAGTTAAGATCATTAATACTAAAGGAATAAAAAGAAAGGGACAGAAACAAAAGGGGAGAGTCCATAAGCCTTCAGTACCAGTATATGAGATAAAGCTATAAGAAACAATAAAGACAGAAACAGCACAATAAATACATAACAAGCAAAAAAAAAATGAACAGCCACAATCAAAACCACCAGCACCACAAAATGCTAGTCAATATTTCTTCCTCCCCATGTCAAGTGCTATTTCCTCCATGAATTATGTGCTAGGGAATAATCTAAAGTATTGCTCCTGTGCGTAATTCGCATCAGTGTTTTCTGTGTGCACATTTACCAAAGCAGTATATGCTAGAGCGCCTGCCCACCCCACCTCCTGCAGCCTCAGATGAGTCCCGCTAGCTGAACTAAGCACAGTTGTGATGTTGTGATGGAAACTGCTTCCAATCAGAGATCTTCTGTAGTGTAGTCGTGGGTCTGAGAAATACCAGAGCACCGTGAGCTGTCAGTGCAGTGCAGTCTGTGCTAGCAGGGAGAAAGGCAAGACCAAACATGATTTTGCGATACCTGCGCTCATTAATGTTCCTACACAGCTGGTCTCACTCTTCCTAGGGGAGGTAAGCAGACAGTTCACAGCTCTAAGTGTTCTGTGATTCCCTGTGCAGTACAGCTTCACCTTCCTACCAAGAAGACTTGTTTCATGGATCAGCATTCAAGTCGCAACCAGTTCCTGGGTCCTTACTGATTATGTAGTCACTGGAGAGGACAATGCCAGTGGAGTTCAAAGACGTAAATTTTCGCTCTCCCCAGATGAAAGAGCTGACTGTAAGACTATTATAAAACAATTCCTCAGCAAAACACTAGACAGCAAGGAAGGCAGTGTGGGATCCTTTCTCCAATGTCTCTTGCTATACTTACTCAATCTTGCATTTTAAAGTGTATTTTTGCTTGGGGCCAGATGGCATCTCCATAGAACTTTGATGAAGATCTCCTTTTCTCTCCTTTTCATGGCTACTCTGAGTGTGTTTCTCCCCCTCTATTCTCTAATCTGCCTATTCCTTGTTTTGTTACAAATACAGTGCCGTTTCTGGAATCGTCCTGGTCACAGATGTCTACTGTTCGCTGCTGAATTTCAGTTCTTTCTCAGGCTGCAACTGCACTGTTTGGTCTCCAAGTTTTGTCTATAAAGATGACCAATAGCATATAATATGAATATTGTGTAGTCAAATTTGAACGTCTTTCTAACATATGATTATACATTGTAGATTATGAAATCTAATTTGTGTGTCTAACTGGAGTTAATCTGCCCATTATCAGTTTTAAATCTCAGGCTCAGCTACAGAACCCTAGGGATAAAAGAGGAGTCTTTTTTTATAATTCAAAAATCACTTTATGAAATAGAAAAATGAGATTATTGACACTTTTATTTTGTGTGACATGCAAAATATCAATTATTTCATTATTTAGTTGACGTTGGGTTCATGCTACTATAAAGAGGTATAAAACTCCTGCTGCATTTTACAACTTCTGGTATTCAGTTTCTGCTTGGTTTTTCAAATCTAGTGTATTTTAAGAATAAATAAGATAGCCGAGGAGATGAGAAAGTGGTAAGTAAAGCTATCACTGGCGATTTTAAGCAATACTTGTTTAAGTCTCATTTTTTAAAGTTGCCTTGATTGTGGAGTTTCTGGGATACACATTTGAGGAAAGCAAGTATAGTAAGGAGTGGAGCTATGGATTAGGAATTTAAAAAAAAAAATCCATTCTCCCTATTGGCCTGGAATCAGCCGCTATCCCCACCCAAATTCCTCAAAGGTAGATTATTAAGACCTTAGCTTTACTAACCTCTGCTCCTAATTGAGTTAATTCACGAAAAGCATGAGTTTATAGTGTATACACACTATAAAGAAATCACTAAAATCACTTCTCAAAAACGCATCACAACTATCAAAATATTATTATTCCCAGCCCAAACTAATCTTGATTTATTTTTTATTTCTTGAACTGAAGTAATAACTAACAGACAAGTAGCCTCTAGTTCCTTTCTAAAATATTTTGAAAATCAATAATTTAATTGCTACGGATTACTAGGTACATAATAGTGTGAAAGCCCTTGAATGTCTAGTAGTTTCATTTATTTGATGAAAGGAGCTTATTTCAATTTCCAGGAATATGTCATAGCTTTGGATGTGGTGTAAGTACCATGGTGACTGACAAACACGTCTCCTGATTGGAATCTCCTGGTAACAGCTAGTTTTCCAGAGAGAATGGTCTCTCCTCACCAGTCTTCCTCTGTATTGCCATGATTTTAAATTGCTCTGACAAGCAGCACAAAATAACTTCAGGATAGATACCATTACAATGAGAAAATCACAGCAACACACATGAAAAGAATTGACAACAATGGCTGGATTTTCAGGCTCTCCAGTCTATTTTTAAGATTGTTGATAAGCCTCAACAAGAGTTGAGAGCGAGAGCGAGAGAGAGAGAGAGAGAGAGAGAGAGAATTATCATTTGTATAATATTAATACTCTCACCTGCTCTTTCTCTCATTTTTATGCAAAAGAATTAAAGTCTTCTGACTATTGGTTAATATAATAATATGCCTAAAGTTGTGCCCCTGAGTTTTATGCCTTATATATATATCTAATGTTATATATCCCTTATATATGACTAATATGGTTTCATGTGGCTTGGTTTCATGAGCTTTCATTCACCCTCAGGAGCAAGAAATTTAAGTATAACAGGCATTAACCAACATTTTAAAACTTTAGCTTAATGGTTACTCAGAGAAAAGAGGCATATCTAATGGGTATATAAATAAAATGCTAGAACCATTCTTCAATGTTTTATCATTTACAGAAAAAAAATTTCCTCCTCTGGCCATTTTTATTGATACAGTTAGGACTACTGACTTCTTTTGCAGGAACTATGATTCTAATACATTTGATTTCTTGTCCTTAGCACACATATAATATAATTTCACATTCTATTTAGAGGGGAAATGTGGTTCCCGCCTCTATTTAGTAGTGAACTGAATTCCAATTATGCATTCATATACCCACAGATAAGTGTGGCTTTTACCCAGTCAAAAAAACAAAAACAAAATCAAATTAACAAATAAAAATAATAACTGATACAGAGACCATTACTAAATCCTCAACTAGTCAAAATTTTAAATAACTGGCTATGAATTAAGGAAAGGATGAAGAAGCTGAGGAGGAGGGCATCCCTGTAGGAGCACCAGCAGTCTCAATCAGCCTGGGCCCATGAGATCTCTCAGACACTGCACCACCAACCAGGCAGCATATACCAGCTGATATGAGGCCCCCAACACAGGTACAGTGGAGGACTGCTGGGACTGTGTTCATTCAGAGATGAAACACCTTAACCCTCAAGAAAGTGGAGGCCCCAGGGAGTTAAGAGGTCAGGTGGGGTGGAGGGGGGTGGGGAAACATCCTCTTGGAGATGGCAGGGGGAGAAGAGGTATGGGATGTGGAATATTCAAAGAGTGGATGGGAGGTGGGGAATAAAATCTGGAGTGTTAATTTATTAATTAAAAAGAACTGGCTGTGGGACACATGGTGAGGGGGGAACTGGGAAAAGGGAAAGCCTTTGGAATGTAAACAAAGAATATAGAAAATAAAATTAAAAAAAAATCACCTAGACTGCCTATCAAATGAGATTTTTAGGCCCCCAACTTGTGTAAATGTAGTACGGACACGAGCTGATTAAAAAAAAAGAAAGAAAGAAAGAAAGAAAAAAGAACTGGCTATGAAAAGTCCAAACCACTTACCACATCTGGAAAAAAAACAGTCCTTTGGAAATCTTACAGGACAGGAGATTGATGGAATGTAAGAGACCTGAGAACCAGCACATTTGCTAGGAGATAGTTTGGTTATCAGGCAAAGGTACATGAATGAAACCACAGGAATGTGGTCATCCAAAATATCACCAGCATAGTGACAGCTCCAGGTCACTTGGCATGCCAAGGCAATGGGGGAAATATCATAAAGCTTTATTCCTACACTGAAAGCTACCCGACTTGAGGCTTCTGAAAGAGGGATGCTTGATCTTCTCAGCAATGACCCCTGATGGCTTATCCAATTCCTTTGGGTCAGCCCCAAACACTTAAGCATATGAGCAACAGTTAACATAACAATAAGGAAGAAAAGTCATGAATTTGGATGGGGGTAGAAGGTACTGGATGATTACAGGGGTAGAAAGAGGGGTGGAAACTATATAAATACAGTAGTCATGTATGAAATTCTCAAAAAAGAATTTAAAACAATCTTCAATTCACAAGAAATGATGAAAAACTTTCATCAAAATTTTCAAAGTAGTTTTAAGTGTCCAAATATATCACCTTTCCAGCATGCATATCTGTAAACAGCTATGAGAAAAGTGTGGTCTCTCTCCAGAATCTATGGCATCATCAATGAGGGTGTTCCCGCTAATAAAAACAAGCATCCTTTGATAACTGAGAACACAGCCTGCAAGGTCCAGGAACATATTTTAGATTCAGAGTTTGACTCAAAGTACAAGACAACCACCAAAGGTTTCATCTGTAGGATGCATGCTATCATTTTGGAATTACTATTTTCGTAAACAATAATATTTGAAGGAGAAGTGAGGAGGGAAGTTAAGAGAACAGTGAGTCAATACAAAGGATTAAAAATAAATATATGTCCAAAGAAACTAAAATCAAGCTACCTCACAGACCCTAAGAGTGCTGCAAAAAACATATCAACATTCTCTTCCTTGTTATAAACTGATTTTGAAATACTTCCGGGGAACATAAGACTTGTTTTGCCAAGAAACATAAACTTAGATCTGCAAACTCTAACGTGTTCTTGAATTTGACTAAATAAAATTGTGAATGAACTTCATACCACTAAAATGAGTACTTAAAATGACAAGTTGTATGTTTCATGTGCTTAAAAACAATTTACTGAGAGAAGGAAGTTTTCACTTAACTAAATGCATACAAAATGTTTCAGTCACGTTTACAAAATGAACTACATCTAGTGTACAATACGATTCTTAGTAAATTATTAGAATATGTAGCCCAAAGTAATAGGATAGATAGTATAATATCAAATGGATTTGTAAATGAAAAAATTCTAAATCTATATCATCTCTACTACTAACAAAATATTCTTATATTATTAAATTTATAGTACATATTAATATAACATGTCACATTTAAAATCATATTATATATTTTATTGTATATATTATATTATTTGATTATACATAATATAAACATATAAATATATTTATTTATTATTCTTTCTTTAATAAATTATTTTATTTATTTACATTCCAAATGTTGCACTGATTCTTAGTATACCCTCCCTGTTCGTAATGCCTTTGCCTCTGAGTGTTTCCCACCGTCCCATTCCCTCACTCCCCAACATCATCCCTCCCAGCATTCTCCTTCTCAGGAGCATCAAGTACCTACAGGATTAAGTGAATCTTCTTTCACTGAAGCCAGACAAGGCAGTCCTCTGCTATTTATGTGCCAGGGACTGCAGATCAGCCATGCAGATATATGCCCTTTGGTTGTTGAATTAGTCTCTAAGAGATCTGAGGTATCTGAGTACACACACACACACACACACACACACACACTGACACACACACTGTCTTTCGCATAAGTTTCCCAATATTTTACTCAAGAAATAGTTATTTCCTAACCTCTGTAATCTACATTTTTAATTTTTTTCAGGATGAGGGGGAGGGGGATACTCATCAGCTTGTTGATTCCTGAAGGTGATGTCAATTGTCTTTTCCAATTACTCTTCTGTTTTATTCTTTTGAATCCTGGTCCCTTAATAAAATCCAAAATTCATGATAGTGCTGGTGCCACTAGGCAACCTTGGTCTCATCTGCTTTCTGAGGCTGCAATTAAAAACTACAACATTCACATGGATTCTAGGGACCTTCGTCCTGAACCCAAGCATCCACCTTTGGCTGCTTGAAGACTCTACCATTCATTTCCTGAAGAAATTACTCAGCCGTATGAAATTTACAAAAAGAAATTATTCAAAAGCTTCCATTGAAATGCACTTAATATGTACTCAGTGTATAATTATTCTTGTGAAAAATGCTGCCATTCAGTTACTGCAAATCCACGTAGCTACTTGTTCAATGAGTTGATGCATATCACAATGGAAAGTTATCAAGGGCAAGTTATTTTTAGAATATCAAATTAATTCCAACATAAGACAGTGTGAAAGGAGTAATTGTCCTTTGTTTCTTCCATTCTTCCATCTTTCCTTTGTTTTACTCTTTCTGTTTTCTCCTTGTTCACTTATTTCTTGTTCTTTTTTTTTTATTCTAAGACTGACACATATATTCTCTGTTTTTTTTCCCTTTTGTGTCCTTATGTTAAGAATAATTTCCCTTCTGTATGTTTTTGGTGCTTTGTCTTTCTTTTAGAAAGTCCATAACATGTTCCTACATATAGACAAGGTAATTTCTGTAGAGAGTGCAAACCCACCAGTATCATCCACTAAAAGCACACACCCAGGAAGCAGTCCCTCCTTTATTAAACTTAATCATGCTTCCTATGCCTTACAGATAAGAGAACCTTCTCTTTACATAATATATTGGTTTCACATAGAGTTTGGCCCTCATTTTCAAAACTCAAAGTCACTAACATTTCATTATCAACTGTCTTCAGATCTATTAACCTGACCATATTTCAATAATAATAGTAAACCTTCCATTTTGAAAGAGACCAAATGGAAACGCTGTTCATAGATTGCTGATTGAGGGGTAATATTAGTTGATCATTTAAAATATATGTTGGTTCATGCAACTGATTGGATTTTTGATGAATATCCAAGCTGTGCATGTATATGGTTCCTAATAAGCAATAATGCCCTGACCTTGAGTGTGAAGAAAGCATTCTGAAGTAAGTTTATGGTACGTAGAAAATTATACCTCAAGTCCTAAAATGCTTGTAATTTTATTATTCCTAAAACATAATTGAGAATTGACAATCCTGTCCCTGCAACTGGTTCTGTATTTTTCAGAAGAAATTAAATGGGCTTAATTTTCAAAATAGTTAATCAAGGAATTCTTTTTTTTTTTTTTTTTTGTATCTCAGTTGTATTTGATAACTTCCCAGTTGAATTCACATTCCTTTCTGACATACATACATATAAATTTGAGGTCCCTTTTCTGAACATAAACTAAAATTACTCATTCTTGCCTGTAACTGTAACCTGGTGATGAGAGTACACTTACAAACACAAATTTAAGCACATTTACTTTTTTTTAAAGAAGCAAAGTGGCTCAAATAGGAACAAAGCCCAAGCAACGGAATTCTTAAATAATCTCTTCTCTAAAAGTGAAGGACAAGAGAAATATCCCCATGAAAGAAGTGCCCATTGTCCTTTTAAGAAAAGACTGAAGATTAATAGAAAACTAATTGGAGTCCCACATCATACATTTTTGAAGCCCTATTTTCTCAAAATCTTCTGAACATCCACTAAAATGTAAATGTATTTCTAAAGTGTGACTGTGGTTTCTGTCAATGCACAAATTAAGCAGTGATGACTTCGGATTTGCCAAGGAGGAATAGAATCTAGAGTTTTCTTTTTATCCTTCATTGAATCATCATTTATAGCAATGCCATCCAAGGAAATACCTCGGATTGGAAAAGTTAAGAGCAGTGGCTATCTTGACAGGCTGTTCAGTTTTGGAGCACTCTCTTCATCCTCATCACTTTTCTCTGGATATCACCCAGTCTCCACTCTCTGTTCTTCATAGAGCAGCCATAGTAATATTTTTAAAATATCAGTAAAGTTTTGTCTTTTCCTTCAAATATTTTCAGTATGAAAAGTTGAGACTCAGAGACACAAATGGTAGATGAGGTTTGGAAAACAAGTGACCTGAGAAATAACCACAGGTGAGTGAAGCTGAGTAGTACTTGTTCCAGGGAAAAAACTTGAAAATGTGAAACAGAAGCAGAAACACAAGTAACGTCTTTATAGCAGGTAAAGTCCCATTTAGGGTAGCTTCTACCAAGTACCAGGATGGAAAGAAGGGTATCTTCTCCTTTTTTTTTTTAAAAACATTTTCTATGAGTTTATTTTTTAATTTTAATCCTATTTTTATAGGATTACCACATCATAATTATAATACTAGAATCTCATTTAAAATAAATTCTTTTTTTCTTTTTTCTTTTCTATATTCTTTGTTTACATTCCAAAGGCTTTCCCCTTTCCCAGTTCCTCCTCATCCTATGTCCAATAAGTCCTCTCCCCCCACCCGCTCTCCCTGCCCATTCCCCAATCACCCCCAACCCTTTCTCTGTTCTGGTACTCTCCTGAAAAACTGGATCCAGTCTTTTCAGGACCAGTGTCCCTCTCCTTCTTCTTGGGAATCCTTTGATGTGCTAATTGTGCCTTAAGTATTCAGAGCTTCTGGGCTCTTTAATATCCACTTCTCAGTGATTGCATTTCATATGTATTCTTTTGAGATTGGGTTAATTTACTTAGGATGATGTTTTCCAGATCCAACTATTTCCCTCAAATTGCATGAATTCATTATTTTTAATTGCTGAGTAGTATTCCATTGTGTAAATATACCACATTTTCTGTATCCATTCCTTCTTCGGGGGACATCTGGCCTCCTTCCAACTTCCGGGTATTATAAAGAGGGCTGCTATGAACATTGTGGAGCAGGGGAATTGCATGCAGGGGAATCCTCTGGGTATATGCCCAGGAGTGGTATGACAGGGTTTACTGGAAGTGTCATGCCCAATTTTCTGTGGAACCTCCAGACTGATTTCCAGAGTGGTTATACTATCTTGTAATCCCACCAACAGTGGCGCAGTGTTCCTCTTTTTCCACATTCTCGCCAGCACTTGTTGTCTTTTGAGTTTTTAATCTTAGCCATTCTGACTGGTGTGAGGTTGTTTTGATTTCCCTTTCCCTGATGACTAATGATGTTGAACATAGATCTAGAAAGTGCAATTCTTAAATTCATCTGGAGTAACAAAAAAACCAGGATAGCTAAAACTATTCTCAACAATAAAAGGACATCTGGGGGAATCAATATCCCTGACCTCAAGCAGTACTACAGAGCAATTGTGTTAAAAACTGCATGGTATTGGTACAGCGACAGGCAAGTAGATCAATGGAATAGAATTGAAGACACAGAAATGAACCAACAGAGTTATGGTCACTTGATCTTTGATAAAGGAACTAGAACCATCCAGTGGGAAAAAGATAGCCTTTTCTACAAATGGTGCTGGTTCAACTGGAGGTCAACATGCAGAAGAATGCAAATTGACCCACTCTTATCACCTTGTACTAAGATCAACTCTAAGTGGATCAAGGACCTTCACATAAAGCCACACACACTGAAACTATTAGAAAAGAAACTGGGGAAGACCCTGGAGGACATGGGCACAGGGGGAAAGTTCCTGAACAGAACACCAATAGCTTATACTCTAAGATCAAGAATTGACAAATGGGACTTCATAAAATTACAAAGTTTTTGTAAGGCAAAGGACACTGTCAGAAGGACAAAACGGCAACCAACAAATTGGGAAAAGATCTTCATTAACCCCACATCCAACAGAGGGACAATATCTAATATATACAAAGAACTCAAGAAGCTAGACCCCCAAAGAACCAAATAACCCTATTTAAAAAGGGAGTACAGAGCTAAGCAAAGAATTTTCACCTGAAGAAACTCAAATGGCTGAGAAGCACCTTATGAAGGGTATCTTCTTAACAGGAGGATCTCTGCATCCCTTCCTTTCAACAAATGGGACTGCTTTCTCCCATCTCTGTATATATGACTGAGCACTACCTATTTTAACAAACTACGTTTCATCATTCTCCCACAGCAACCTATACTTAAACAAACTCTTACTCTCCTTAATGTATCCAGTAAATGCAGGCCATCTTTTCCCTGCTTTCATTTTAAGGTCTCTGCTACTGTTGCCTCTTTGGATTTCTACATCCTATTATAGGCTATGCCTGAAAATGGACACCATTCTATCAAGAAAAGAATGAAGAAGCAATTTACAAACAAACACCTTCAGCATATAAGGAAACAGCCATGTAAGCTATTAGTGTACAACCCCACTTTGATCACAGTACCCTGCTGTGCATTCTCAGTTAATGAAACTTTGACTAATCCCGCTGAGCATTGCTGTATAAAATTGCAGAGTTTGCTCAGCAATAAGAAACACTTAGGACTATATGAAATAATAGGCTCTTTACCATTTGCATGGAAAAATGGCCTAAATGATACATTTCTTACAACATGCACCCATCATTAATTGATGCATGATAACAACTCATTTTACGCAATTAAGCAATTTGCATTTTGCTCTCTATTTCTGCTTTATCTACTTATAAAGCAAATCTCAACCCATCACATAAATCATCTGAGAAGCTATTTTTAATCCATCAATTGATAAATAAATTCAGATTATGTCTCTAAACTAAATTCATTGGAAGTTGTTAACAAATGGGTGGAAACTGTATGACACTCTCAATAATTTTAGTATAATCTTATGACTTTTATTCTCCAGTCACACTAATATTTCTTATTAGGAAATGTGCTCATCACTCAAGTATTTATAGCACATATTTTAGTGATTTAGCTGGATCTCAGTATTACTATTTTAACTGGATACTTCCTTCTTAGATTAAGACTTTGTCTTACATGGAAATGTTGCCTTCTTTTAATATATTGTGTGTAGAAGAGCTCAGGGTGCTTTGGTGTTTTGTTTTTTGGTTTCATCAAAGAGCAATGTCCATAGCCCATGACAATGCTGCTTTCCAATGGGCAAAGCATGCGATCAGAGTTACTCCAAGGCTGATTACCTCATTGGTTTGAGTTATCACAGTCTATTTGTTTGTTGCAAATACAAGGATAAATGTTTAAAAGAATCATTCGACAGAATATGTATATTTTTGTATTTGTGAATTTTTATAACAATATAATTTAAGTTATGCTTTCTTTACTGTCTCAACTAATGTGTGCAATGAGGATTATTTCCCTTAATTCACTACACATAATTTTTAAAAAATAATATATATAAAACTACTAGGAATAAAGATTTGTGTACTTCAGCTGCTAAAATTTAAAATTGTTTAGCAATTATCAGAAGTCAGGTACCAATCAAATGTCATTTTCTAACAGAGAAGACAACAGAAATTATTTTATACAATCTAAAATTTAACAATTTCATAAAATAATCAACAATACTTGGAAGAATATAAAAATACCTTGTCTTGTTATAGTTCTCACCACTTCTACATTAATCATGACACGGTAACAAAATTTTAAAAACTGTAACTAATAAACATTAAAGTAATTACCAGGGCATACTCTATTAGTATGTTAGCTATAGGACACACATGTTAACTGTGCTCCAGGCACACATATTTATAGAATATCATAGGTTAGGAATCAATAGAGAATAGAGAGTAGAGAATTTCTCAGGGTGTCCATTTATATTCCATAGGCAAAATTTCACTAATTAATAATAAATACATTATGAAAAAAGAGACCAGCAGCTATGGAGTGAAATAGAGATAAATAGTAAAGCAATTAGGCAATCCAAGCCAAAGGACTTGCATGATTTCAAAATGTGTCATCATCTTCTAATGTTAAAAAAACAAAAACAAAACAAACAAACAAACAAACAAAACATTTAGTTCTCCCTAAAGATGCACAAAGGAGGGCTCAGCACTCTCCCTGCACACATCTTTTCCTCAAAAGGAGTAGCAGCTCTAGTCTGGGCTCAGATTTATTTAATTTAAAACCGTGAGATTTGAGATTATTTTTAAGGAATTCCACTTGTGCTTCCTGGTGAGACATAATTCTCTAGCCCCACTCCTCACTAGAATGCAGCTCTAGGTCACCCAAAGCACAGTAAAGGCAGGCATAGCCTTTGCTAATTGCACAGCTCAACAGCTAAGCATATTAAGGTTGTTTAAACATAGAAATCTTCTGAGGGTAATTCGTCGGCAAATACAACTCTGGAGACTAGGGATTACACTTCTCTAGGAGGTACATTACACAAACAAAAGGACTTCAGTAGCAAGAAGCAATAATAGTACCACCGGGCAGGTCATAGGAAATGTGTGACCATAAAACATGAAGAAAACTATATTGCCAGATAGATTTCAAATATATTCATAAAGGAAAAAATTGGTTCAAAAGTTCAGCTGTAATATAATTAGGCATATTCAACTATTAAGTAAAGATTTATATTCAAGTGGGTTGTTCTTTTATATAGTAAAAGACAATACAGTAAACAAACAGAATAAACACTAACTAAAAAGAAAGAGAAAGAGAAAAAAGAAACAAAGAGAGAATGAATTAAAATTTTGTTTGTGAGTTGTCAAATTTTAAGTATCTAAAAATTATCTGTGGGTAGTGATCATTCACATTTTTTCTGTGCAGGGAAAGGGTATCAGTGGTTTTACACACTTCACAGCAAATGCTATTTCAGTAAATATCCAACAATGCAAACCCAAACAAACCAAGAAATATACAAATCAAATTCCCCAGTCTCTCCTGTTGATAATACCAACTGTCCAATACTCATGCAATCAGTACTTAGAACATAAATGAAGAAAGAGGTTCTTCTATCATTTGTACCCAGTTATGCTTGTTTTATTGATACTATTGGGTGAAATAAAATGATAAAGATATATTTCTACCCTCATCACTCCTATCAATCCAATATTGCCTCAGCAACTAGATAGATTTATCCATTAGTCGGTAAACAGAATCAAATAATCTCGTATTTGTCTCCCAACACCAAGCTCTGTTTTCTTCCTTCTGTTAGGATATACAGTGTAGAATCTGAAAGTTTATCTATGTACAATACTCCATCATGGTTGCAAATAAATAAAAGGACTGGGGTCCTTCTCCCTGGTCTATAAGCTAACAGCCTGTGAACTTCAATCCCTATGAGCCTTCCTGCAATTTGGTGCCATCTGGTGGCAGTTGTTGCTCTCATTTTATATAATAAATGACTACTGATTTTCATTTGGATGGAAACTTGGAGATCAGAACCAAGAGTGCTTCGTCATAGTCACATTTCCCTGGTCCAGCATATATCCAAAACTGTAGAACGATCTAGTAAGAAGATTGTGTGCATTCTCTCTCTCTCTCTCTCTCTCTCTCTCTCTCTCTCTCTCTCTCTCATCTTTGATTTAGAAGTAAAATAATACTACTTTTGGATAAAGGTTGAGCATAAGAAAGGACTTAATCAAGCAATCTATGGCATCTATGCATGAACTGACTCTGGGTTAACATGTGGGTTTTAAAGGATACTTTTCTGGTTCATTGCTCTGTCTATTTCTGGCTTTCAACAGGTTTTCCAAACTCATTCATTCTTGTACTAGGCAGTCACAGAGACCTGGAACAGGTTTCTTGTAGCCTTTACCCTTCAGTTGTGTAAAATACCCTCTTGCTGTGTGCTTCCCAACCTAATGACTGGTCTTGCTTGTGTCTCTTCCTCTGTGTCTACTCCACATGCTCATAAATGCCTATCTTGAGAGACATGCAGCCCTCAAAGCATTCTTGTTTGATTTCTGATCTTGAACTGTTTTATCATAGTGACTTTTAAGGGCTTCCTTCCTAGAACTGACAAAGGTGGCTAGAAATCTATAGTTGCCTCTAGCTTTAGCAGCTTCTGTTATAATGCTCATGCAACCAAGCCTGGAGTTCATTTGGCTCACAATCCTGACATTGTAAAGGGCAACAATATGGCACTGATGTCTGGTCGATAGTGCAGGTCTTCATCATAAAGTGGCAAGAATAGGTCACAGACATATAGACCAAAGGTATCTTTCTTTTCTAAAGCCACTAATGATGTCTTGGGGTTTTATCCTAAGAGCCTCTTTTTGGTACTTCCCAAATATGACTCTTCCGAATAATAAGAAAGAAAGAGCAAGAGGTGAGAAGTCTGTACTTACTACAAGAAAACAGGAGAAAAGTACAAGAAAGGATACTAGGCGAATCAGGTGCTGATAATACATATAAGATAGTTAATTGCTGATAACAGAAATCTTGAGAGAGAGAGAGAGAGAGAGCAACATAAAAAGCCAAAAAAATCCTGAGACAGCATAAGGTCTAAGAATACACTTTTTTAGAATACAACTTTTATGTTTGTTAAAATTATGGGTATTTATTGCAATTTTGTGTTTGGAGATGTAGTGGAAAAAAAATGGTACAAAAAAGCTATAATTTTACTTTTGACGTTCAGCTATGATTGTCTTTGCCATTGTCCATGGTTGTTTGCCAGGCTTGTGTTACTAACCAGCAAGTACATATTCTCTCTTCCCTTGGACAGAGCAAGATGTTCTCTTTTCTGATCACTTTTCAGTGAATCTGCCCATCTGTAGAGCCTGGTGTCTGTGACCACTTGGCCAGTTCAGATGCACTGTGTTTTTGTCTCTGAGCTCTTTGTGTAAGTGACATAGAAGATACAAAATTACTTTGCAGCTAAATGGAATGATGCCTTATTATCAACATTATTTATTTTACTCTCTTACTTCACAGACCATACTTTTCACAAGATGTTTAGTAATCATCATTTCAATAAATGAAAAAAAATGTAGCTTCAACATATTCACTCACTGGAAGCTTGCTGTGCTCTGAAATTATCAGGTCTAGAATAAGCACATCTTGCCTTTTTTCTTCTGTCCTGAGATGTTCCATACCTACGCATAAAGCAATGTTGTGCATGAAAAGTTTGTCAAGGCAAAGTTTCACTTTATTAATAATAATTTAAAATTACAAATGCTATGATATTTCCATTGTTTTTCAATTTTTGAAAGATATGTTCACCAAAATATGGGCTTTTCTGGTTGCAAACATATATTACAGGAAGAAAAAATGGTTTGTTGAATACAATGAATTTAATTTCATAGAGCAATATAAAAATAGTTATAGTTTTCATAGACAAAAATTAAAGAATAATTTCTTAAAATTGCATGATTGGCATTCATGATAAAAAGCTATAGAAGTGTTGTCTCAATCTCTACAACAATATTTTGATTCATGATTTTATAGGTCATTAGCCAGAGATTTATTTATTTAATGGAAATAATTCACTTTCATGCAGTCTTTTCAGATCACAGTTAGCACTCCTTCATCTCCCCTCAGATCCTCTCCACCTCTATAACATTACAATTCCACACTTCCTTTCTTTCTTTAGAAAATAAATAGGCCAATGAAGAGACAAACAAACCAGAGTAAAACATAAAAGAGTCAAACATAGAAAGGAAAAAAAAAGCAACAATAAGCATGGGAAACAAATTCTCATGCAGACACACAACCAAACAGCTTAGATGTACACAGACACAGCCCATAAGAGCACATCAGAAACTTTAATAAATAAGCAAAAGACAAGGAACTTTATAAAGTCCCCAAATAAATCATTATGAGACAAAACATCTCTCTAAATACCGCTGCGTTCATTTTGTGTGAGCTATCCGCTGCTGGCAATCCCAGTGAGACTCTCATGGAGAAGACTAACTTCTTCTTTGCGAGTGTTTGACACAGTTTTCACTAGATTCGAAATGGCAATTAAAGAAAATTATCTTTTTCTTTCATTTTTTTTAAATTTCTTTTATTTTTTAATGTCCACCCGGATGTCCACCTTTCTGAACTCTCCTCCCCCAGTACCTCATGTCATTCCTCCTCCCCCTGTCTCCAAGAGGATACCCCACACACAACCCTTGATACCGATCCCCAAGTTGGGCTGGTCCCTATACTTGCTCTCCCTTACTCTCTTCTCCATTTTTGTCTCTGAATTATTTTAGAAAGGACCAATTCTGGGTCAGAAATGTTTAATTGTTGAATGGCAACCCCATCACTCCACATGTCCTATCTATCTATTGGAGGTGGACTCTACAAGTTCCCTCTCCCCACTGTGAGACAGTTTATATAAGGCCCCTCCCTGTGAATCCTGAGAGTCTCTCACATCCCAGTTCTCTAGTACTTTCAAGAGGGTTGCCCCAGTTCCCAGCCAATGCCTCGGGTTGCATATTTCCATTCATTCTGCTGGCTCTCTGGGCTTCTCTCTGCCATGCCCCATACTTGATCATGTTCCTTTTCCCCAATCCCCTCTCCTACCCAGGTCCCTTCCTCCCTCTGCCTCCTATGATTATATTTTTTATAATCTACATTACATTAAATGATGAGATGTTAGGACATAAATAAAATTTCATGCATTTTGTAATATTACTTCAAAAGAATAAAATGAAAATTTTAAATTAAGCATTTATGTTTAATAAAAGTGTATGATATACATATCACAGTAACTTCTAAAATAAACAGAATCAATAAGGATAATGCAATTTCTAAAGCATGAGTAGCAAACTCAAACTAATCAACAATGAGAAGGTCTTATTTCCTTTTTATGTTATTCTGGAAATAATAATACAATAATATGGGTTGTTCTGGATTAGTATTTTTCTAAGAAATGGCATTCATAGAATTTATTAAAAAGTGTCATTAGCAAAAATGTATGAATCATTTTCCCTCCACAAATACAGAGACTGATATGTCTTAAATATGCTATAAATGGTAAATATGTCTCCCCCCAAAAGCTAGAAGAAACATTAAAAAGCTGAAAACGCAAATATCCAATAAACCAAATCATCAGTAAACAAGAGTAATTTCAATTTTAATATATTCAGATCTCAAAATAATTGTAGAAATCCTCACTACACAGTTTAGTGAACAGACTATAAGCATCACTCAGTCTATAGATCCAAGCATTAGCCTCATCAAGAAACATCCTCTTAGACACACCAGAATAATATCTGCAATTTGACACAAAAAGTTAAACATCATGCAAATTGCAGCGCTATATTAAGACAAAAATATGACTATTTTCCAAGTATTTCATGACAAAACCGAGCCCATTGAAAAGCAATTTTGTGGAAAAAAAATCTATAGAACCTCTTTAAAGTTCTTTTTTATTAGTTACAATTATATAATACTTTCTCCATGCCCATGGAAAGATTTCATTCCTGAGTTTCATTTTAAATCAATGTGCCTTTTGAAATAACCATTGTATAGCCCACCAGGATGGAGGGGATTTGTCTTTTAATAACTGGTGGATTATTGTAATACTGTCAAGTTTCTCCACATGTCTTTATTCCAGTGGCCTTGGGTAGCTACTTCCCACTGATACTCAACATGGTTCTGTCACATTCTTTGACCAATGAGAAAATAGAGAGTCACGGCAAAGAAGTGAAAAAGGGTGAGGCCTTAGCAACTGCTTCTCTTTACTGATCTTGCAAGACTTCTTCCAAGCTTGGCTTCCAACCCTCAGAGAGGAGAACTTCATCCAGCAGCAAACAACTGCACATGCATTTATAAGTTTCACTGTGACCAAAAGAATCAGCCATGGGCTACACCCAGTTTGAATGCTGACCTTCGGATTCAAATATGCTATTTTATACTTCAGGTTGTTAACTACAACTCCTGAATCTACCAAGTGTTTCTTGTGAGGTAGTTCCTGAGAAACTTAGCAGCTGTTTTTATTTAAAGATCTCTCTCTCTCCTCTTTCTCTCTCTCTCTCTCTCTCTCTCTCTCTCTCTCTCTATACACATACACACACACACACATACACACACACACACACACAGAGATCTTATAATAGAAAAGATTTCATTGAGTCTTGCTCATTGTTTTAGAGGTTCACTTTATCATCAGCATGGCAGGATATATAAAAATGTAGTATTGTAGAAGGAGCTAGTAGTTCTACATTTGGAAGTGCAGGCAGCAAGAAAAGAGAGAGCAACTGTACCTCATTTGGTTCCTTGAAAACCCAAATGTTCACCCAGTGACATACATCCTCCAACAAGACTATACCTATTCCAATAATGTCACACCTGTAATCACATAAAAATGGAGCCTCTATTACCAAGCATTCAAATAAAAAAAACCCTTAGGGACATCCTTATACAACACACACACACACACACACACACATGCATATACATATATATAAATATGTATATGTATGTGTATGTATATATGCATATATACATATATATTAGCCTACTCATATTTTATTAATGTAACATACATCAAATTTATAAATTGAATATATGTATCTTTAATTGTTAAAGCAAGAATTAAATTCAGAAAAGATTTCATTGAGTCTTGTTCATTGTTTTAGAGGTTCAGTTTATTATCAGCATGGCAGGATATTTGCCAAAGCAGAAATATTTGCCAACTGGTTAATTCTAAGGAAATAATTTACTATTATTGTATTAATGAGAACTTACCTATAATTAGTTTTAGCAGATTTTCTTTATTTTTTTCTGTAAATAACATGGTCACTGTATATTTGCAAATATAAACATAGCACAAAACATCCTGAAACATAAAACTTGAAAAAATAATAATACATATACACTGAATCAAATAGAAGAGAAAGTAGGAAAGAGTCTTGAACTTATAGACCGGGCAGGGCTGAGGGTCTCTGCATCTGTTTCCATCAGATGCTAGATGAAGCATCTTGGTAAAATTTATGCAAGGCTCCTATCTGCATGGCATGTTTCTGAAAATCTATTTCACAAAATACAACACCCCTTCATGTTTAAAGTATCTAAACATGATCATGTGATTTTTTTCTTTGGGTCTGTTTATATAGTGAATTACTCTAAAGGATTTTTGTATTTTGAACCAACCTTGCATCCCTGGGATGAAGCACACTTAATCACTTGATTGTGATGAATGTTGGTTTTGATGTGTTCTTGGATTCCATTTGGGAAAATTTTATTGAGTATTTTTGCATCGATATTCATAAGGTAAATTTGACTGAAGTTCTCTTTGTTTGTTGGGTTAGGTATCAGAGTAATTGTGGTTTCATAGAATGAATTAAATAGTCTACCTTCTGTTTATTTTATGGAATATTTTAAGGAGTGTTGGTTTTTCCTCTTCTGTGAAGGTCTGGTAGAGTTCTGCACTAAAGCTACCTGGCCCTGGTTTTCTTGTTTGCTTGATTGTTTGTTTGGGAGGATTGTAATGACTTCATCTATTTCCTTAGGGAATATGGGCCTGTTTAGATAGTTTACCTGCTCTTAATTTACTTTTGGCACGTGGTATTTGTCTAGAAAATCATCCATTTCATTAAGATTTTCCAGTTTTGTTGAATATATGCTTTTGTAGTAGGATCTGATTTTTTTTTAATTTCTTCAGTGTCTGTTGTTATGTCTCCGTTTTGTTTCTGCTTCGTTAATTTGGATACAGTCACTGTGCCCTTTAATTAGTTTAGCTTTAGAAAGATAGCTGGGCAATTGTGGTACCACATACCTTCCTTTGTTTTTTTAAATTTCTACTATTATCCTATGTACTAATATCAATTAACCAGTCTCTCTACAGTTTAAAAAAATATTACACTCCTTTAAGGAGACCTATTTGCAGATGGCCTCAGAGCCAATGCTGCAAAACAGTGTTGAGAATGGATATATAAACAGTGTTGAGAATGGGTATATGAACAGTGTTGAGAATGGGTATATAATAATAGTTTGATGACTCTTCTTCAATTAACTATTTATGTTGTTTACAGCAATATTTAATGGCCAAGTAAAGCAGTCTCATAAAATACTAAGCATTTCTGAATAAAACAAATATCTTTAAGGTCAGAAACTTCTAATTTTTTTAACTGCCTGAGAGAAAGAGGCAAAATTTAGCCAGCTTGTGTCCCAGGCTTTAAAAGATTCCTTACATGCAGCACTGCTACTGTTTCTTCAAACTATTTTGAAAAATTAATATCAATGTACAAAAGTTATATATTTAATGTAATACTTTACATACTAATACTTTAAATACTAATGATTATCATCAAAACACTACATTGTACTGAGCAACACACATTATAAATATGTAGGAAGTATATTATTCATTTCAATAACTAGTATTGTAGAACAGTGGCAAAATTGCACTGAAAAAATTATTTATTTCTCTATTGTTCCTTGTATTATAAAATGAATAGCATTGCCAGGCCTTTATTATTTGGATGCATATGAATGTTCCCAAATATGTAAATATTCTATTTAACCATCACATAATTTTTAACCTTAGTCAAAATATTTGAATAAGTAAAAGCTTTATGGTTATATTAATTGTATTAATTTGACATATAAAGAAGTTCTATATATGT
Organism: Apodemus agrarius; assembly: GCA_964023405.1. Taxonomy (NCBI): domain Eukaryota; kingdom Metazoa; phylum Chordata; class Mammalia; order Rodentia; family Muridae; genus Apodemus; species Apodemus agrarius. Next base: position 27,221,824 of record OZ030016.1, on the reverse strand, counting down.
TCATGTGAGATATCAGAATTTTGTGTGATTGGCTTTTCTATAATAAAAATGGAAAAGTGATATTTCACAATAGTGAATGTTATTTCAGGAAAAAGAAACTATCAAGTATATGTATTTATTCAATCCATGAATATCTTCATTTTCCTCATCCACATTAATCACTAAGTGAACAGCTTGTCAGGAGCTCAGAAAACAAACTTCGAGGTAGAGGCAGATATGAAACAACAGAAATCATATCTGTCTTGTTGTGAAACAGTCCCTATCTGCCTACCTCAGTCTTCATCACTGTCCAAAGTAAGGGCTCAACAAGGCTGACTGAAACAAATTAACACAAAACCGCAGGGGCAGACTCTGCTTGTGGCATATGTGACATCCTAGCTACTCACAGTGTAATCGAACAAAAAGAGATGAACCAATAGAAAGAGATGAAACAAGGGAGGCACATAAGACCCCCGAGAATCCAAAAGCTGCATGCACTTTAGGTGCAATAAACAGTTAACAAGAGAGAGGAGAGGTCAGTCACAGTGCAGCAAGAGGAAGGAGCCAAATGAGGAGTCTGCGTTTTAAAAGTGATGGACACAAGGAAGATTTCAGACTAAACTTTGCCATGAAGTAGAAGGAAAGATAATTTGAAACAGGCACGTTATATTGAAGGAATTTGACTTACACTGGAAAGCAGAAAGTGATTATAGCTGAAGCAATAATTTCAATAAGTCCCTTTTTGGGAATTGAGGAGTCTTAAGTTCCAAGAGAAAATAAGCACAAAGAAAAAAAATAAGTTGGTGAGCATATTCAGAACAACAATATTATAAACAAATAGTTTAAAGTAGTGCCGAATGCCTTTTAGAGTGTGGATCCACTTAATATGACTCCATACTACAATAAAAAATATTATGACAATGTTCATTTCAAAACAGATCTTTGTTTGTGTTTCTGATCTCCTATCTTTAAAATATTGAGGATGGAATATCGAATGAACATATGGTATTATAGTTTGGACAATATCCAAAGTGAACCCCAAAAGGCTCATCGCTGAAGGATTGATGCCTAACTCACAGATCGAGTCATTGAGAGCTAATTGGAACCTGACAGTTATGACCTAATTGAGAGCTAAGTTCCTGGAGGACTTATGATGCAAAGAAATTGCTGTTAGATAGAGACTCAATAGAAAGATCCTTAGCCCCCCCCCCTCTCGCTCTCTCTCTCTTTCTCCATCTCTCTCTCCCTCTCTCCCTCCCCTCCTTCCCTCCTCTCTGTCTCTGTCGCTGTCTCTCTTTCTCTCTCTCTCTGTGTCTTTGTCTCTGGCTCTTTCTTTTCTGATTTGTGTTTGTGTGCGCGTGTGTGTGCGTGCGTGCGTGTGTATGTGTGTGTGTGTGTGTGTGTGTGTGCACGCACACACGTGAGTGTGTGTATCCTTCCCTTGCTGTCTTTTATTCTGTCATTCTCTCCTCACATTTCTAACCTCACACCAAAAGAGTGTTATTCAGATGTTAAAAACTTGATTGATGAAATACATGCAAGTGAATAGAAGTAAAAAAAAAAAATCCTGAGTTAATAAACCAGACACAGAAAATATGGTATGTATTTACTTGCAAGTTGATGATAGTTGTTAATTAAATGATATCTAAGATACAATCCATAGATTCAGAGAGTGTTGGTAAAGAGGAGGGGTCTAGTTGGGATTCCTTGTTCTCCCTGGGAGGAGGAAATAGAAAAGATTCTCTGGATAGACTCAGTGCAGGTGGGAATGGGAGCACGATTAAGGTGAGAGGAGAAAACTGGGATGGGGGGAGTTCATGGAGAGGTGAATGGAATTGGGAGCATTTGAGCATGGTATAGAAAGCTACAGCACTGAAAATGTCCTTTAATTTATTAAAGTAACCTGTAAGCTTAAGGAAGACTCCTAGTAACAGGGAAGATGAAATTTCAACAGGCTATCTCTTATCTTCCAGTCATAGGTTGCTTTCACTTAACATACTGGCCAAGGAAGTCCCCTGGAAATTTCCTAACATCCCATGCTGTTGCTAAGACAAATATTTGCTCTCCATAGACTGACATTGGGTCTCCATGTGGAGAACAACATCCACACAATTCTTTGAAATGGAGAAGTTGAGCTGATACCTCAATGTGGTACCCTTTGTCCTGGGTCTCTTAGATGAGGAAGGAACTGTACAGGTTACTAAAAGAGGGCTGTGGAAAACAACCAGACCACAAAACCCTTGACCTACAGTCAGACTTGCCTGCAAAATATACAAAGGCAATAGTGGCACAGAACTTGACATAAGGTCTACTCCACAGGAAGAAACCCATACTGGACTCTGTTTGGGTAACCAACAACCAGAGACTAGATAACCTTGAGACTTAATGTAAAGTAAAACACTCCAGTCTAAAAAGAAAAAAATAACTCTCAATAAAGTGACTCCTAATGTTATTCTGCTATAATCAGATCAGCACCTTATCCAGTCGTAATCAGCAAGGACTTCTTGAACAGTAGCAAACGGGAACAGATGCAGAGACCCAAAGCCAGATATTACAAAGAAAGAGATTCTAAATGGGAGGATCCCATCTAATCCCTCTCCTCAGAGCTCAGAGAATCCTGAGGAAGAAGAAGCAGAAAGACTCTAAGAGGCAGAGCAAATTGTGGACATCAGGAGAAAATAAGCTCTCTGAACCAAATGAGCACAGGACATAATGATCTCACGGAGACTGAGGCAGCAAGCACAGGATCTAACTACATCTACAACAGGTCTTCCTGTTGGGTTGCAGTGTCCAATGTTATTATGATTTTTGCTTAATCTTTTTTATATTTTTGTCATGTTTTGTTGCTGTCTCTTGGAAGCCAGATGTTTACTAAAGAGAGGGAAAAAGGAAAAGTGCAGGGGACAGAAGAGCCTGGAAGAATACAGGGAGGGGAAATATATTATATGAGACAATTGTCTATTTTCAGTGAATGGAAAAACAAGGGCATCAAGAGTTTGCGAGCAGTTTGACTCTTTTGTGTTCCTTTTCATTCTACTGGGTTGCCTTGCCCATCTTTGATGTAAGGGTTTTTGATGTAAGGGTTTTTGCTTGGTGTTATTATTATATCTTGTTGTGTGCACTCTGTTCAGTTGATGTCTAAGGGAGGTCTGATTTTTACATGGGGGGATATATGGGAGGAGATGGAGAAGGAAGTAGGAGACTGCATATAGAGACATAGTGGGGGGAACTGAGAGGAGAACAGGGAGGGGAGGTTGGAGTTGGATGCATTTTATGCAAGAAGATTAATAATATTTTTTACTTCATTTCATATGTCTGGTTGCCATTTTTATATACACTTGAAAAATACATCTTTAGGCCATTGGCTATTTTTAATAGATATTTTCTTTATTTACATTTCAAATATTATCTCGTTTGTTTCCTGGTTTCCCCTCCAAAAACACCTTATCCCATTCTTTCCTCCACCTGCTCGCCAACCCACCCACTCCCATTTCCTTGTGCTGGCTTTCCCCTATACTGGGGCATTGAGCCTTTGCAGGACCAAGGACCTCTTAGCACTTTGATGTCCAACAAGGTCATCCTCTGCTACATATGCAGCTGGAGCCCTGTATCCCTCCAATATTTATGGTGGTAGTTTAGTCCTCGGGAGCTCTGGGGTTACTGGTTCCTCCTATTGTTGTTCCTATTGCTGTTCCTCCTATGGGGCTGCAAGCTCCTTCAGCTCCTTGTGTCCTTTCTCTAGTTCCTCCATTGGAGACATTGTGCTCAGTACAAGGGTTGACGGAGAGTACCCACCTCTGTATTTGTCGGGTACTGACAGAGGCTCTCAGGAGGCAGCTATATAAGGCTCCTGCCAGCAAGTGCTTGTTGGCATCCACAAAAGTGTTTGGGTTTGGTGACTGTATATGGGATGGATGTTCTAGTGGGGCAGTCTCTGGATGGTCTTTCCATTAGTCTCTGTTCCATACTTTGTCTTTGTGTCTTGTCCCATGGGTATTTTGTTCCCCCTTCTAAAAAGGACAAAGGTATGTACACTTTCATCTTCCTTCTTCTTGAGCTTCATTTGGTCTGTGAATTGTATATTGGATATTCCAAGCTTCTGAACTAATATCCACTTATCAGTGAGTGCATAATGTGTGTGTTCTTTTGTGATTGGGTTAGCTCACTCAGGATGATATTTTCTTGTTCCATTCATGTGCCTATGAATTTCATGAGTTCATTGTTTTTAATAGCTGAGTAGTACTTCATTGTGTAATGTACCACATTTTCTGTATCCTTTCCTCCATTGAGGGACATCTGGATTCTTTCCAGCTTCTGGCTATTATACATAAGGCTGCTACGAACATAGTGGAGTATGTGTACTTATTACATGTTGTAGAATCCTCTGGGTATATGCCCAGGAGTGGTATAGCTGGGTCTTCTGGTAGTACTATGTCTAATTTTCTGAGGAACTGCCAAACTGATTTTCAGGCATGGATTCCCTGGCACGCAATACGGACACATGCTCCACTATGTTTATAGAAGACTTATTTATAATAGCCAGAAGCTGGAAAGAACCCAGATGTCTTTCAATGGAGGAATGGATATAGAAAATGTGGTATATTTACGCAGTGGAATACTACTCAGCAATTAAAAACCATGAATTCATGAAATTTTTAGGCAAATGGTTAGAAGTGGAAAATGTCATCCTAAGTGAGGTAACCCAATCACAAAAGAACACACATGGAATGCAGTCACTGATAAGTGGATATTAGCCCAGAAGCTCTGAATACCCAAGACACAATTAATATATCAAATGATTCACAAGAAGAAGGAAGGAGAAGGCACTGGTCCTGGAAAAGCTTGATGCAGCAATGTAGGGGATTACCAGGACAGAGAAATGGGAGGGGGTAATTGGGGAATGGGCAGACGAACGAGGACTTATGGGGCTTATGAGGAGGGGGGAACAAGGACAGGGGAAATCATTTGGAATATAAACAAAGAATATAGAAAATAAAATAAAGAAATGGACCATAGATGTGATACTGTCATAGAACATGACAGAATACAGCGAGTGGTGATGGAGGAAAATTGTTGTGTTAATCTGAGCCTCTCCCAAGGCTACGAGAAAGGAAAGAACCTAGTCTTTTAGGTCATACCTAACATGATAGATTTTTAATTCTGCAAGGGCTGAATTTGAACAGTGATCTTGGAATGAGTCATTCAAAGAACTAGGAGAGCACTGAAGCTGCCCCAATGCTTTAAAGTACCTGACTCTATTCATATATTTGTTGGTTTAGTGGCAAATATCAATGAAAGAGGACTTCACCTACATAAATTGTGATTCTCCAGGGTCTTCTAAGATGTAATAATTATCTTAATTTACAAAGTGCTTCCTCACATGCCACTTCTGCTACCCCTCGCCACTTCCAATCATGCAGACAGTGTGCTTGCTGGCATCTGTTTCTGCAACAGGACTTTAAACAAGACAAGAATATTAATAACATTCCTGCCTCTAAGACACGGTCTCATGCAGCCTTACATTTCTCTGATCATCTTTTTTTTCTCAAAACAATAATAATTTAAAAGCCTTATGCATGCTCACTCTTTTCTGTGCCTATGGAAATTAACTAGTACTGAAGTATAATGTATTATTTATATTGCTCCTGGAATTTAAGCCCTCTGGTTTATTTGAGTATTGTAATTTATAAAATTATCCTCTCCCAATATTATATGACAAATAGGTCGCCACTATCCTTCTCCTAAATTTATTAATGTGAAAAATGAATCAAGAGAGTATGAAAAATAACGCATATGAAAAGCTCACTGTGAGGAAACGGTGAAAGGCTTTTATTCTCTAAGTTGCTGTGTTTCAGGCACCCGGTTGATTTTTTGCATTGTTACTGCTATTTATCAGCTTAAAACTGTGACATGTACAAGAGAAATAATGAGCACAATGACAGTAATTAACAACAGCAAATTCCTTATGAAATGATGTCTATGACATATTGGAATATTTGCACCTCATCAAGGCAGTTCATATCTACAATAGGTACATGCAATATTTGTTAAAAATAAGCAATTTTCTTGGAAATGAAAACAATTTGGAAAATATGTTAAGTGTAGATTTAGTTGTAGAATAAATAGGAACATTGAAATGCATTATAAAAGCAAACCTCTCCTTTGAATTAAAGTCTGGTCAGTTATCTATTCAATACTTCTCAGTACGACATTATCAAGGAGAGCAATGTTTTCGGACATGATTTTCAGTGATGCTGAGAGTGCTGAGAAGACCTCAGAGTAGGCGGTTCCCAACTGAGTTGGTGCAAAGCCCTGTGGCCGTGGAGATGTCCTGCCGAGCCGCCCAGGCACTGGCCACTGGCAAGAGCCTGGCAGATTTCCACACAAGTGATGGTAGTCACAGACTAAGTCTGCGTCTCTGGCCCTCTCTATTAGTGGCCTGGCGCGAGCCTGGCGGGTTCCCACCCGAACAATGGTAGACACAGATTAAGTGCGGATACCTGTACCTCTCTACTGGTGGCCCGGCCACAAGATGGAGACCGTCGGTGTAGGGGCCTGAGAGAACACCACATGTGTTTTTTATCTTAGCCATTCAGTGTGTCATAAGATGGAATCTCGGAGTCATTTTGATTTGCTTTTAACTGATGACTGAGGATGTTGAACACAGGAGAAAAGGTACCTAATCTTGTTGAATCTTGATATGCCATGTTTTTTATTTTTATTTTTATTTTTTTTAATATCCCTGGGATAGTCCTCTTCTGAAGAGGAGTACATGAGAAGGGACGGGTGGAAGGGAGGAGGAGGTCAGGGTAAAGGGAGGAGAATCTGTGTTCACGATGGACTATATGAGTAAACAATTTTTTAAAAGGTTAACATAGGAAATAATTCTTTTAAAATGAAAGAGAAAGAGAAAGAATGAAAGAAAGAATGAAAGAAAGGAAGGAAGGAAGAAAGAAAGAGAAAAGAAAAGAAAAGAAAAGAAAAGAAAAGAAAAGAAAAGAAAAGAAAAGAAAAGAAAGGAAAAGAAGGAAAGGAAAAGAAAGAGAAAGAAAGAGCCATTCTTTTTAAGTTCATTTCGGAAATTTGCAACGCCTATATTGAACAAAATGCTAGACACAACAAAATCCTTCTAGAACCAACTAAAGTAATAGGATCCAGATTACTGTTCCTATATATTGATCTTCCCTCAAATTTATGTATGAAAGCCTTAATCTCATTATAATAGTGTATAAATTATTTTTATGACGGTTACTCTATACAATTTAGAATATTCTGGAAAAAGATTTTCAGTGATGTTCTGTATAGATAAAGAATCAGGTTGGTCTGTCTGTGGGGATTATCTTGATTACATTAATAGAGTTTTAAAGACCCATCCATAGTGGGTAGAATCATTGTCTAAGCATGAAATCCTAAACTTTGCAAAGGTAGAAAGACATTAGCACACTTATATACATATTGATTTGTTCCTTTCTGCTTCTAGACTGTGCATAAAATATTGCCAACTGTCTCAAACTCTGCCCCAGTGACTTCCCTGTAATGATAGATAACTTGCAAATGTGAGCTAGGCCAATCCTCTTTGTAAGTGGTTATTATCATGGTATTTTACCACAATAAGAGAGGAAACACTTGATGATTGATTAAGATCATATAATGTTTTGAGGGTGGGACACACATGACTGGATTAGAATACTTATAAATAGGGAGGGATTTGACTTCTTACACACTTACAAGGAAGAAATGCAAACAAATATGAAGAATAAGAGAGAATGTAGTTTTTCTCACACCTGGGTCTTAAACTCCCAGCCTCTAAAACTGTATGAAATAAATTTCTTGATTAAGCTTCTGAATTTGTAGCATTTTGCTATGGTAAATTGAGTAGATTAATATACAGGTGTTTTAATTCATCATACTCTAATGGAACACAAATGTACTTAGAAAAACTATTCACTAAGGAGAATGACACAGTTAAACTTTTCTTTATACTGTCTCTGTCAGTTACCAGATGTTTGTAAAGATAATTTGGCAAGTACCCGATTACATATGACTCAAAGTTTAATTTTCTATTTCTATAAAAATCTATATTCTAAAGAAGTAGTAATACCTTACAGTTTTATACTGGTTTAAATTTTACAAATTACTTTTGTTAAATATCATTTCATTTGGTATTTTAGAATTAGATATTTTCTTTATTTACATTTCAAATGATATCCCCTTCCTGCATTACCCCTCTGAAAATCCCCTATCACATACCCCCTCCCTCTCTTCACCCACCCCCCCCACCAATTTCCTGACTTGCATTCCCCTATTCTTGAGAATTGAACCTTCACAGCACCCATGGTCTCTCTTCTCACTGATGTCTGAAATCGTCATCTTCTGCTACATATGTAGCTGGAGCCATGGGTCCCTCTATGTGTACTCTTTGGTTGGTGGTTTAGCCCCCTGGAGCTCTGGAGATACTGGTTGGTACAGTACATATTATTGTTCCACCTGCAGATCTGCAAAACTTTTCAGCTCCTTGTGTCCTTTCTCTAATTGCTCCATTGGGAATGCTATGTTCATTCTATTAGTTGGATGTGAGTCATGGGTATTTTGACCCACTTTCCAATAAGAATCAAAGTATTCATATTTTGGTCTCTGTTCTTCCTTCTTCCTTCTTCTTGAGCTTCTTGGCATGTTCTAGCTCAAACAATAAGAAAACCAAGGGAGATCACAGAGATAAAAATTGGAAAGGGAGAAGTCAAAGTTCTTTATTTGTGTATGATATGATAATATACATAAACGACCCCAAAAATTCTACCAGGAAAATCCTATAGATGAGGAAAAACTTCAGTAAATTGGCTGGATAAAAATTAACAACAACAACAACAATCACACAAAAAAAAAACAATAGTGAAAAAAAATCAAAATTAGTCCTCCTATATCTAAAGGCTAAAATGGTTGAAAAATGATAAAACAAAATGAAATTAGGAACCAACACCATTCAAAACAGCCACAAATAATATAAAATATTTTAGTGTACTTAAAACAAAGCAAACAAAAAATCTGTATGACAAGAACTTCAAATCTCTAAAGAAAGATTTGAAAGACATCAGTAAAGGGAAACATCTCCCATGATTTTGAACTGGTAGAATTAAGATAGCAAAAATAGCCATGCTACCAAAAGCAATTTTCAGACAGATTCAACAAAATTTCCATCAAATTACAACATAATTCTCTACAGATCTTGAAATAATAATACTCAACTTCATATAGAAAAACAAAACAAAGCAAAACAAAGAAAAAAATCACCCAAGATTGCTAAACAATCCTGTTCCATAAAAGAACTTCTGATACTTTTACCATTCCTGATTTCAAGCTGTACTATAAAACAATAGTAGTCAAAACAACATGTTACTGGCATAAAAACAGACAGGTTGATCAACAGAATCTAATAAAAAAAAACCAGAAGTGACTCCATACACCCATGGACAATTGCTTTTTGACCAAGAAACCAAAACTATACAATGGAACAAAGAAAGCAAAACTATACAATGGAACAAAGAAAGCATCTTCAAAAACTTTTCCTGTTCAAACTTTGATATCTGCAGGTAGATGAATGCATAGACTAATATCAATTTAAGTCCAAGACATCAACATAAAAGCAGATACACTAAATCTGATAGAAGAGAAAGTTTCTTGAATACACAAACACAGGAGACAACTTACTGGACAGAACACAAATGGCTCAGACATTAAGTTAAAAAAATTAATTAATGAATCTGGAGGCAGATGATCAAACAAAAATAAAACCAAAAACAAAGGAAGGAGGGAAAGAAGGAAGGAAAGAAGGGAAGGAGGGAGAGAAGGAGGGAGGAAGGAAGGAGATAAAGGGAGAGGGGAAAGAGGGGGGAGAGGGAGAGAAAAAGAAAAAGAAAAAAAAGCAGATTCTTAGTGGAAGTTCTAATGCCTTTTGTGGTGGTTTGAATAAGAATGGCCCCCATAGGTTATGTATTTGAATATTTTGTTCTCTGTTGGAGCAACTGCTTGGAAAAGACTAGGGAGTATGGCCTTGTTGAAGGGGGTGTGTCACCAAGAACAGAACAAGCTTTGAAGTTTCAATAGTCTGATCATTACTATTGTATTCTCTACCTTTTCCGTTTGATTTAGGATGTGAGTTCTTAGCTATTCTTGTTGCCTTAACCCTCTGCAACTATAAATGAGATTAAATGGTTTTTTATTTAAAAAATAATAAATGGGACTTCCTGAAACTGAAAAGCTATTGTAAGGCAAAGTATAACAGCAAATGGATGAAACAGTAACTGAAAGAATGGGAAAAGATTTTCACCTACTCCAAACTCAAAGAAGGCAGATGCCAAAATAAATAAAATCTCAAGAAACTTGACATGAACAAACAAAATAACCCCATTAAAAATGAGGTATAGATCTAAAGAGGAATTCTCAATAGAAGAAACTCTAATAACCGAGAAGCACTTAAAGAAATATTCAATACCCTTAGTCATTAGAGAAATGTAAATCAAAACAATGTAATTACATCTTAAGCCCATCAGAAAGGCTAAGATCAAAAACTAAAGGAACAGTTCATGCTGGCAAGGAAGTGGAACAAGGGGAATCTTTCATTGCTGTTCATAATGCAATCTTCTGCAACTTTGACGATCAACTTGACACTCTCTAATAAAATTAGGAATGGATCTACTTCAAGACCCAGCTCTACCATGCCTGTCCAGATATCCAAAATAAATTCCACTATAACACAAGGATATATGGTTATGCTCATCTATGTTCATAGTAGCTTTATCCATAATAGCTAGCAACTGGAAGCAATTTTGATGGCCCTCAAAAGAAGAAGAAGGAAAGCATGGTATATCTACACAATAAATTATTACTCAGCCATTAGAAATGTCATCGTGAATTTTGCAAGTGAATGGATGTAACTAGAAAAGAATGTCCTAAGTTAGATAACCAGGACCCTGAAATAAAACGGTGTCTACATACTTATAAGTTGTTATTAGCCATAAAGAGGCATGCTGCCATGTTAAAAACCACAGACCCAAAGAAACAAAGTAACAAGGAGGGACCAATGGGGGATACTTGAATCCTACCTTGAAGGGGAAATAGATTAGACACTGAGTGTGCAAGGATGAAGAGGACTATGTGGGAGAGGGTTGGGGATGGGAGCAGGAGGGCTGATATGTGGGGATGTTGGAGAGAAAACTTGGAGAAAACTGGGTTGTGAGGAAAAGGGGGTATCTATCAGATGCGCTAGAAATTTAGGACAATGGAAACTCCCAGGAATCTATTAAGTTGATAATAGATAGTCTCCTAGAAAGGGATGATATAGAGACTGAAATGGTCAACTCCTATAACCAGGCAAGATTTTCAGTGGAAGAATTGAAGTACCAAAACAACCAAAAAAAACAAAAACAAAAACAAAAACTTTGATACACAATTTGTATTGCATACAAGATGTGAAGTGATAAAAGAAACATTAGAAATTTTAAAATTTGTTTATTTTTATTCTTTAAGATTCTTTTTTTTTTTTTACAATCCAGACTTCATCCCCCTCCCAGTCTCCTAGAACATGTCCCTACCCCTCACCCTCACACCACCAGGCCACCCCACACTCCCTGGGACCTCAAATCTCTCCAGGGTTAGGTGCATCTTATCTCACTAAGGCCAGACCAGGCAGTTCGCTGCTGTATATGTGTCGGGTGGCTCACATCAGCTGGTGTATGCTTCCTGGATTTGGTTCGGGGTCTGAGAAATCTAGGGGTTCCAAGTCAGCTGAGATTGCTTGTCTACCCATGGGGCTGGCCTCCTCCTCAGCTTCTTCCAGCTTGTCCCAAATTCAACCACAGGGGTCAGCAGCTTCTGTCCATTGGTTGGGTGTAAATATCTGCATCTGACCTGTTGGGCCTTTCAGAGGGCAGTCATGCTAGGACCCTCTTTGTAAGCACATCAAAGCATCAGTAACAGTGTCAGGGCCCCTGGCCTCCCCTTGAGCTGGATCCCAGTTTGGGCCTGTCACTGGACCTCCTTTCTTTCATGCTCTTCTCTATTTTTGCCCCTGCATGTCCTTCAGACAGGAATAATTGGGGGTTAGAGCTTTTGATTGCTGAATGACAACCAACCCCAATCCCTCCATTTGATGTCCTGTCACTCCACTGGAAGTGGACTCTACAAGTTCCCTCTCGCCATTGTAGAACACTTCATCCAAGGTCCCTCCCTATGAGTCCTGAGTGTCTCTCACCTCCCAGGACTCCAGTATATTCTAGAGAGTCCCTCCACCTCCTACCTCCTGAGCTTGCCTGTTTCCACTTTGTTCTGATAGGCCTCAGGGCTTCAGTCCTGTTCCTCCCTGCCCCACACCTAACCATGTTTCCCGTTCCCCTCTCTGTCCCCTCTCTAACCCATATCTCTCCCTCTGCAGTGAGTGATTTGTTCTCCCTCTCAAGTGGGATTGAGGCATCCTCACTTGGGCCCTTCAGGCTTTAAAAGCTTTATTTTTGAGTCAGGATTTCTCAACGGCTTGTTATTTTTTGAACCAACTAAAGGTGACTGGATAGGACGTTCCAAGTACCCACTTGAGTCTCCCTTCCCAGCTGGAGATGCCAGGACTCACCACTAAACCTGGCTCATTTTAAAATTCTTTCTTTCATTTTTTAGATTATAATATAATCGTATTATTTATTCCTTCCCCTGTCTCTCCCTTATAAACCCTCTTTGCTCTATCAAATTTATGGATTTTTCTCCCTATTAATACAGTGACTATATTTTCAGCACAGCTTCTGGGATTAAGCTCAGGTGACTAGGTTGACAAGGCACTTTACCATGTGAGCTACTGCCCAGCCCCTATGACTTTAAAATGATTACAAAGAGGAGAGTCTTCTTAAGATGTGAAAATCATGAAAAATACTTCCATTCGTTTTACCAGAATATATGATGTATTACCTTATGTTTCAAATTTTATAGGAAAATTTAGTAGTTTTGATAATCTCTTTTGGGACTATGAATCCTTTGCAAGGCTCTATGTCTTCATGTAAAAGATTACTTGAAGGACTAACTCAAAGAAATATTTAACATTTATCCTAAGAATATTCTAGGGATATTAAAGTATTTGAAAATATTGAAAACTATTAAAATTTCTATCTAGAAATATCATCCAAGTAAAAAATGAAATGTAATTGAGGAGAATTAGGAGGAGATAAATTTTAATTCAGTTAATAATGAATAAAAGCTTGAAAAATAGCAAGGGAAATAGAAGAAGCAATACAATTTCAAGGGCGGCGGGGTTGGGGGGATTTACACCATTCATTGATTAAAACAGTGATGGAGAAGGTTGGGTATAGCTGATATCAATTGCATGCAGGATAGTCACTGATACAGGATCTGAAAGTGTTGGCATATTTGGGCATTATATTTTGACAAACCTATTAGAAAGTCATCTAAAAATATCAAAGAGGTATTTGATGGAGACCAGTGGGGATTGACAAACTATGTCACAAGGTTTTAACAGTCTGAAGTCATGTCAAATGTGTCCAGCATTCACCATATACTATTGTAGGTATTGATGAGACAATAGTGATAAATACATGTCCACTCAAAGGAATTTTTGTTTACTGCACAATGGGACAAATGAAGAGTTACAACTGGAGAATGAACCACAGGACAGATTTTATCAAATGTCCTATTCATGTGGAAGGGACATTCTTATGTTTTAATTCTGCCATATTGGCAATTAGGCAATAGGACTGAAGGAAAAACTTAAAATGGTCACAGAAAATTAATAAAAATGAAATTAAACATATCTATCCAGTTAGGAGGTTAATACAGTAGGGGCACCAGTTCAAAGCCACACTGGATCTACTTTACTAAGACCTTGTCTCAAATATCAAGATGAACAAAACAACAGAATAATTACATATAATTTTATTTTAATATTTTTATTACTGTAAGAGTCATATATTTATTATAAAAATAGATAAGCAAAATAAAATATATTATTTATTCATAAAAAAAAACAGTTTGTGGAGAATAAAGATGACATTTTCTGTCAGGTACTGTTATTGTGTTTTTCTGCTTCCTATTCAGCCAAATAGAAGTGTGCTTACTTCCTAGCAGGAGTGCTTTTGCATAGGGCAGAACCTTTTTAAACAGTCTTCTCACTTTTGTTTACTTACTACCATTTGTCTTTCAAGCTTCCAGTAATATTTCACTTATTCTGAGATATCTCTTTTGAGTCATATTCCAGAGGCAAATAACACTATGTCTTTTCATGGTATCCCCAACTTAACCGCCTCTTTCCAAATTCTTCAATATGTGTTCATCCATCTACTTACCATCACATATGACTATGATAAGAATGATTTCAACTGAAGAGTAATAGTAAACTTGAAAGTATGAGTACTTTTACTTTTGATTGTTTTTCTTTGTCAGCCAAATTTTGTTCTATAATGTTTGTAAGGTAGACATATTATAAAAGGATTGTTCAAGCAAATCAAATGTTCAATCGTAATTTTTGAGTGAGAGGACGGAACCCTGAATCATCCTCTAAACCACAGGAAGTTGCATTTCTTCAAGAGAGCTGAAGACCAACTTCAAAACCATGGCTCTCATTGTTAGACGCTGAATTTCAGTGACACACTTTCTGACTTGAACTGGTATTAAGCAGACATGGTGTCAAAAAATATGGACAATAAATGATACTCTTGTATTACAAGAGCAACCAATAAAATGAAACTGTGGAATCTGACTTATTTAATCTGAGATGTGAAACGATGTTTCTTCTAATTTCAGAAAACCCTCTGATAGAAGATGGAATGCTCAGAGAAAGAAAAGTGTGTATTCACTGTGGAAAAGTATTTTGATCACATCTCTGTTGTCATAGGACTAGGTATGGCACAGTAATAAGTGTAGAAAGTCAAACACTTGATTGGATTATTTTTTCTGTATTATGTGCTGTCTCTCCCTATAGGGCCACATGAGGACTATCTAGGTTTTATTGAATTATGTAGATTCATCATTATTTGATTTTTGTATTGGTACTGGTGATGGAGAGAAAAATATGAGCAGTTTGCTAAAAAGATATTTTGTCTAGATTTCCATTTGTGTCTAATGTGTTAGATAATCAAATTCTAGCTAAAAAGTAAAATAAAACTTCCTCTTACAAAGGCTATGAAGAATACCTTTCTTCCTCAGATTCTAGTATGAGGTAAATAGTGAGTAGTTTCTTTGATTGAAAAATAGGTTAATACAGAGAAATGATGACAGCTCTTTGAATACACCTTAGAATATCTCCAAACATGCTAGAAGGACCAGGAAATGCAAACTTAGCTGAATAGGTAGATCTTTATGACCATGTCAGAACACATGCCAAAAATACATGACCAAACTACCGAGAGAAACATTAGAAAGGGCACATCATTGCAGATTGTATTAAAAATTGAAATTATTATTTATTTTGAGTTGTGAAATTCACTACAGCAATCTATTTGTTGAAAAAAAAAACAAGGTTCTGACAGAAACTAGTAAAGGTACTTAAATTAGTAGAGAAGTCCTGATTTTTTTCACTGATATTAGCAGGAGACAAGACTACTCTCTGTTTGCATGTATGACAGGAATACCAGAGCATGTAGTCTTAGGCTGAATAAAGAAATATGATGTACAGTGAAATGATTTGCTGATTTCCATAGTCTTTTCTTCATGCTCTATTTTAAGCTACAATTATTCTTTTATTTTATTTTATTTTCCCTATTTATTTTTTTATTATTTGTTATAATACAAGCAGATCCAGTTTTATTAACAATACATTTCTTAGGAAAGAAGTGAACCAGACCTGGGACGAGGGTTACATACTTAAAAGCAAATTCAAATATTTGGATTTTATAGGTCATTTGTCTTGTACCAGTTTTAAAAAATTATTTTATTTATTTACATTCCAAATTTTGCTGCTCTTCCTGGTTCCTCTTCTCCAAGTTCTTTACCCCATACTCCTTCCCTTTGCTTCTGAGATGGTGCTACCTACCCACTTACCTACCCCCATCTCATGCCAGCCAGCATCTGTCTGCCTTCTGCAATCATCAAGTTTCTATAGGATTAAGTGCATCCTCTCCTCCTAAGGAGAGGCAAGTTATACCTCTCACCTGTACCCCTCTAACCTGTACCCATCAGAGCTCCCAGAGACTAAGCCACCAACCAAAGAACATGGGCTGGTCCTGTGGCCCCAGGCAATAGATAACAGATAACTGCAAGACTGGAGCCATGGGACCACCCCATGTTCTTTGGTTGGTGACTTAGTCTATGGGAGCTCTGAGGGGTACAGGTTAGTTGATAATGTTGTTCTTCCTATGGGGCTGCAATCCTCTTCAGCTCCTTTAGTCCTTCCCCTAAATCTTCCATAGGGGTCCCCAACCTCAGTTGAATGGTTGGCTATGAGTATCAACATCTGTCTCAGTCAGCTGCTGATAGAGCCTCTCAGAGGACAGTCATGCTAGGCTCCTATCTGCAAGCACATCGTGGCATCAGAATAATGTCAGGGTTTGATGCCTGAGCATGGGATAGATCCCCAGTTGGCCTGGGCACTAGATGGCCATTCCTTCAATCTCTGATACATTTTTTCCCTGCATTTCCTTTAGGAATGAGAAATTTTGGCTCAAAAATTTTGAATATAGGGGGTGGCCCCAGACCTCAAATGGGGGCCATGTTGATCCACTAGGGATAGTCTCTTCAGTTTCCCTCTCCCCACTGTTACAAATATTTTAACACTCTCCTAAAACAAATCTTTAATATTCACCTGAAGCATAAGGAAGTGACCCTGTAAACCACTGGTTAGAGAGTTTATTTACTTTTACTTTTTGTAAATGTTGGTGTATGCTTTTAATACCCCAAGAATAAGATTGGCATTCCTCAGTATAATGTTTATAATGTACTGGTAGTAACTTAAGCACTGGGGTATTGGTGATTGACAACCTAATGTAATGGGTATACACACACACACACACACACACACACACACATATAATACATATATATGTGTATATCAACAAACAGCAATCATAGCTTTAAACTCTAGAAATAGGAAAGTGACAGATGATTGAGTGATTGGGTATTTGGATGCAAGTTGGTCCTACTTATCTCTATAGACAAAAGGAAGATGATATATTACAACTATTATAGGTTGGAGGTAGGTTATACATGAGAATATAAGGGGAGCTATTATAATATGGAACTGGTGACTCTTCAATCAATGCCTGAGAACATGAGTGATGGAGGAATAAAGATCCTAATATAAGTATCAGTTCAGTAAAAGAAGCAAAAATTAAAAGAGGAGAGTGGGGTGGGGATCCTGACAAATTTGTTGTCCTGGATGGAATGTGGAAGTTCTGGGCTGCTGTCTTTGGCTGACTCAACAATCAGAAAGGAACTCACTTGCTAGAACTAGGACATAAAAATTATGGAAGTGTTGAGAATGCAGGCAGAAATTTAGGGACACATATTAAGGTAAATCATTAGAAGAGACAGTTGGAAGAAAGCTTCCTAGGGAGTACTAATGACCTAAATGAAATTAGAATTTTGCAGATTTTGATTCAGTGTTTTAAATAGCTAAGTGCTAAGATGGTAATCAAAGAATATTACCAAATATCCTCTACCATATGTTCTAGATTTATACCAATGTAGTCATCTACTGGAAAGAATCCTCCCGTCTATCCAACAAATTCTGGTGTCTGCTTATGTTCTAAGGCTTCTGTGTATATTTACCACTTTAGTTGTTTTTATGACTCCTTGAAAGCAGGAAACAAATATTATTATTATTATTAATCTTTGACAGATAGATGAAGAAATATCATCCTGGGATATTAGTAACCTGCCTACAATTGTAAGACTCAGTTGATATTGTTTCAAATGCTTGTAGAGGAATTTTCATCTAGGAAATTCGCTATTCTGGCTGGACTAGAGCCTTCATTCTGAGGAGACAGGGACAAGATCTCTGAGTTCATAGTCAGCCTGGTACAGAGCAAGTTCCAGGTACAGAACATCTTAGGTCCATGCATGATGGAAAACGTCTTTAATTCCAGCACTCAGGGTCAGTTGAGAGACAGGCAGTGTAATAGGGTATGGCACTTCAGTAGTTGGCAGATCAGGTTTACTGGGTCAGTTGTACAGAGACAGGCTTCAGGGTGAACAAAGTACACAGGTGAAGACAGAAAGAGCCAGAGACTGAGAAGGAGCCAGAACATTAGAACAGTGCCAAAGTTAGGATGAGGCCATGTAGAGCCATTCAGTATTTAACCCAGGAGGCCAATTTGAATCAGTCAGCTTGGAGAGGAGTTTTGAGTCAGAACAGCTGAGTTGAACCAGCCACCCAGACTTCAGAAAAAACTAGAGAGTATGAGCTAATTCAGGAATGAGACTCTGAGACATCAGGCTAATAAAAGTTACATTTAGAAATGACTGTGAAGTTACCCAACAAATCACTTTGTTTGCCTTACAAATTTACATAGTATGTGTAGAGTGCATTTAAAAATGGGAATACTTGTATTTTAACTTAGAACATTTTGTTATCACATAACACAAATTAAGAACATTCACAAGACAATTTAAAGTAAAAGTATTAGTAACTGAATAATTTATGCTGTTTTAACTATTTCCAAGGGAAATACTTCATTCTTACACAAAATAAGAATATCAAATATATTAAAAGATTTAGGAAAGGAAGGTACAGAGACTGAAGAGATGTTTTGGAGAATAAGAGTACTTGCTATTCTTCTAGAACATGTATGTTCCCAGTAGATCACAACTGTCTAACTTCAGTTCCACAGAATCTCATAACTTTTTGGACTCCAGAAACCCTGGAAACATAGGTGTCAGTTTTACACACATGCAAGCAAAACATACATAAGTTTACATACATAAAACAGTTTCTGTGATGCTCTTTGAAAATTATTCTTAGCAGAAATCAAGACAATATATAGATACCTGGTACACAGAAAGATTGTTACCTGATATAAAGAAGAAACTAGATATGTTACGGTGTGCAAATCATGCTATCTGTATTGGGATGTACTGTACCATGTATCTGAGAAATATTATAAATTTGTCATGATCTCTTTGTTGAAGCAAGGACAATTGCAAAAAAAGTTAAAGATTTCATACCCATGTATTAGATATTCATTAGTCTTCTTGGAAACGTTTAAAATATAATAACTTAGCATATTCACTTTAAAACTTTCACAGCATTGACTTTGTACATTCCATGTACCTGGGAATTATAATGCATTAGGTCTGGGAGAAATAAATGTGTCCCATTGATCATTAGTAAGGTAAATATAATGGGCTACATGATAATGAAGATTCTGTTTTAAACATTGTGCTTTTTCATTAATAAGAATTAATGACTGAAATATTATATAAGCTTTATTATTATAATGCTTGTAGGTTGACAAGTTTTAAAAACATCAGGGCAAAGATGTTTTCTTAAGAATGTCTAGTGGCATTCTAGATATTTTAGTGTTATTTTATTAGACACGAATTTGGTCTTGGAGTTCATCTCTGTTGATCAAATAAAATGAACAATGAGTTCAAAATCACTTTGAAATTCTCTGTTTTAGATCAAAATTTGATACCTTTTTAAAGAACTTTCTGTCCTTTATATCACAATAATGCAGCCTATAAAACACTCAAAACAAGGGAATTCACTGATTATCCTGTTATAATATAGATATACATACATTGAGAGCAATGTACAGTAAGTATATATCTATTAATACTTCATTGATACTGAGTATAATAACTATCTTGTGTTTTCATTAATTCAAATATGCCTACTCCATATCTTCTCAATACAGACTTTTCTTCTTGGAATATAGGTTCAAAACTAACAAAAAAAAATCCTAACACTAGGCAACTTTTCTATTCTCATTTGTTTATTCTCTTAACTTTCGGAAATTTAGTATTTGTTGCTTCTGAAAGTATTTGTGATTTTTTTGTTTTGTCCATTTAATACTGTTCCATGTACCTGAGAATTATAATGCATTTGTCATGATCTCTTTGTTGTAACAGAGACTATTGCAAGAAAAAGCTAAAGATTTCAGGCTCATGTATTATACGTCTGTCTTTTAGGAAACTTAAATTATTATAATTTAGGATATTCACTTAAAACTTTTCACAGCCTTGATTTTATAAGGGCTTGGACAAACAATGTGTCCCGCTCATCATTTTACTTCTAATGAACTATCAACAGAGCACAGAACATGGTTAAAAATACAAACTGCAATTAGTGAGAAAGAGGCCATGAATCTGAAAAGAACAATGAGGGGCACATGGGATTGTGTGAAGGGAGAAGAGGCAAGAGGAAATTTAATTATACTATAATCTCAAAAAAATGAAAAGGAAAGTAATTAAACTGGAAAGTGAATAAAGCAAAAAAAAAAAACACATTAAAACAAAACAACAACCATTAAGGGCTTTGTTTTATTTAAACAGGTTTCGTGGACACGGGAAGTCCTGGATGTGTACAGATCAGCATTGATCCTCTGCATGCACTCAGAAACCAGAGTCTTTACCATTTTCACCAAGGATCTGTGGGCCAGTCAAGCCTATAGTTCTAGAACTTAAAGTTTCAGAGAGTCAAGCAGTTTCATGCATACAGAATACAAAAATATATTTTCAGAGTAACTCTTAAATGGCTTAGGGATATATCCACAAAAGGCTCGTAAGGCACTTTGCAAAGACTTGTGGTGCTTTTATGATCTTGTTTTGAGAGTCTCACTATCAACACATCATATGGAACTATGACCCCCAAAGGGCATTTTTCATATTTCATTATTTAGTATAATTCTTAATCAATGGATGAAACTCGACAATAAATTCAGAAGCAGCTTACCAAACCTTCATTTAAAATACTGCCTGAAGGTGACTGGCATCCCAGACAGCCTGGAGACATTGTATTGAAAGCTAGTCTCCAAGCAAATCAATGGATTCATGCCTTGAAACCAGTTCGAAAAAATCTTTTACCAATCCATGAAGGAATACTGAAAAAATTGTAACAGAGACGTTTCAGTTGAGTGGGGTCAACCATTCTCATACCCTGTTTTTCTTTCTAATATAAAAGTTAACCAATATGTCTTAACAGGTCATCAATGTTTTAGTCTCCCTTCAGATTTATGCCCTATTCTCTGAGATCTCCTTTACAAAGAAAAGTGTTTATCGATTTCACTTTGAGCAGCCATCTGCAAACTTGGAGCTTCTTGGCTCGATCAACCAAATTTGAAGCCTTTTGCTAAGTATTAACTCTTATTTTATAGAATGTTTCTGAAACATTTTAAAGTTATTAATTGAAGAAAATATGTGGATTACTTCATAGACATACTTTATACTTATCTTCAAATAAAAATATATTTATAAATGCACATTCAAATAAATATTTGTCACATTCTCAGTCCATGGCAGTAATGCAATATATTACTAGTTGTAGTTATACTTTGAGTTTAACTGATGGTATTATTCACTTTTCCTCCCCTTGATCTAGGCATGAAATTATCTTTTGAAGAAAAACACTGCAAAAAATTTGGAGAAAGTATCACACTATTATTTGCAAAACTATACTGAAGAGGACCACGCAAATTGATACTGTCTTACATATTTTTATTAACAAATTAAAACTATCTTTGAAGTTGTAATTATCTCTTCCATCTAGCATTTATAATCTGTATACTTGTTTATTCAACAAATGTTTATGTTACAATGAACAAGTAAACAGAGCATCTGGAATATTAGATGTAAGAATTTTGCTAAAAACGGAACTTACACTTTTATAAAAATCAACAGTTTAGAGGATAAAATTTTGGTTAGTATCATCTTCCCAGTATCAACCTTTGAGAATAACTGAAACATTCTATTCTATAAGCCAAAGGATTTCTTTCTTAAATAGGACGTGTTAATTCTCCTCATACTTAGTTAAAGGCTGTCCAACAGATTCTTTTTTTTCTTTTTTTTATTGGATATATTCTATATTTACATTTCATTTCCCTTTTTTGTTTCCTCACCCCCCTAAGGTCCCACATGCCCTTTTCCCTCCCCTGCTCCCTCATCCACCCCTTCCTACTTGAAACTAATTGATATCAAACATGACTGGAACAATCAATTCCATTAAAGTAACTTTTCACTTTCCAAGGTTTTTCTTGGTGTTTAACTTCCATCCTTTTTATGCCATCTTGATCATATTAAGAACTTTGATGAAAAATTAGGTATTAATTAAGGATTGCCTGCTTATCTCCAATTTAATTCTTGGAAAATAGAGTGTGATATACAAGAATATATTAATGTCATTTATGATTTTATTTCCAAGACCTTAGTTATAAACCAGAGTAGAAAACTCTGGCCTATGTTGATGTATTCACTTTTGATTAACAGTGCATCTATTTCACAGTGATTAAATATATGACCTACAATTTCTCATGAACATGAAATTTTGTCTTGACTATTAATTTCAATGTGAATTCTAAGAGATTTGAAATATTATTTAACACTTATATTTAAAAGGATTATATTATTTAATACATACCAACATGCCCTCATGAGGTTCTTTAAACTGAAAATATAGTCAGATACTAGTATGTTTCCACTTTGCAAAACAAACACAGGCAAACTCTATAATGGAATGTGGCTCCCCAAATTGGCACATACAACTTCCATATGATTATTACTGAAATTGAAAATCATGGAAAATATAATATAAATTAGATGACTCTCAGTTCTACAACTGATTTTTTATTAAACTCCTTCTAGAAAGTGTTAAAAAATAATAGTTTAGATGATATTTTAAGTGATTTTCATCACTTACTCCTTTATTGCGCTTCTTCTCTGTTGAGTAAATATTATAAGAATGCAAGATGGTAACCCATAGTAATTCTTATAGATATGATTTCTTAATTTTTTTTTATAAAATTTGAATTATTCCTAATTTTCCTCATTTTAATCTCTTATGATTTATTACCTTGTATATAGTATTTATCTACATTTCCAAATATAAAAAAGAAGAGTCTTCTGATACTTATGCTAAAAACTCATAAAAGAATGTGTCATGTTGATAAATTGTGGCGGATCAGCAGTTGCCATCTAACGTGCTCCAATTTTTCATGGCACAATTTTCCCTGCCATCTTTGGGTGACATGTATGTTAATACTCTGCCTCCCACATTAACTGTCAAGAGATCTTCTAAGATTTTTATTGCTGTTTCTGATTGGATGTAAGAGATAGTTGGCATAAAAAATATGTTTGCATAATGACAAACTTCATCTCGGTGACATGATGCTGCCATAGCATATTCCAGAAAGACAAGTGGCCATTGTTTAGTAATTTTCCTATCTCTTTCACCCAGTTCTTCCCAACTTCCTCCCTTCCATTCTTTCTTTGTCCCTTCTTGTGTCCTGATGATGATACAATCCAAGGCCTACTGCATGGTAAGCAAGCAAGCATACTATTCCTGAAGCACATCCTAACCCAACTATAATATTTGAATAGAATTCAAATATTTTTA
This sequence comes from Apodemus agrarius, assembly GCA_964023405.1. Lineage (NCBI taxonomy): Eukaryota > Metazoa > Chordata > Mammalia > Rodentia > Muridae > Apodemus > Apodemus agrarius. Next base: position 27,198,312 of record OZ030016.1, on the reverse strand, counting down.
GCATATTTGATAAAACTTTGTATGGTCATTTGTTTATTAATCACAAATTAATTTCAAATTATTTTATGTCATACACTTGTGTATTCCATCGGTGTAATTTCAATAACTATTTTTAAATCATTTATGAATTATACTTTACTCACTGATTTTGCTATATCATTTTTCTAGAGTAAATTGAACAATCTATTTACAACTTTCTTTTCTAGCAGTGTGCCACAGTAATTTCTACAGCTGTCTTAGTTAATGCCCAATGTAGTAGTTTGTATCAATTTCTTTTTGGATTACTTTCTATCTTTTTCTACTTATATGTTCATATTAATATGAGTACTATATTTTATTTTTCTATAAAATCTATAAACATTTTATCGTGCTTTTATTATTCCTAGATATTACTTATTAATACTCATTTCAATATGATTACATTTCCTGAAGTATCCTTATTCTATTTAAATATGTCTAGACATCTATATTTTCTTATGTATGTTTACATATATGTACATATAAACATATAATTTGTTGTTAATTAGAGATTATTTTTCTTTTTTTTCTTTCAGCATGTAGTGTACTATAATGCATAGATCTTTGGAAGGCAATTTTAATTGATTATTAGAGAATTTTACAAGGGAACTTATGTATGTAGAACATAAATCCAAGTGTTGCTGGAGTAGGCCCTTTCATATGTGTTGATTACTTATAAACCTCATCCCTGCAGATATGGAACTAACTCATTTTTTCTCTACAACTGCTTCTCTGTTTTAAGAATTTTTTCCTGATAGATTTAACTCAGTGAATGATGGTTGATATTAATCATAAACTTGACTCAGTTAGCCTTTCCATGACAATATAGCTGAGAGTGTTTCTAGAAAATTCACCTAAAAGGTGCCTAGTTGATACAATCTTATGGGCTTGAGTCCTAGACTATATTTAAAGTGCTAGCATTCATCTCTGTTAGCTTTCTGTCTGAGAACACAGTGTGATGAACTACTTCCTGTTGTCTGCTGGCATTGTCAGCTATGATTGGCTGTTTCCTGTTAAGGTTTGAGGTGAAAGAAAGTCTTCCTCTTTAAGTTACTTCCCCCCTCCCCCAAAGTGTTTGGCCATTATTACTATTAGAAGAATTTGACTTCCCCACACTGGCTGGAATAAAGATTATCGTTAAAATCAATTTTACATCCAAAAGCTTTGTTTTGTGGTGGCCTGTAATGTGTGGATTTTAGTGGGTAGGTTTCTGCAGAGCAGAAAACAAGTTGATCTAGGAGATCAATCACAATGTTTTATCTTGTATTTTATAAACTCACAGTTATTGCTGTCTCTCATGAATGTTGTATGTTTGTGTATCATACCAGCTCTATCTCAAATTCAAGCTTATTTTCTTATACTAGCTATAAAAACCAATATGAATAATTTACAGTTGTAAAAAGAATAGTATTTGAGAAAGCCTGAAAATTTTGAATTAATTTTTAATTTAGTTGATAAATCTATAATGTAAATTATTAAAGCATAGCACATTATATCATCAATAATGTCACTGTAAAGTAAAATGTGATTTTTAATAGGTACTTCATTTGATGAATTTTATACTCTTCTTCCTCATTTCTTTTCATCTTGACCTAGAAATAAGTTGTTCATCTTCTTGAATTTATGACTATATATAAATACCATAATGGGGTTTAATTTTTTTCTTTTTTATGTTTTGTTCTGTTTATTTTAAAAGATATTAATAAAAGTTAGCTAACCCGACATAATATACCTCAAGTCAGATTACTTTTAATGTCAAAATCTGAATATTTGTAATGTGACTAGTAAATATAAATTCTACATCAGAAAATTATATGACTTGATTTGTAGATAATGAGCTTTAGAACATGTTAAGTTGATTTCAATTCATGTGCCATTAATCTGAAATAAGAAATTCCATTCTACTTTTTTTTGGCGGGGGAGGTAATGCATTGTACAATAGGGTTTTAAAAAGTATATATTACTAGAAAGACTTGTACAGATCGTTTTTATATCACCACATTAAAAGATCTCTGCATTTTAAATAAGCAGCATTACATTCTATTTCTTTAGCTTATTATTTTTATACAATATATTTTGATTATACTCTTTTATTACTCTGTTCAGTTCAGAAGGCTGATATGATGGCAGGAGAAGTGGAAATTTAAAATTTGCTAAATTTTCATGTTCTATTACATACCTCTATAATTTCACACTATAGTGTGCACATAAAATTGAGAACCCCAATGATCTTCACCAACTAAAATCAAATTCCTTTTATAAACAGCCTTTTTCTGCACTTTGTTTTATAATATTTATGTGGGCAATGCTCATAATATTTGAAGTCTATTCATTGTTCTCTACAATTGCAATATGAAATTTAGTGCAACATACTCATATGCAGTAATATTTAATGAGGTTTGATGATTTAGTATTTCTAATTTTACTATGAGATGCAAAAGTTTGCCAGTATGAGGCTGCTGATTTATTAATGATGTACTTCTAAAGGTACTATCTGTATTATATATGATGTCTAGATATTTTTATCTTTAGTTGTATATGTGAATCCGTAATTAGAATCCTTTTTCCCAAGCATTGTCATTATTTAGTATCACACTATCATCATGGCTTTACCAACTGTCTCTCTTCTGTTTATTATCATCATCTCTTGGTCAGATGCCCTAGTAAATTCATGTAACAATACCACATAAAAACAGGGTAGGGAGATCAGGAGTAAACAAAACTGAAAGTTGGTAAATCAAATCCCTCTCAAATAGCTCACAGCTAATTTGGTTCACCCTTCATCTATTTTCGCTGTACCCTTCGAATTTAAAGATGACAGGACACATGTTGATTTGTGCCTCTGAATGTTAGACTTTCTCTAGATATATTGGCTAAAGTTCACTTGGGGTATTATGTTTCTAATACAAAGAACACTGAGCTGGGAATGAGAAAATTGGATTTCCTGCCTCCTCTGATGTGCTGAATAGAAAGAGATATGTTTTCTTTTTCACTGCTTGTACTGAAAAGACATTTAGAGATGGAGGAGAGTACTGTTGAGATTAATGCTGTGATTGAATATGACAATTATATACAAGTTGAAGACAAAAGGAATGTCCTAAAGTGGAAGAAAATTGTAGAGTCAGCTTTCATAATGGGAAATATAAATGGAGCTCTAGAGGTTTCCTGTGTGGATAGAAAACAATTAGATAAACACATACCACAAACCTATTCTCCCTGCTGTATGATCTATTGAGTTTTGCAAAAGCTGTTATTTAAAGGATTTAAAGACAAGAGCTTTAAGATAAATCTCTGTGCTAAAATGCTAGCTTGATACAAACCCCTATTATGATGGATAGCTCAATGTGGAAAGTTTTCATATTAATTAATGAAATAGTTCAATATTTATCAAAAATTCAATAACTGCACACTGATCTAGAAGATGAGAATATAGAAAATAACTAAACAGAAATGCATTAATGTTTTTCACCCCATACTACTAGCATTTTAATATGTTACTAATATCATATAGTAAAGAAATCAAAAACCTTGGGATGTGAATAATAAAACTTTCATAGACAATGGGAAAAATGAGACTCATCACCTCAAAATTAGATGATTGACAAATGGCCTATCTGCATATAATACAGGGTCTATTCACTATTTGTCATGAGATCTCAGTTGAAATTATTGTTTTCTAGTCCAAAATACCCAAGGTTGGTAATTTATCAAGAATTCATGTTTGACAGTCTAGACACTAAGAATTATATAGCTGGTTTGGTTTTTAATCATGAAACAATGTATTGAAAACTATCCTGATATTATTATATGAATTATGTTTTAATCCTAAATCTTAAGAACATTCCTTGTTGGTAGATCTGTGTGGAGAAAAAATGCTACATGGAATTACCAGATAAGTAGTATGTTAATGGATGTGTTGTTTAGTGTAAACATATGCATGCATGAATATATGTATGTATGTATGTATGTATGTATGTATGTGCAATTATTCTGTGAACAACTAGGCCATATATATTAAGAGTCAAATACATTATCATTGGACCTTGTTTTTCATCTAATGAAAACCTCTGTAAGTGAAAATAAAAATTGTTGAAATACAAAAAAAAATACCCAAAGCACCATGAATTGAATATTTTCTCTTTGTGCATGATGTCTGTCGCTAATCAGGTCCATTGAATATATATCCCTGTTGGAAAAGGATCCTCACCTTCTAGGAGGTAGAAGGGATAAGTGAAACTATTTTTTTACTGGAAAACTTAATTCTAATTAGAAGGGCCTCCCAATAACCTAATCACTCCTTAAATTCTTCACATGTTTATTATAAAGTTTTTGCCATTTTTATTATTATTTTCTTTTATTAATTTTAATTATGAATCAATAGGTATATATTAGTGCAATTGTTTGTGGAAGCCAGAAGAGAGCATTGGTTCATTTGTAACCTAATAGGTAGCTGTCAATTGCCCAACAGTCATGCTGGATACTGAACTCAGGTCATCTGCATAAGCTATATACTAAAGGTCTCTCCAGAGTTCATATAATAATTTCACATTAGCCACCATGCTTTAATAGTGAAATTTTGGAATCAATATTGAAACCACATGAATGGTCAGCAGTTAATTTTTATATAATGTCAAACTGAGCATATTTAGAATCATCGTAGACATTTCTTTGGGTATGATAGTGTTTCTGAACATTTTTATTTAAAGAAGAAAGATCCACACTTGTCATGAAAGGAATGAAGATATTCTAAAGATAAAGTTCCTCTTTGGGTCATAGTTTATTAAGCAATTGATCCTGAAATATTAGTTTCTCCCCTAGAAACCTTTTGGTAGAGAAGGAAAATGACAAAGTCTAGTGACAGCCATAGGAGAAACCAAATAAATTATCATAGAGTTTTGACAAATTCTCTGACCACTTTTGCTGGAGTGAATGGAAAACTGCATAACAATCATATGAAAGACAATAGCTCAGTGAAGATTAATTAGCTATGCATCTCACTCGCATTCAGTTAAAATCTAAATTTTTTATCCAGTCCCCATAGATGAACTAACGGATCACAGCAACTTTTTTTGTTGCTGTTGTTGCTGTTGTTGTTGTTTCCCCATCATAAACAGTAAGGATGAATAGACTTTTTCTTTGTTTTACTGTTCTTTATACCTTTAATTTGCTGGAGGCAGGTGGGTGACAGAGCCTAGATAATGGGACTATCAATGGCTGGGCTTGGACCCTAAAAGTCTCTAGTAACAAACTGACTTTGAGTGTAGGAAGCAACAATTCATGAACAGAGGTTCTGGGTGAACACACAAACAAACAAGCACACATTCCTCTTGTTCTGCTTCTTGAGAACAGATTTGATGTTTTCACAATCAGGCCTTAATGACTTCCCTAACAAATTGATTAAACCTTCAAATGCCAGCTTATCCCTTTTCTACTCTAAGTTGAAATAATGTGCATATCTATCTGGTCAAGGAATGTGAAAAAAATCTAATATGTAAGTTTATTCCAGGGAGTGTGAGTATTGTTATGATAAACTTGACTATATTGTTAACTGGATTTCAGAATTAAAGCCTAATATTTAGGCTTCTAGACAAGATTTATAGAAAGAAGGTAGACAAGTTTGACCCTTTGGACAAAAATATTTCCAGATTACTGTAAGAAGAATGTATTTGGCTATGTTAATGGGACTTCAAGAGACCAAAATAATAAAGGACCTGAAGACATTTAGGTCTTGGGACCCAATATATCAGAAGGTAACATGGACTTCTAGAAATTAGTTAAAAGCAGCCATGTGGGCTATATTCTGGCAAAGAAGCTGGTTTCATTGTTCATATCTTCTGACAGCTTCAATGTCACACCTTAGGCAAAAGAAATTGCTCACTTTGGAGACAAGAAAATTTCAGGATGGCAAAGCGTTCAGTCTCTAGTCAGGGCATGATCACCATTCACTGATCTCCCTGTCTACAATGGAAGACCCAAGGTGATCATGGCAAGTGTAATTGATAGGAACAAATAAGAAAGCTTAAAGTCACAGACAAGAACAGTGCAGATAAACCAACTCTATTTGTTAGAAACTTTCAAACAGAGTAAATTATCTACTCTGCACCGCACACTAGGGAAGGCGAGCTGAGGTCCAGACCCCACCTTTTAAACACCATTGGAACTGTAATTTTAATGATTAGGAGGGAGCTTTGGAGGAAGATCTAATACTTTTTGAATTATGAGATGAATATGAAACTTGAGAGGCTATGGATGGATGGTGCGATTTAATCGGATGCATTTTGATACCAAGTTGGAAGAGGATGGAGCTTTTATTCTTTATCTTCATAGTCAACTTGACTTAAATAATGAAATGCCATAAAATGAGAACTTTGAGTATGTCTATGAAGTTTCTCCTAGAAAGTTTTAAAGAAAGAATGAAAGCTCAGAGTGACTACAGGCAGTACATTCTCTATACTGAAGTTGCACTATGAATAAAATTTTAGAAAACAATTGGAGAGTGGAGTTCCACCTCTTTCTCCTTCCTGACTGAGTGCACAATGTGACTAAATTACTGATGCATCCACCAGCATGACTCCTCACCATGATAGAATATACCCTTTAACTGAGATATAAATTGAACTTTTCAAGTGATTTTGCTCAGAAAATTTGTCATAGCAATGATTAAAGTAATTTGTTCACCATGATACCAAGATGACTACATTAAATTAAAAAGCTGAGTAAACACATAAACAGATAAAAATACATATTTTAAGGGTATATCCCAATCCTTACTTTGCAAGCAAGAGTGAAAATGATAACAGCCACAATTGACAAATTGTTTAGAAGAAATTGTAAGTGCTTAATGCTCTGTGTGATGCCTGTGCTTATAAGGCTCAGGGCTTATCTGTTTATATATGCCATACATGCACAGATGCACAGATGTGTACAACAGAAGTCATGAATGCTGTTGTTCAGGTTAAAACCATACACAATGGAGTACTACTCAGCCATTAGAAACAACAAATTCATGAAATTCTTAGGCAAATGGATGGAGTTGGAGAACATCATCCTAAGTGAAGTAACCCAGTCTCAAAAGAACACTCATGGTATGCACTCACTGATAAGGGGATATTAGCCTAGAAACTTGGAATACCCAAGACACAATCCACATATCAAATGATGTCCAAGAAGGAGGAAGGAGTGGCCCCTGGTTCTAGAAATGTTCAGTACAGCAGTATAGGGGAATACCAGAACAGGGAAATGGGAAGTTGTAGATGGGGGAACAGGGAGAGAGAAAAGGGCTTATGGGACTTTCGGGGAGGGGGTAGCAAGGAAAGGAGAAATCATCTGAAATATAAATGAAGAATATATTGAATAAAAGAAAGAAAACTAGAAACTATCAAATTATCTATAATCATAATTTCAAATTGATGAGTCATGATATCATACAATGAAATGAATCTTGCAAGTAAGTATAAGATTAAGCAAAGGAATCGAGACACAAGGAGTGGTTTCATATATATGACTTAAAAGCAAGTAAATTGGTGTTTGATAGAAATCAGAGAGTGACTCTTTTCCAAAGAGGAAATGAAAGAGAACTGGATCTTGGGAGGAGGTGAGGTGGGGGGAGCTGGCCAAGGTGGAGAGAAGGAAATTGTGGTTGGAATATATTCTATGAGAGAAGAATTTCTTTCTGATGAAAACAAAAATAAATAAATAAGTAAAAAGAAATCAGATTGCTCATTCTTAGCAAAATTGGAAGTGAACATGAAGGAATCATTCAACTGCTGATACCATTAGTGTTTTTCATTTGTATACTGAGAACTCTGGCCTTTACATTTGGAACATTTCCATGAATCATGAACAATTGGAACACTTACTGTCCTATATGCATACTATATATTTTTTAAAAGTATAAGAGTAAAGTAGCTTTGAAATTATATTCTTGTGAGTTAAATCCATACAATTATTTTGTGCAGTTATTTTTTATTTAATTCAAAATAGAGACTATTCAAGAGACAGTAGGATCTTGCTACACAGGCTGTTATGTTGTTTTATGGTTTTGCAAATACAAAGATTTACCCTTAAATATGATGATATATTACATATGTGAGACTCCCAAATATGAATATTAGCCAAATGAATGATTAGTGGAAATGATGAAAACTTTTTAAATTTTCATTCTTTTCATCCAAATAGTGTTAAAAATAACTTCCTTCATTATAATATTTAAAATAAAAATATACATGAATGTATTTTATTCTTCAGATAGTTTATTACACATGTAAATAATTTGCTCATATTTAAGAATTTTTTATACAAATTTAATTCTAACTCATCATTTTATTAATAATGTTTATCACTTTAAAGCAAAAATTAAAAATCCTTTTACAGAATTTTCCATAGATCAGTATGTAAGATAAGGGTATGTAAAATCAATACCTTCTATTTTTCTGTTTCTATAGATATTGTTTCTAAATATATACAAGGAATCAAATCTTGGAATCTTTCAAGGTTCTTGAATTGGTCTTAAAATCTCCTTCTAAAATATATTATCATCTCTGAAATCACAAAGGGGAATTTTTTTCTTTATCTTTTGTTTGTATCTTTCCTGAAACAGTCATTCCCATGTTGTGATTATTGAGGAAGGTAATAAACTTTCCTAGAAAATTATTATAATGTAGCTCATTTGAGACTCAGCATAAGATGTTGTTGACCTAGTAATAGCCATATCACAACACAGATAAATGCTGAGTACTTTTAATAGAATCTATTCTTTCCAGTTCTGGTCAAAGAGAGGTTAGCGTAGATTCCAGAAAGATTATGACATCTACAATTTTCATTAGGTAAAATTTTAAATCTTTTTTTTAAATGAAAATCTTCATGATTTCATTCACCTATTAAATATTCATTTAGTGCCAATGATATGTTAGTATTTTCTGAATATGGACCTATAAAAGTGAATAACACAAAGTTTCTAGTCTCCTGTCCCCCTGCCCAAAGAATTAAATTCTAGGTCTGGAAAGTGTTGCCTAAGACATAATGAGAAATTTACATCTAAATGATTGTGCATTTTTATTAGCAAATTTAGTTCTTCAAGCCTAGTTATTATTATGGTTAATATGGGAATGTTTTGACACTAAAGTTGTTAAGAATCACTAAGAATCACATTATCAGTGAGCAGTGTCCAAAGACTTAATGACTTTATCTTGTTCTTTGTCAAAGATGCTTTTTATGTAATTTCATTATTATTTGAGGAGAACTCATTAAAATTCTGATTTGCATAACCTCATAAAAGATTGATTTTGGAATAGATGGAAATGAATCCAAACTCTGTTCACTAAAGCAAAACAGACAATCACTTCAGTGATTTTGGTGAATGAAATCTACAACCAAGTATAATTCTCTAATGGAACAGTATTGATAGGATGAATATAAATATTCAAGTGGATTTATTACATTGGCTTATAGGATGTAGCCCTGATAGTTTACCATAGCTGTCTCACAGTGGAAAGGTCAAGAATCGAGTTGTTTGTCTATTCAAAAAGCAGGATGTCTTAGCAGTCTCTGTATGGTGTTGTCCTGGATAATTTTTGGAAAGATTCTGGTTTTAGTCTACATTAGAATTCAAAAGACATTGGATCTAATATTTAATATTGACTGTAACAAAAAGATAGTCCAAATTGCCAGGGAGAGTGAGAGAAATCAAGCATCAAACAATTTTCCTTCTTTCACATCCCTTCTGTGGGCTGCTCCCCTAATCTGTGGTCCAGTTTTAGGATGGGTCTTTCTTCTTCAAATAATCTGAATAAGAAAATTTCTCAATAGTATGTACTCACTTATAAGTGAATATTAGCCATACTGTACATGTAACATACCCATGTTACATGCCACACACCCAAAGAATCAGTGATTGGGGTGTGGGGGACATCTCTAGGACATTCCAGAGTACTGGAATGTGGGAGATTTCAAGGAGTTTCTGGACTAGCTGAGACTCCTAGCAGTGGGCATAACAAACCTGAAGTGGCCACCTCCTGTGGCCAGACAGAAATCCCTAAAGGAGGAATAAAGATACCAACCCACCCATAAAACTTGACCCGAAATTTGGATAAATCAGAGACTGAGGGAATGACCAACGAATAAATGGCCCTAGTTGAGAACCATCCCATGGGCAAGAGCAAATCCCTGACACAATTAATAATACTCTCTTATGCTTTCAGACAGAAACCTAGCATAACTGTCCTTTGATAAGCTTTGCCCAACAGTTGACTGAAATAGATTCAGAGACACACCCATAGCCAAACATTGATTGGCTGGAGCTTGCAGAGTCTTTTAGAAGAGTTTAGGGAAGGATTGAAGGCCAAGAAGTAGCAGGGAACCTCAAAGGAAAACCAACAGAATCAACTAACCTGGTCCTGTGGGGCTCTCAGAACCTGAACCACAAAAGTATTTACACAGCACCTGTACATATGCAGCTGCTGTGCAACTTGCTCTTCAGAATGTTCTTCCAACAACTAGAGAGGAGGCCGTCTCTAAAGCTGTTGACTGTCTTGGGATCCCATTCATCAAACTGGGCTGCCTTGTCTGGCATCAAAATTTCATTTGAGTCAAAATTTGGTAAAGTAAAACAAAGATAACTGTATCAAATAGAAGTGGAGTTCCCTTGTAATGTAGCAAAAATGTCCCAGCAAGGTGCTGTAGTTTAACAACTAAAAAGTCCAATGCCAACAAGAACTCACTTGTTCTGGAATTGTTGACCAGTAAAAACTGAAGTCCCCTAAAAACCACTACCTGATTTCTACACTCTCAGTTACTCTTCAGAACTTGACAATAAAACCCCATTGCTGAAAATATCACATACTTTAGTCACAAAATATGGAGAATTCAAACTGGTGTAATCTTTAAACTTGATACTTACTATTTGACTACCATAGTTCTAGAAGACACTATGCATACTAATAGAGAAGATGGGTAGTCATCAATCTCATCTATCTGCAAATCCTGAAATCTACAATAACTACAACCTTGACAAAGTATGTCTATTTTTCTAGTAGTGACATAGATGTTATGGAAGAAACAACTATATTGTGATTACATGTAAGAAATGAGATATTAGCCATAATTGCCTCTATTACAGGAACACAGATTTGTGCCTAGAAAAGTCACAGGTCCTAGGGAAGTATCTAATACTATTATTCTTAAAGCAATCTAGTATTAAAATGAATTTTAACCAATTTTTGATACATCAACAGCTCAGTGCATAATTCAATCCTTATTAGAGAAGCTCCTCCATGAAGTAGAAGCTTTTTAATATAGAAATTATGAATAAGTCAATGTGCAGAAAATAAGAGACTATGGAGTACACAGCAGTACATATGACATATATATGACACAACTTTCACAATCTTCTACTTTTTCTCAGCAGAGCCGCAAGATTCAAAGAGGCAGAATTGGCTGATGAATTCAAATAAAGTATTTTCTGGATACTACAAGGAAGTTATACATAGAAAGTCACACCAGTTGTGACAACAAACATAGGACTAGAGCAAGTTCACAAGAGACAAAATTCTAATGTGGGGAAATAGAGACAAAATTCCAACACGCTGAGGAGCTATTTGCTTTTGATAACTTCTTGGAATGCAGGAGATTTATTTAAAATAATTCCATGTAATTGGACCCACCTCTAAGCATAGTTGGGCAATACAAACTTGACCTAGGCTGAGGTGTAGGAAAAAAGGTGTGTTAGGTCATTAGAGAATTGGTGGAGGGAGGATGGCTTAATAGGAGATGCACAGAGTTCTGTATGATTAAACGATGTATGCAATGCTCAAGGAATTACGTTTATTTTGAGAACTACTAGCTGGATATTTTGTGTAGCAATTGGAAATCTCAATTTGGAAGATGCATATATCTTTTGTGGTGGATCACATTATCAATATTATTGCATCATATTTAGGTTTTTATTATAAACTTGGCTTATCCCTGATGGTGCCAATTTTAATCATCTGTCTAAAGTAGAATTTGCCATTCTGTCCAATATGAAGTAATTCTTTGTCCAAAATCTACATTGTACTCTCTAGGAGAAAACAATTATCCTCATATTTAAGTAGGGAGCTGATGCACTCATATTGTTGAGAATAAAGATTCTTCATGAATTATTTAGGAGTGTTTGATAAAAATTTAATCTTTAATATAATAATGTTGCAAATTAAATCGTACACTGAAATTATCTGGACCAAAAGTCTAAACAACTCATTAAACATCTCTATAATCAGAGTAGCCACATTCCTCACAAAAATTCTTGTCCTGTTCTATAATTATGGATTTATGCAATGACATATGTGTATATATCTATACATATATATATGTGTGTGTGTGTATATATATATATATATATATATATATCATACTGCTTCACTTGTGTATGTGTGTGTATTTGTGTACTTGTGTGTTAGATGACTTAGTGTTATCTGAATTTACATGAACATATGTAGGTCTGACCACTTGTTTAGGGCAGTCTATCAGGATTCTTGTTCCATTAAAATACTGACCTTCTTGCCTTCCCCAGTCACCTAACTCTGACAGATTTTCAACTAGGAGTGGGATTCTTCTCAATCAATACTAGGATATAAACTGGTATGGTCTGATTCTGGGCTTATATATGCAGCCACATTGTTCAGAGTTCATGGCTCCAACATTTCTGTCATAGCCAGAAAACATTCTTGGCTCTCTGCATTTAACAATTCCCCTCCCCTCTTCTTCTATAATTCTTTCTTACACTTTTGTGTAGAAGTTGTGATATCTTTTTTGGGTATGGACTCCCCAAAGTCACATATTCTTTACACTTTCACCAGTTACAGTTCTTTGTAATAGCCTCCCTCTGCTGTGAAATGAAACTCCTTTGATAAGGGATTAAAACTGCTCTTATTTAGGAGTACAAAGATATTTAGAAAGATATTGTACTTTGTTCTTCCTTCTTCTTGAGCTTCATTTGGTCTGTGAATTATATTTTGGGTATTCCAGGCTTCTGGGCTAATATCCACTTATCCGTGAGTATATACCATGTGTGTTCTTTTGTGATTTGGTTACCTAACTCAGGATGATATTTTGTACTTCCATTCATTTGTTTAAGAATTTCATGAATTCTTTGTTTTTAATAGCTGAGTAGTTTAGCTGAGTAGTTCAGTATTCCATTGCAAAAATTTTCTGTATACATTTCTCTGTTGATGGACATCAGGGTTCTAAAGTATGGATAATCTTGTCCTTCTTATAAGGGGGAACAAAATACCCACAGGAGGACATACAGAGACAAAATGTGGAGCAGAGACTGAGAGAAAGGCCATCCAGAGACTGCCCCCTATGGTTACATCCCATATATGGTTACAAAACCCAGACACTATTGTAGATGCCTACAAGTGAGTGCTGACAGGAGCCTGATATAGCTGTCACCTGGGAGGCTCTGCCAGTGCATGACAAATACAGAGGGGAACACTCTCAGCCAACCATTGAACTGAGCACAGGGTTCCCAATGAAGGAGCTAGAGAAAGGACCCAAGGACCTAAAGGGGTTTTCAGTGCCATAGGAGGAACAACAATTTGAACCACCCAGTACCCTCAGAGTTCCCAGGGACTAAACCATCAACCAAAGAGTGCACATGGAAGGACCCTTGGCTACAGATGCATATGCAGCAGAGGATGGCCTCATCGAAGGGATGAGAGGCCCTTGGTCCAGAGAGAGCTAGAAGTTCCAGTATAGAGGAATGCCAGGATAGGGAAACAGGAGTGGGTGGATTGCTGAGTAGGGAGAGGGGGGATGTGTTAGGAGATATTTGGACATGGGGGGAACCAGGAAAGGGCACAGCCTTTGAAATGTAAATAAAATATATATCTAATAAAAATAAATAAATCGATAAAAGAAGAAAGCTATTGCAGTTATAGATTCACGCTATTATATAAGGGATACGTAGTCAAGGTATACCCAATAGTTGAATAGTGGCACTAAAACTTACAGAGATACAACAATTGTCTGTTGGATTTAAAATCCATCCAAAAGAAGATAATGCATGCCAGATGATGCAAACCTAGCCAAGAATCCATGACATATATTTTTCCTCTTGTTTACTCTACTAATTTATACCAATATTTAGGGATAATTATTTTATATCATGCAGTATGTTGTTAATTCATTTGGTTGGGAAATTTTTACTGGGCATATATGTCTAAAACAACCAGTACTTTGCTTCTAAAATAAATAAAACCTTTAACAAATCTTTCTTGGAAGTATAATTTCATTTTTATATTTTCTGGTCCAGTCCCAGAAAAATGTCATTGTTTCAAGTTATCCTGGTTCATTTTACTGGGGGTAGGGTGAGTATGGTATTAGCAATAGTGTTTTTCTTTGTCAATTAGATCCTGGGTACTTGGATGTTACTGCTTTTATGTTCTTTCTGCTGCCAAAGCAAGGTAAATATGTAGGAAAGAAAGAAAGAAGGAAAGAAAGAAAGAAAGAAAGAAAGAAAGAAGGAAGAAAGAGAAAGAGAAAAGAAAGAAAACAAATAAACAAAGAAAGGAAGAAACAAAGAAAAAACAAAGAAAATGTATCCATGATAAATATATATAAATATATTTCCTTTTATCTACCAAAAGTGAAGCTCTATATTGATATTAGTATAATTAACATGATATATTGTACTGTTGTCTGCAAACATAAAAAATTACTAATTTCTACTGTTACCAGCTTGTTTATCCTCCACTCTCTAAACCTTTAATACTATGGTAAAGCCATAACCAGAGAGGAGATATTGAAAGAATGGGTATTGTGTTCCTTATTGACTATCAGAATAATTTGCAAAATCAGTGTCTTACAGAGATATAGGAGACTAGGTCTTGAACTTGACCTCCATAGAAGACACAAAAGGCTTAAAATCAATACCTATCATAGGAAAGATGTTACGGGGAAAAGAACTGTGCCGGATTGAGCTGGGTTGGATGGCAGTGACAATCATACATTTCATGAAATCCAATTAGTTTCTCTTTAAATCAGAGAGTCTTTCAAACACCATTTTCCTTCAGCCAGATTGAAATAAATAAGAACTCCGGTAGTAAATGTAAAATAGGACTTCTTTCTAGCTAGGAAAAAATAAAAGACTGTTAGCTTGTTTCACTGTCTTTCCATCTTAAACTTTTACACAAAGCCAGACAACATGAAATACTTCAAATCTAAATTTGTTTATTGTGGTCATGGTAAGTCTGTATAATTTTTAAAATTTGTTTTGTGGTTCAGACAGCATTTTGATTTGTTAAACAGAAGTTTTCCAATGAAAGCTAGACATGTATCACTATAGAAATTCAGGCCCCAGTTGGGAGCTTTTATTATATTCTGGTCAAGAATTTGACTGTTTAAAAATGCTGTTTATGTGAGAAAGGATTCCTTTTCCATCTTTTCTTTAATTTGGATTTCATTATGTATGTCTCATAGTGCATATCTTTTTGTCCAAGGGACAGAATCCTTTGCTATTATACAATACATCTGGAATTTTATAATACTATAGTACTGTATATTTCTGATTACATCTTGGTTCTTTGGTGTACATTTTCCAATTACTTGTGACCCTAATCAGTGTGTATCCATGGTATAGCATTTCCTCCTAATAGGTGAAGCATTATCTTCCCTAAGCAAGTCTAAGGACCTATTTACCTCTGTTAAAAAATGTCTTCTATGAAGAATGTTCTGTTTGGTTTTCCTTCTCTTACCAGAGCCATGGAGTGTTAATTTTGGGTCTTTACTTTAAGCTCATTGAACAGAGTCCAGGGTTCAACCTTCTGGATGTGCAATTATTCTGTGATGATCTGCCAGAATCTACCCTTCTGATCTGAGAATATATATTATACTTACATTATGAAGTTTCTTCTCAGTGTTCCTTCCAGTTCGAGGCTCCAAGAATTTATGTTCTAGTTAAGTTGAGCTCACCGGTAACAACTTTTCTATTTTTCTTTTGAAATGAGAATTGTTTTCTCTAAAAAATAATTTTTTGGTGTATTAAAAAATCATTGATTTTTCATTTCCTTGGGATTTTTCTTCTGAAAAGCTAACTGATGACTTCCAATCTCTTTACATGTCAGAGCCATAACTGGTAGTATTACATATTTTATTTTAATAATGTATGTGTCCAGATGTTTGGCATGACTCTCATTATAAATATCTGTGACTATGTACAAAGTTCAAGAAAATGTTAATATTTTCCTTTACACAGTGTGGCTGACCATCTGTGGCTGATATAGTCAATTAAATTATATACAGCTACTATGCATGACTATTCCAGAGTTCAAATAGAATCATAAATTTTGTTTTTAGGCTCTGAGATTTTGTGTAGTTTAGCAGCTATCACAAGTACCCAAGTGAAAAATTTCCATGTACCCAGAATACTGTCAGGTAGACGGTATCCTAATTTAGGTCTCTCTCAGTGTTCCCAGAATACAGGAGCACTTGCCATAAATAATGCTCTTCCCATGGAGAGGGAATTATCTTATGATACCATATATTTTCTTTGATTATATTAGGTTATGGCAATAGAGATGTTGAGGATATAATTATGCTTCCCAATCAGCAATTTGGAGTTAATCAAAAGAGAGAAAGGTCAGAAACACTTTAGGTAAGAAGGGTTGTTTCTATTGACCTTAAAGGAGAAGCTCCCTATTCTGAGATAATCTCTATGATACTACTGGTGAGAGGAAGATGCCCTCACAGGCTATAGTAAAGTATTCTTCAATAAATGCCCAGGGGAAATGTGAGGTTTCAGCCCTATGACTACAAGGACCTGAAGTCTTTGATCATCTAGAAGTGTTGGAAGATAACCTTGAACCTCAACACAAAATACAGTTCTGGATGACAAATGGAATTTATCCTGGTGAAAACCATTAAGGATAGATTTCAGCTAACTTATATATAATTTTTGATCTGTGAAAACTTTGATATAATTAAAGTGTGCTGTTTCACACCTCTGTGTGTTGTGGCAAATTCTGAGTCATAAAATCTAACACAAAAGTTAGGGAAGATCAAAAGCACAATACAAAAGGTTTGTTATTATTTAATTGCCATTAACCCTCCAGGAAAATCAGGATTTATAATCAAAGAGTTCATTTATTTTTGCTTCTTTAATGGTCTTAGACTTAATGTATTGGCTTATGTTTGGAGAACATACTCAAGTGTTTTATGTGCTTCAGCGGGGTATGGTTTTCTGTGATCCCTGGCACAAAACTTCAAGAATTATTGTTTCTAAACCCATTAATTTTACATGCAATGAGTTTTGACACTGGGCTGTTGCAGCTGATTAATAAATGTTTATGAGATGTGATTGTGTATATTTTAGGCTATGCCTTTTTACATTTTGAGTTTTTCTTTCATTTATCATTTGAAAAGGATTGTTTTCATTCAGTGCATTCTGATTATTATTTTTTCCCCTTCCTCATATCTGCTCAGTTCCAACCCATCTTCCTACCCTTCCAACTCCATGCTTTCTTCCTTCCTCACCTTTCTTAGAAAACAACTAAAATATATAAACTCACAAATTAGAACTTAAAAAAGCAAAGAAAAATCATAAAAGGAAGCATATGCACATACACACAAATACACATGCACACACACACACACACACACACACACACAAAGAAAGAGAGCGAAACCATAAAATCCACAAAATAAAAAAACCACAATATGTACACAAAAGATTAATGAGGCTAAAAATATAACCGAACAAAACATAAAGAAAATGAAAACAACAACACCACAAAATTCCAAAGATACACTTGAGGCATTTTATAATGGCTGTCTACCTGTGGGCAGAAGACCTACCCTTAAGTGTGCTTAATATACTCAGTTAGACTCTATTGGAAAATAGTAATTGTTTCCTTTGCAAGTTGTCACCAATTACAGGTAGCTTCTTGGTAAAGACAAGAGTTGATTTCTACATTCCTCTGTCATTGTGGGGACCCCATCTGACTGGGACATGTGCAGGAGGGTGAATGCTGCTGCAGTCCTTCTGAGATCATATGTGCATCTGTTTTGTGTGTGTGTGTGTATGTGTCGTTTTCATAGCTCCTCAGTATGAATGTTTTGATTGTTGGCTTTGTTTTGGGAGGGGATTGGGGGAGGACTCCTAACACTGGGAGTTGGGGTGTTTTTGATTCTTTTGCCTTTTTTCTATTTTCTTTGTTTACATTCCAAATAAATTTCCCTTTCCGGTTTCCCTCTCCCCATAAGTCCCATAAGCCCTCTTCCCTCCGCACGTTCCCCAATCAACCCCCTCCCACTTCTCTGTCCTGGCAATCCCCTACAATGCTGCATCAAGCCTTTCCAGGACCCAGGCCCTCTCCTTCCTTCTTCTTGGGAATGATTTGATATGTGGTTTGTGTTTGGGGTATTCTGCACTTCTGGGCTAATATCCACTTATCAGTGACTACATTTTATGTATGTTCTTTTGTGATTAAGTTACCTCACTTAGAATGATATTTTCCAGTTCCAACTATTTGCCTAAAAATTTCATGAATTTATTGTTTTTAATTGCTGAGTAGTATTCCATTGTGTAAGTATACCACATTTTCTGTATCCATTCCTCCATTGAAGAACATCTGGGTTCTTTCCAGTTTCTGGTTATTATAAATAAGGCTGCTATGAACATAGTGGAGCATAAGTCCTTATTGCATGCCTGGAATCCTCTGGGTATATGCCCAGGAGTGGTATAACAGAGTTCTCCGGAACTCATGCCCAGTTTTCTGAGGAATCGGCAAGACTGATTTCCAGAGTTGTTGCACCATCTTGCAATCTCACCAGCAGTGGAGGAGTGTTCCTTTTTCTCTACATCCTCACCAACACCTGCTATCTCCTGAGTTTTTAATCTTAGCCATTCTGACTGGTGTGAGATGAAATCTCCGGATTGTTTTGATTTGCATTTCCCTAATGACTAATGATGTTAAACATTTCTTAAGGTGCTTCTCAGCCATCTGAAGTTCTTCAAGTGATAATTCTTTGTTTAGATCTGTACCCCATTTTAATGGGGTTATTTAGTTCTCTGGGATCTAACTTCTTGAGTTCTTTGGTACAGTGACAGGCAGGTGGATCAATGGAATAGTATTGAAGACCCAGAAATGAACCCAAAAAATCTGGTCACTTGATCTTCCACAAAGGAGCTGAAAACATCCAGTGGAAAAAAGATAGTCTTTTCAACAAATGGTGCTGGTTCAATTGAAGGTCAGCATGAAGAAGAATGCAAATTGATCCATTCGTATCTCCTTGTACTAAGCTCAACTCCAAGTGGATCAAGGACCTCCACATAAAACCAGACACACTGAAACTAATAGAAAATAAGCTGGGGAATACCCTTGAGGACATGGGCACAGGGGGAAAGTTCCTGAACAGAACACCAATGGCTTATGCTCTAAGATCAAGAATTGACAAATGGGAACTCATAAAATTACAAAGTTTCTGTAAGGCAAAGGACACTGTCAACAAAACAAAATGACAACCAACAAATTGGGAAAAGATGTTCACCAACCCTACATCCAACAGAGGGCTAATATCCAATATATACAAAGAACTCTTTTGCCTTTTTAAGAGATTACTTTTTCCTTTGTGTCATTAGTCCTGTTTGGCTATTATATACTCTTCCATCTCCTCTTTCTCTTATTTCTTCAGACAGGAGGGAAAGAGTTTGTTAAAGAATCCCATGTAAAACTGAGTGTTTTAGGGTCTCTCACCCTCTGTACATTGTCCAGTTATGAATCTCTGTGTTTGTTTGTATTAGATTTTCTAATGTAAACCCATCAAGGAAGTGATCTATGAGTATATCACAATGCCATTAAGAGTTATTTTATTGCTATATCCCTTTAACAGAATAGTAGTAGTTGGTATTTCAATAGGCCCATGGCTTATTTACTCTTCTTAAAAGCCAAAATGTATCTTGACAGTCAGGTAAGAATAAATCTAACAAAACCTATTTTCTTTTTTAATACAAGTACATATGATGGATCATTGTGTGCCTAGTTACTTTACAAGCTGGTCATTACAATGTTGATGACACATCAAAATGAATGAATATAGATATTTGAAGCAATGTTGTAAAGTACCTAAAAATACCAAAGGAAATAAATACAGAAAATACATTTTAATATTTTGTAATTGGGTAAATAGTCTAAGTTCACATCTACCATACTAAGATGCAGTAGAAACCAGTAATTCAAGCTGAACTTTGATCTAGGAATTTGATCTTCTTATCTGCTCTCTCTCTACTGGGCCTCCCTTCATTGGTATTCACCTGTAAGTATTAGAGTTTTAACTTTCATGATTTTTTTATTGGTTATTTTCTTTATTTACATTTCAAATGTTATCCCCTTTCCCAGTTTGTTCCTGGAAAACTCCTTCCTATCCCCCTCTACATGCCCCTATGAAAGTGTGCCCCAAACCACCCACCCATTCCTGCCTCCCCAGCCTGGCATTCCCCTACACTGGGGCATCAAGCCCTCACAGGACTAAGGGCCTCTCCTCTCATTAATGCCCAACAAGGCCATTCTCTGCTACATATGTGGCTGAAGCCATGGGTTCTTCCATGTGTACTCTTGGTTGGTGGTTTAAACCCTGGGAGCTCTGGGGGTCTAATTGGTTACTATTGTTGTTCTTCCTATGTGGTTACAAACCCCTTTAGCTCCTTCAGTCATTTCTCTAACTCCTCCTTTGTGGACCCTGTACTCAGTGCAATGGATGGGTGCAAGCATATGCTTCTGTATTTGTCAGGATCTGGCAAAGATTCACAGGAGACAGCTGTATCAGACTCCTGTCAGCAAGTACTTCTTGACATCCACAATAGTGTCTGGGTTTGGCTATTATAAATAAGGCTACTATAAACATAATAGAGCATGTGTCCTTGTTACATGTTGAAACATCTTTTGTGTTACATGCCCAAAAGAGGTATAGCTGTGTTATCAGGTAGAACTATGTCCAATTTTCTGAGAAACCTCCAGACTGATTTTCAGAGAGGTTGTAACAGTTTGTAATCCCACCAACAATGGAGGAGTTTTCCTCTTTCTGTGCATCCTCACTAGCATCTGCTGTCACCTGAGTTTTTGATCATAGCCATTCCAACTGGTATGAGGTAGGATCTCAGGGTTGTATCGCCTTGCATTTCCCTGATGAGTAAGGATTTTGAACATTTCTTTAGGTGCTTTTCCACCATTCAAGTTTCCTCATCTGAGAATCCTTTGTTTCACTCTGTACCTCATTTTTATAGGGCTATTTGGTTCTCTGGAGTCTAACTTCTTGACTTCTTTGTCTATAATAGATATTAACCATCTATTGGATATAGAAATGGTAAAGATCTTTTCCCACTCTGTCGGTTGCTATTTTGTTCTATTGACAGTGTTCTTTGCATTACAGAATCTTTATAATTTTATGAGGTCGCCTTCATCTTTTTTTTTTAATCTTTGTTCATAAGCCATTGTTATGTTCAGGAAATTGTCCCCTGTGCCCAGATGTTTGAGGCTCTTCCCCACTTTCTTGTCTATTAATTTCAGTGTGTCTGGTTTTAAGTGGAGATCCTTGGTTGACTTGCACTTGAGCTTTTTATTAAAAAAATATTAATTTGCATTTCCCTGATGACTAAGGATGTTAAATATTTCTTTAGGTGCTTCTCAGCCTTTCAGTATTCCTTATTTGAGAATTCTTTGTTTAGCTCTGTATCCCATTTTTAATAGGTTTATTTGGTTCTCTGGAGTCTAACTTCTTGAGTTAATTGTATATAGTAGATATTAGACCTCTGGATATAGGATTGGTAAAGATCTTTTCCAAATTTGTTGGTTGCCATTTTCTCCTATTGAAAGTTTCTTTTGCCTTACAGAAATTTTGTAATTTTGTGAGGTCCCATTTGTCAATTCTTGATCTTATCACATAAGCTATTGGTGTGCACATATACTGTAGCTATACATGGTAGCACATAAGCTATTCAGGAAATTTTCTCCTGTGCCCATGTGCTCGAGGCACTATCGCACTTTCTTTCCTATAAGTTTCAGTGTGTCTAGTTTTATGTGGAGGTCCTTTATTTACTTGGACTTGAGAGTGACTAAGATCAAAACTCAAGTAACAGCTGATACTTGATATTGCTCAAGTAACTAGAGCAATACTAGTAAAAAAAGTACTGCATGGTAGGGATATAAAAGCAAACATGTGATCCATTGAATTGAATTAAAGAATAAGAAATGAATCCATAAACTTTGGACATTTGATTTTGACAAGGAAACCAAAACCATACAATGAAAAAAAGAAAAGCATCTTCAACAAAGTGCGGGTCTAAGAGCACAAAAGTCCAAGTGAATCAATGATCTCAACATAAAACCAAATACATTAAATATGAGAAGAGAAAAGTAGGAATGGCCTTGAACATATTGGCACCAAATGCATCTTTCTGAACAGAACACCAACAGCTCAGGTACTGAGTACAGCAATAAATGGTACCTCATGAAACTAAAGAGCTTCTTTGAGACAAAGGAAATAATTAATGTGACAAAATAGCTATTTACTGAATGGCATAGGACTTTTAACCACCTCTATAACCGACAGAGGTCTGGTATCCCAAATAAATAAAGAAGTCAAGAAACTAGATATCAGAAAACCAAATAATCCAAATAAAAACAGGGTGCACATCCACATCCAAACATAGAATTCTCAACAAAGGAATCTCTAATGGCCAAGAAGCATCAAAAGAATGCTCAAATACTCAGCATACTTAGTTGTTGGGGAA
Organism: Apodemus agrarius; assembly: GCA_964023405.1. Taxonomy (NCBI): domain Eukaryota; kingdom Metazoa; phylum Chordata; class Mammalia; order Rodentia; family Muridae; genus Apodemus; species Apodemus agrarius. The sequence goes on along the minus strand of OZ030016.1, from coordinate 27,175,532 downwards.
ATTAACATAAAAAACAACTGTGAGATTCCAACCTATACCTTCTAGAATGGCTGAGATAAAATAATTCAAGCAATAGCTCATTCTGTCAAGGATGTATAGCAAATGAACATTCCTACACTGTTGTTGGAAGTACAAACTTGTATAACTATTTTGGAAATCAATTTGGCAGTTTCTCAGAAACTGTGAATAAATATAACTTAAGACCCAGCTATCCCACTCCTGGGTGTATACGCAAAACAATCTCCTCCATACCAGAAGGATATTTTCTCAACTAAGCTCACAGCAGTTTTATTAGTAGTAGCCAAAAACTGGATATAACCTAGTTGTCTGTCAACTGAAGAATGGTAAAAACAAAAAATGTACTATGTTTATATAATGGCGAATTACTCAGCCACTAAAAACAATGACATCATGAAATTTACAGGAACTAGAAAAGATCATCCTGAGAGGCATAATCCAGACCCAGAAAGACAAGCATGGTATGTACTCACACAGAAGTGGATATTAGATATAAAGTATATGATAGCTATGTTATAATCCGCAGCCCCAAAGAAGTTAAGTAACAGGGAGGCTCCAAAAAGGTATGCTTAAATCTCACTCAGAAAGGTAAATAAAATAGTTATAGGAATCAGATTGATGGAAGTAACAGGGTGGGAGAGGATATGAGGAGAGAAGGAGGGATCCATTGGGGGAGCATAGAGAAAAAAGTACTGGGAGAGATAACTAGATTCAGTAGGGTTATATCCCTTGCAAGCATCTATCAAAGTGATCCTAGCTAAAACTCCTAGCAATGGAGTAGACCCTTACTTCCAATCTCCATTAACCAGAAAAGCCTTAAAATGGAGGTACTGAGACACCAACACAGCCACAAAACAGTTTACCCACAATTTGTTCTGCCTACAAGAAGTGCAGAGGTAAAGAAGGAGCAAACATTGAGAGACTATGCCTCTTGAGGCCTAGGCTGTAAGAGAGAACCATCTGTAAGACAGTTACTGATATTCTGCAATATTTGCAGATAGGTGCCTAGTTTAACTACCATCTTAAACACTTCACTCAGCAACTAATGGAAACAGATGCAGATACACACAGCTAAACATTAGGTGAAACTTGGAGAATCCTCTGTAAAAGGGGGACAAAGATTGAAGAACACAGAGACATCAAGGACACAAGAAAACCTATGGAACCAATTAACCTGGGTACATAGGTGCCCACAGAGACTAAACTGCCATAGAGAGAATATTGCATGGAACAAGGTCTTCTGCACACATGTAGCTGTTGTGCATCTTGGTCTTTATGTGGGTCTTTTAACAGTAGGAGCAGTGACTGTCTCTGACTCTCCTGCCTTCCTTTGAATCCTTTCCCCTTAATTGGGTTGCTTTGTCTCTCCACAACAAATGTTCTTAGTCCTACTGCAACTTGATATGCCAAGGCAGATTGTAATCCATAGGAGGCCTCTTTATTTGCCTTACATACTTGTCATCTGGAAGTCTTACTCCTGAATAAAATCACCCTTTCTAGATCTTTCTGAACTGTGACTGGCTGGTTCAACTCAGGTATACTGGCTCAAAATTCCTCTCCAAGCTGACTGATGCAATCTGAGTTCTCTCAGCTTCTCACTGAATCACTCTGCTTGGCCTCAAACTAACTCTGGTAATATGTTCTAATAGTTTAAATAGCCCTTCTGATTCTCTGGATCATCATGATTTCACCTATGTTTAGCTTGCTCTCTCTGTAACCCGTCTCTGTATAAATGCCTTGGTCATACTCTATCCTCCCTACTTCCCTTTCTCCTGAGAGTTGGGTATATCCTATCTCTGACTCATTTTGTCAAATCTTTATCTGAATCCTCATGTTGTCTGCCCCACAAACAGACATTACATTCTAACATGGCTACTTCCTTCTACAAACTGATTAACTACATTGTAAGAGATTATAGATATGTACTAGGGCAGGTCTGTATTCCAGACAGATTATTCTGTAATCCAGAATGTATCTGCATTCTAGATACATCATAGAAACCTAGAAGGTCTTTGTATTATATCCCTTGCCAAAGCAGCAATCTTACTGAATTAAAATTCTTCTATAAGCCTAGAAGATGGGGTGGAGTGCAGGAGAGAGGGAAAGGAAGGTAAAATTAGCATGTAAAGTTAGTTACTTAATAAATTTACATTATAATCAATTATAACATAATATATTATATATAATATATAGAATTTTTTTTTAATATCACCTCGCTGGTTCCATTTAATGTTTTCACTCTTTTTTTTGTGATCTTTAAGAGAGAATCTTTTGGGCTGTTCATACAATATATATATATTTTTATTTATATATATATATATTTACATTCCAAAGGCTTTCCCCTTTCCCAGTTCCCACCCACCATAGTTCCTATAGTTCCTCTCCCCCCCAACTGTTCCCCAATCATTCCCCCTCCCCCCACGGTTTCTTTACTAAACTGGATGCAATCTTTACAGGCCCAGGGTCCTCTCCTTTCTTCTTCTTGGGAATCATTTGACTTGCTATTAGTGTCTTGAGTTTTTAGGGCTTCTGGGCTCATTAATATCCACTTATCAGTGATTGCATTTCATGTGCATTCTTTTGTGATTGGGTTAATTCACTCAGGATGATATTTTCCAGGTCTAACCATTTACCTACAAATTGCATGAATTCATTATTTTTAATTGCTGAGTAGTGTTCCATTGTATAAATATACCACATTTTCTGAATCCATTCCTCCTTTGAGGGATATTTGGGCTCCTTCCAATTTCTGGCTATTATAAACAAGGCTGCTATAAACATAGTGGAGCATGTGTCCTTATTGCATGCAGGGGAATCCTCTGGGTATATGCCCAGGAGTGGTATGCCAGGGTCCTCTGGAAGTGACATGCCCAATTTTCTGAGGAACCGCCAAACTGATTTCCAGAGCGGTTTTACCATTTTGCAATCCCACCAACAGTGTAGGAGTGTTCCTCTTTCTCCACATCCTCGCCAGCACTTGTTGTCTCTTGAGTTTTTAATCTTAGCCATTCTGACTTGTATGAGGTGGAATCTCAGGGTTGTTTTGATTTGCATTTCTCTGATGACTAATGATGTTGAACATCTTTTAAGGTGTTTCTCGGCCATCCGAATTTCTTCTGGTGAAAATTCTTTGTTTAGCTCTGTGCCCCATTTTTTGATAGGGTTATTTGTTTCTTTGCGGTCTAACTTCTTGAGTTCTTTGTATATATTGGATATTAGCCCTCTGTCGGATGTGGAGTTGGTTAAGATCTTTTCCCACTTTGTTGGTTGCCATTTTGTCCTTCTGACAGTGTCCTTTGCTTTGCAGAAACTTTGTAATTTTATGAGGTCCCATTTGTCGATTCTTGATCTTAGAGCATAAGCTATTGGTGTTCTGTTCAGGAGCTTTTCCTCTGTGCCCAAGTCCTCCAGGGTCTTCCCAAGTTTCTTTTCTAATAGTTTCAGTGTGTCTGGTTTTATGTGGAGGTCCTTGATCCAATTGGAGTTGATCTTAGTGCAAAGAGATAAGAGTGGGTCAATTCGCATTCTTCTGCATGTTGACTTCCAGTTGAACCAGCACCATTTGTTGAAAAGGCTATCTTTATTCCACCGGATGGTTGTGGCTCCTTTATCAAAGATCAAGTGACCATAAGTCTGTGGGTTAATTTCTGGGTCTTCAATCCTGTTCCATTTACATTATAATCAATTATAACATAATATATTATATATAATATATAGAATTTAATAAAAGAAACTAAATATATATGTATACATATATATACATATATAAAACAAATTAATTAATTTAAAAATTCTATGCTATCTAATACATATTCAGGACAGTGTTTCTCTTTCTTTCTATTCCTTTTTAGTGTATTTTTCATTAGTTGAGTGTATAACTCCATTCGACCTCTCTGTTGGTTCTAAAGAATGAACTCAGATTACACTTGGAATGGACTTAACTGCTAATCTATCTCACCAACCCTACATAACTTTAGAATATTTACTATCCCTTATATAATGGTTTTAATATTCATAATTTTCAAAATTAATACCATTACAGTCATATATATCAACTCTGAAATTTCTTTTTGTTTAAAGTCATGTGGACATGTTGTCCAGGCTGTCCTGTTGATTTCACCTCACCTAGTAAAGGTTTCTAGTTCAATAACAGTAAATATTTAACAAGAAGAACAAAATTTACTATTTGGGTATACAGAGTAGAAAACAGAATCAAATAAATGATACTGTCCTAACGCTATGTAGGCAGCTATTTAACCTCAGGACCTTCATGCCTCCTGGATAGGTTTCTCTGAAGGACAACATCTGGGGGAGAGATTTCATTTTCTTGGAACTCTCGAAAAGCTCTAATTAAACTGTGTACATACACAGTTGCTGAGCCAAAGGTCACATGCCCAAGCAAACAGTGAAAGAAAACATGTAATTGTAAAACATTCAATAAGTTTGTTTATACAACTGCAGAATATGCCAGAGTAACTTCCAAATTATGTACTAAAGAGCTCATGCTCATAGTAACTCATATTTGTTTTTATTCCTTTAGTCTCTCTTTAACACAACTTATAATGCTTCTTAACTATTAAGAAATTCCCACTGTTGTTTAATTTATTTTTTATGTCTCAATGAAATATGTCTGTTAGCCCCATCTACATAAGCACATTAATGAATATATCAGGATTTTAATTGGCTTTGAATTCCTGAAGCAAGAATAATAAACTGATTAGATGAATCCTTAAGTACTTGATTTTTCTAAGTTGCGTTCAGTTAACTGAGGTATAATACAGTTTCATAATCAAACAAAACTGCACTTGAACAACTTCAAGGAGGAAAACTAAATGGATAGGTAGGAAAATAACAGAACAAAACAAAACAAAACATCAACCACATCTTCGGAGCATTGTTTCCACAATATTTGGAAGAGCAGTGAGCTGTTGCTTTTTCTAACATTATTTGCTGTATTTTCTACAGCCCAGCCTATTTTGTCTACTTTATTTGCTGGGGAAGTAATTACATTTGTAAGGCTGCAGCAATAAAAGGCAAATAAAATGTAACTCCAATGCATCACATGCAGGTTCACTGCTTCATCTTCTGACCAGTGTGACATTGGAAAAGGAGCTCACAATTGAGAAACTGGATTGTTGAGGTGTCAAGCACAGACAATTTTACATGGCCCTATTGTATCCTTCTCACCGAACATTGACAAGCAACTATACAAGAGAAAAAAGTTTTGTAGATTAGTGAAATTGAGCATTTTTTTTTAAAAAATGAAATTCAGGGCTTAAATATATGCAAATAATGGATTACACTTTTATTACCATCTTCAATTTTGAATGTGTTTCTTTGAATTTTTAAAAATCTTGCATACTGTTTTGCAGGAAAGAATAGATGATGGTGAAAAATAATTATGGGATGCCCTGCTTCTCTTTTATGAATTAACTCAGGGAAGTTAAAGAAATAGATATTTGAAATCCATCCTTATATTGAATGCATAAAGAGGTCAGTTAAATCTAGGCAGGTAAGGACAGTCACTAATGAAAGGAAGAGCTATGAATATGGTTACATTTTATTCTTCTCTTTCTACAAAACAGCCCCAAAAGAAATCACAAGGGGTCATTTCTCCCAAGAAATAAGTAGCTGCAATGGTCTAGGTATCAATAAAGTTCATGAAGAGAATAGAAAAGGAATGAGCAGAAGGCCAGCAAAAATTTTATTCCTCTCTGGCTTTCTACTTACAGTTCAGATAACTGAAAACACTAGTTACCCAAGGATGTGTGTTTCCAAGGTTTTATAATGGCAATTTGTCCTAATGCGTTTCTTGGCATTTTTTTTGTCTATGAAAGCCACAAGCTTGGCACTTAAAGTGATTCACTTCTCCCTACACTCCTTGAGGCTAACATACCCTTGTCTGAGTCCCTTCCTTCACACAACTGAGACAGAATGAGCAATAGAATGCTGTAGAGGAGCACATGTAAAAGCAATTATGCATATGCACTTGACTTAAGCACCAAGTTATTTCTTCACAACCAATTGTTCAATGCAGAGTTCCAGAGACATACAGAGATATTTTAAAGTAATGATCCAGGAATAGGGGTCCAAGTCTGTAATCCAAACACTTGAGAAACATAGGGAAAAAGAAGCTTTTGAGTGCCATTCAAGACTAACCCAAAACTACATAAGACCCTAACTCTCAAAGAAAAATAGCAAGTATTCAGTTGTATGTAGTTCAGTACTGTCTAGCATGCTAACTTGTATAGGGTCCTGAGTTCAGTTCCCTAAGCAAGCATAAATAATTCTTTTTATCCTAGCAGATAAGATGATCTAAGAAAATTAAATCACAGAAATGAGATGATACATGCCGAGCCTTTGGCTTTGTATTGACATGGAAATATGCTGCTGAACAAGTTAGTGAGTTAGATCAGAGGCACATGCTGCCCCAATGGTAACAGAAGGTGATAGAAAGGACATATAAAGAAAATATCTCAGAATCATGTTAGAAGATCCCAAGAGGTGAAAAATTAAAGATGAAAATCCTCAACTTTAGCAATTGATGCACAAGGTCACTAAGATGAACTTTTAAACAAGAGGCAGGAGAAAAATATAAACCTACAGAAAGAACAGGTCCAGATTCAAAAGTTCAAACATCAAATAATATCAAATATCATTACATATAGCACCATGAGCATCATAAACTATTGAAGAAAACAGGGCTAGCTCTAAGTTTAAATACCTATCTTAACAACAATTTAATTAGATGACATAATGAGAACAACACTCTGGAAATTAGTCTGGCGATTCCTCAGAAAATTGGACATAGTACTACCTGAGGACCCAACTATACCAATCCTGGGAATATATGCAAAGGATGCTCCAACATATAAGAAGGACTATGTTTCAAGCAGCCTTATTTATAATAGCTAGAAGCTGGAAAGAACCTAGATGTCCTTCAACAGAGGCATGGATACAGAAAATGTGGTACATTTACACAATGGAGTACTACTCAGCTATTAAGAACAATGAATTTATGAAATTCTTAGGCAAATGGATGGAACTTGAAAATAACATCCTGAGTGACACAAAAGAACCCATATGAAATGCACTCACTGATAAGTAGATTAGCCCAAATGCTTGGAATACCCAAAATACAATTCACAGGTCACATGAAGCTCAAGAAGAAGGAAGACCAAAGTGTTGGTGCTTCCGTCCTTTATAGAAGGGATAACAAAATACTCACAAAATACAGAGACAAAGTGTGAAGCAGAGACTAAAGGAAAGGCCATCAAAAGACTTCCCCACCTGGGGATCCATCCCATATACAGTTACCAAATGCATGCTAACTGGAGCCTGATATAGCTGTCTCCTGAGCCTGACATATACAGAGGCAGATGCTCGCAGCCAACCATTGAACTGATCACTGTGTCTCCCATGGAGGAATTAGAGAAAGGACTGAATGAGCTGAAGGGGTTTGCAACCCCATCGAAGAACAACAATATCAACCAACCAGAGCTCTCAGGGTCTAAACTACCAATCAAGGTATAGACATGGAGGGACCCATGGCTCCAGTCTTAAATGTAGCAGAGGATGGCCTTGTTGGGAATCAATAGGAGAAGAATTCCTTGGTCCTGTGAAGGCTTGATGCCTCAGTATATGGGAATGAGAGGGCAGGGAGGCAGGAGTGGGTGAGTGGGTGGGTGAAAGCACATGCTCATAGAATCAGGGACAGGTGATGGGATAGGGAGTTTCTGGGGGCTTGGAAATTGGGAAAGCAGATAACATTTAAAATGTAAATAAATATAATATCCATTAAAAATGACTAAGCTTAAAAAAAAAACAAAAAAATCCTAGACACCAAAAAAATGTTGTTCAGATACTGATATGGAAATCATTTTGGACAGTCTAAGGCTATGCCTCAGTTCACAAGGTGCTTACTGCAGGAGAACAAGAGTCTGGATTTAAATCCGAAGTGTCTTCAGGAAAATATAGGTAAGGTGGCAACCTCTTGTATCTTTAATCTCAGAGCACTGATGATAGAGACAGAAACAGCTCAGTGGCTCTCTCTCCAGCTAATCTAGCTAATTCCAGAAACTCCAGATTTGAGGAGACCCTTTCTCCAAAAATTAACCTGGGCACCATAGACAGAAATATGCAATATTGACCTCTTACCACCTTACACACACACACACACACACACACGTGTGTGTGTGCGCACATACATGCGTGAGCAACACACACACGCATGTGCATGCCCATACATACTACACAGCCACATATATATAATGCTGTCTATGATGTCTATGAGAATAAAAAAATATAACTGAAAATTAATTTGCAATTTTATGAAGTCTTAATCTTTCCACTTCAAAATATTTTCTCTGAAATTAGCATAAATATATATTTTGATGGATTATGAAGTCTTTATAAAACTGAAGCAGAAGCTCTGTAATGTTTTAAAATTCTTATGAAGTCCTTGTGTGCTCATAACATTGTAGATATATGGCATAAATGAGGAGAACTTAGTATTAGTTATAGCACAGCAATAAAAAGAAAGGTATGTTCAGAATACACTTTTTGAAGACTTTTTTTTATTTTTCTGTCCTTAATGTTTTATTTATTCACAATCAAACATGTGTTTACACACATTCTCTTCTCACACTAAGTTGGCATCATCACTTTCCCACTTAGAACTTTCTTGCCCTTTCTCACATTTTCCCCCTCTGTCCCTTTTTTGTATCTTTCCATTATCAGTGAGAATCATTATGTTAAAACAGTAGTTGGAAGACCGTACTCTCTTACTCTGTCTTCCCTATGACTTTTGATATGTAGAAATAAGTGCATTTTATGGTCACAGGAGTCTTCTGAGTTCTCACCAGAACTGGCTGGTTCTGTAAGCATTACTTAAGATGTTAAAACATAAGCAAAATTTAAAGATAACACCGACAAAGTTCCAAACCATGTATCCAGCAGGTGGCAGTCAACTTTGGAGCCTATCTGCTTCCTTACTATTCAAACCCTGAGGGATAAATGTGTGCTCCTCCAAGATCCATTTTCTTCTTCCTTCTTATTATTAGCCTCATATCCTTAACTTGAAAAGTGGAGGCAAGCCACTGTGGCACCGACTGTAGCTTTGTACCTAATTTGTAGACAACATATGTTAATAATGGTGCTTGAGAAAATGAAGGAGAAATTTCTTACCAGATTTCTTCTGATTCTCCTTTTTCATTTCACTCTCCATCCCACTTTACAAGATACAGGAATGAAAGCAGATATTTGAACAGACTTCTCAAATGTGTGTGTGATGGGGGAGCAGATGTAAGTGGGGATACACACATTAATGAGAGTGATAACAGGGGCCTGATCCTCCACACTAACTTTGGACATCCTACCTCTAGACTAGTCTTGTTTAAGGAATTGTTGCTGCTGCTGTTGTTATTTATATAACTTGGAGGAAGTGATTACAAATGGCCAAACTAACTCTAACTGAAATGTGTTCCAGTCACATGATGTGTTTTAAGTTAAATGTACAATTTAAGAATTGATTCAATTTACTTCTAGATATGAGTAAAATGTTGAAAAAGAAGACAGAAATGCCACAGAGATACTTTTCAGGGGCCTATAATGGGTAAATGGAAATGCACATTTTTGACATCTCACTTCTTAGGTAAACTATGCCATAAATTCATGAGTGCATAAGATATAAAGAAAAGAAAATGAACACATCAGGTTCCCAGGATCTGTGATGAATAGGAAGATAATTACTATAAAATACATTTAAAGGGCATATTGAGTATTGCTAAACATCACTGATTTGAGGGTATCAGCATCATCATAAAATCTGAATAATTCTATCTCTTTTGGAAAGTTAAGAAGTGGAAGCTCAGAGAGATAAATAAAGAAGATCAAAACCCTGTGAGCCCTGAACACTAACATCCCATCCTAGGTGGGTCAACCTGAACACTCATTGTGATATCTTGAGACATAGTCTCCATAGTTCTATTTTATTAGTATTGTTTTTGCATTAATTTTTGATATTATTTAAGACAGAAAATGAATTCTATGTCCCTATAACTCTATATCCAGTGAAATCCTCAAATTGAGGAGTCTCTGGGTGGATTATAGCTTGAACTATGCCCTAATTCACATCTTTAAATAGGATATAAACTCCTTACGTTCAACACACTTAACACTTTCATTTCCAAAAATTAACGTTACATTTTAAAGTTAAATTAAGTCCATTCCTTGTAAGTAGAAACATACATAGTACCTTACCACAATGTGTATATATATATACGATGTATATATATATATATATATATATATATATATATATGCATAGATATGTATATATAAAATATAAACATGTATATATAAATATGTGTATATATAAATATATTATAAATATAGAAATGTATGTATTTGTATGTACACGTATACCTATATATATTAAAACAGGCAACTTGGTTTACAAAATGTAATGGAAATATTTCTTTGGGATAACGTTGTCAGGAATGTTTCTCTGGTATGTTCTGCTTTATAAAATATTACAACAGTGTGGTAGAATCTGCATTCAGTTTTGTTTTTTTGGTTTTGGTTTTGGTTTTTGGTTTTGGTTTGTTTTTTTTGTTTGTTTGTTTGGTTGGTTGGTTAGTTGGTTGGTTGGTTTCTAAAATGATGTGGCTCTGGATTTATTTCTCTCCCAAATCCATCTTTGCTCTGCTTCATAGAGAGGCCCAGTCATGGAATTCAGCCAATGCCAAGAGTTTCTTGGATTTTATGCTCCTTATTGCCCATTTTCTCAGTTTTATAAGTACGTCCATGTACACAAACATCGTGTTCCACGGCTAGATTTTTGGAGATGCCAGTAAATGACACACAGTCCCTTTCTGATAAATAAGAAGCCTCACAGCACTCGTACATCCCTCAGTGTTCCTGTCCATACCATTGTCTATGCAGAAGTGGAGACAAGCAGTCTTTGTCAAAAAGTCAATTGCTTTCCAGCAGTTGTCCTGGATCCATGCCTGCCTTTCAGCAGATGTATGAACGTGTTCCCAAAACTAAATTCAAATCAGAACCTGTATCCTGGCAAACAGAGTCAACAAATCCCAGGCCCAAATTCCTGAAATTGAACAAAGAAAGACTCATGCAATTGAATTATATCGAGGTATGATTCCTAGTGAAAAGATCTAACCCTTTCCAAGGTTCACCTGATTCAATCCAGGTACCAACATCACTAACAAGTATCAGGAGCTGAACAAAACACCCACAGACTTAGAATGAGAAGGCTTCCCACAACAAACTCAGAAACCCCTAACAAATTCCTCATGGCTTCCATTTGTCAAAACATGAGCATGATGAATGAATGGGAGGTGTTTTCTTCTGTTAGACTAAGAGTGCCCAAATATGAACACTAAAGACAAAAGAGAAGCAGTGGCCACATGGCATGATTTCTATGTACTCGGTTGTTTAAAAGTTGAGATTCTCCTAGACCCAAAGAGGAAAGATGTTTTATTTCATTTGGTATTGTCTGTTTTCAATTTGAACTTTGAATATACATTGGCAAGCCTAGAGTTGAGCATCACATACACCCTGTGAGATGCCTTTTGAAAGTTTTACTAGACAGAGCAGCACTTGTTCTAAAACAGCAGCATTGCTGTTAACACGAGCTTGTTCCTGCTTCCATTATTCAGATGCATTACTCACCACAGTTGTGTGCTTCTTGCCAATATCAGAAAGATCAAAGCCTTGAAGTACAGATGAAGTGATTCTAAAGCCACTGAGAGTGATTGCTGGTGACCTCTTCCAAAAGCAAGAACAAAGGAGAGAACTGACAAAGCATTTATAGCACAGAAGTTTCTCTCTCTCTCTCTCTCTCTCTCTCTCTCTCTCTCTCTCTCTCTCTCTCTCTGTGTGTGTGTGTGTGTGTGTGTGTGTGTGTGTGCACGCATTGTAGTACTTGTTGTGTAGAGTACATGTAGTGGTTAGAGGTCAATCTACCTGTCTCTCTTAGTTTTTCAGTGAAAGCTCCTCATTGGTTTGTTATTCAGTAAGTATGCTAGGCTGGCTGGCTAACAAGTTTCAAAGATCACACAGTCTCCCAGTCTCCACCTCTTAAAAGTATATGCCATTACCCCTGACATTTTTAAGGTGGGTGCTGGAAACTGTATTCACGTCTTCATATTTAAGTGTTGACCACTTAATCTACTTAGCTTTTTCCCAGCCCACATTGGCTTATTTCTAAGCTATTTATATGCATAAGTAGCTTGCCTATGGTTTCAGTGTTATAGATACAGTTTCCTTGTTACATTATTTTATTTGTATGTATTGGTATTATGTCTGAATACATGTCTGGGCACCACATGCATTCTTGATGCCACAGAACTTTGAAAAAGGTATAAAATTGTCTCAGACTGGAATGAGCCAGCAAGTGGGGAAATGAAATTGAACTCTTTGTCCTCCTCGAGAATAATAAAAAAAAAAAAATGCCTTCTCTGGAGGTACAGTCTTGAATATGTTCACATACAGAGAAATGTAACTCACTAAATCATAGATAATGTCTTGAGATCACATAGGCATATAACTGTGCTAGGTTTCACATCCAGGCAATCCTCCTCAACACAGTCCTTATAGTCCTGCACTGGGCTGCTTTCTTTAGAACGGTGGCAAACAATATGAAAGCATGTTTGAGGTAATTCCTTAGTGCTTTGGAGAAGCATAGTCCTTAAAAAGCAGCTCAGAATACCCAAGATAAAATTCACAGACCATATGAAACTCAAGAAGGAAGACCAAAGTGTGGATGCTTCAGTGCTTCTTAGAAGAGGGTACAGGAGGAAATATGCAGACAAAGTGTGAATCAGAGACTGAAGAAAAGCCATCCAGAGACTTCCCCATCTGGGAATCCATCCTATAAACAGTCACCAAGCCCAGAAGCTATTGCAGATGCCTGGAAGTGCTTGCTAACAGGAACCTGGTATGGCTGTCTCCTGAGATACTCTGCCAGAACCTGACAAATACAGAGGCAGATGCTCACATCTAACAATTGGACTGAGCTCAGAGTCCCTGATGGAGGAGTTGAGGTAGGTTGCATCTCTGTGGGGAGAGCAACAGTGTCAACTGGACAGAACCTACCAGAGCTCCCAGTGGTACTGGACCACCAACCAAAGAGTACACATGAAGGAATCCATGGCTCTGGCCATATATGTAGCAAAGTATAGCCTTGTTGGACATCAGTGGGAGGAGTGGCCCTTGGTCTTATGGGGATTTTATGTCCCAGTATACTAAAAGGACAGGGCATGAAGGGGAGAGTGGGGGAGTAGGGGGAGCACTCTTATAGAGGCAGGGAAGAGGATGGAATAGTGGGTTTCCTGGAGGGGAGACCTGGAAAGGGAATAACATTTGAAATGTAAATAAAGAAAATATCCCATAAAAGAAAAAAAAGCAACTCATCTCAAGGTGTACATGAGACTACAGTAGAATCTGAACTTCCTGAACATATAGGCTCTGAACCACATATGTAACCAATAAGACCATTCCAAATAAATATAAGCACTATGATTTAATTTATATGAAATTCTTGATGAGGAAAACAGGATGGAAAATTTGAAAGGTGCTTTATGGCGTGAGATTAGAGAATATTTTGAGCAACAGACTCTGTTGTTTGTCTTCTGTCTCTGTTCTTAACAGAATCCAAGCGATTGGTTTTCAGTCATCTCCACCATCCACAGTACCAGAGGAAGATGCTAAACTGGCAATATGACAGGTCCAAATATACTTAGAGAGAAAATCAAAACCCGTGTTTACACTTATACTATTTACTATACATGAAAAATCTACCATAGATATTCCTATCAGCCATTTTAAGCATGTACCAGAAAGCAGCTTTAAGATCTGATCCATATTAGAATGAAAAACAGAATGAGAAATTAGTGTACAACATTTCTTAAGCTCAGTTTCACTCTAGGAATTCCTTCTCTCTGAACTTATTATAGCTAACACTATATCATAAGTTACAGCACTGAGATTGAGAAATCTTGCTACCAGCAGGCAATGATGTACACAGTGCTGTTTTGAGATTCTTGTACTGATTTAACACAAAATATTTTAATCACATTGTTTGGAAGTTTCATAACTGCCCTTCACAGGATTTCCTTGAGATCAAGGGCCTCTTCACAACGCCAAGGTTTTAGAATACAACCTGTCTCAACCATGTCTAGACAGGAGTGGCAGGAAGTTAATGTCCTAAGATCAAATCCAGGGTCTCTTGAAGTTTCCCCTATCCATGTCAATAACACCTCCATACATCCAGATGTGCCTGCCAAAATCTGTCAAATCACCTTTGATTCTTTTTCTGATAATTCACAAACTTCAGTCAGGAAATCCTGTCAGTTCTGACATCAAAATATTTTCCCTATTATTTTTCCGTAGAGTCTTTTTTTCATATCCTTGAGAGCTGTATTATGAATCATGGAAGAATAATGAGTGATGATTTTGTTTTTGCAAACTACTTGTGAATGAGTTGAGAAAAATGTTAAATGTGTGCTTATATTTATATACATACTCAGAGAGAGATTTGTTTACATACTCAGACGGTAATAGTTGTTGAATCTAAATGAAGGGGATGAATATGGTTATTTGTTTTCTGCTATTCTGATTCTCAATGCATTTAATATATCAGTAGTTTGGAAAAATACCAATTGTAACACATGTACTTTATTTCTCAGATTGTAGCCACTCCTTAAGATCTGCACACATGCCTACCTTCTTTGAATAGTGATTCTTAGGTACTCTCTTATGTGGCCTGAGTGCTTGGGCAGGACTCAGAATTTGCTCCAAATTCTGATTCTATTTGTGTACTTCTCTAATCAACCCTTGATAGCAAGATAGTCCTCTTCAAAACCCCATCTCTCCATGCCCACACTTCAAAGCTTTCCTTTCACTTCTGGTTTCACTTAGACAGAAAGCCAAAATCCTTACCATTGTTAATTGTGTCTTAGGATCAATCCAGGTTACCTCTGATGTACTTGTCTGTGAGTTTCTCATATTCTGTTACATTTTGGGCAATGCTTTTCATACTGACCAAAAAAAATCCTAAAACTCAAGAGGATTGTCATTTTATCTCTCCAAGAATGGTCAGTAACTCAAGAAGTGTCTGATAAATATGCTCTAAGTAATATATGAGGTTGATTCTACTCAACAAGTAGTGAATTCCTATAGGATCAGGTTCAAAAGGATTGTGAGCATACTTTGAGATGAACATTGAAAGTTCTATGATAGATAAGTGAGTTCTATTACAGATGTAAGAAGAATGATGTGATATGGCACCAGCTAAACAATTAAGTTCTCAGTTCTACAAAGTGCCCTGATGAATAGCCACTAAGAGCCTGAAAGAATATGATGGAGCCGCTATGAATTCCTGCGAGTGATTCCCAAGATGCTTCATTCACTTGATCATCTATCCTCCAATGGCATTTTATTATTCAATCATTCTTTCGGCAAATGATGCCTGAGATATTATTCTACCTAATGGAATTATAGAGGTCAGCCAAAAATTTGAAAGACTTGGGAATAGTCTAGTGGGACAGATAAAAAATTTAAATGAATGAGTGACTGAATCAGTAAATGAATACCAGGTAGTAAAATTCATGTAGATTCTAGGTAAGGTTTGATTCCTACCACGATACCTAAACTTTCATTATGAAACATCCCCTCCTCCAAATAACTTCCCTTTTAGTGGTACATTCCTACTGCCCACCATATTGGATACATGCACACTTTGACACAATATATTGCTTTGTTCTTCCTGTCATCCATTTTTTAAAAAAAGAAACCTGGCTTCTATAGTATTCCAAACAGTGATCCAATCAGCAACCTTATTGCTTTATCCTTCCATGTTTTCATTACAACCTCTTTCCTTGCTTTTACCTTCTTATCTACACTTTAAGGTAGCCATGCTCAGGGTCAGACTTTAGAGATTTCTCTTCTCCTTACATTATTCTTAGTGATCTCATCTGCTACTGTGCTATAAAAATGATTTATTTCCTGATGACTTCCAAATCTATATCCACAGACTTGTCTCTCAAAATTCAGATATATCTATCTTGCTATCTATGCCCATATATCTAATAGCATTGCAAACATAACTATTTCAAACTTTAGCTTCTACCATTCTCTACCAATATCCATCAAAATAAGCAATGTGATGCTGCACTAGTAAATAGTCAGTAAATCATAGTGGTCCTGCAAAAGGAAAGGACATCTCTGGCTTTCCCACATAGATTGGCATGAATGCTGAACAATCATAGTCACTCACATACATGAAATGAATCTCAATGCATTTACATAGAGATGCAACCTTTGTGCCAGTGGCCACATCTTAAGGATGTTGCATATTTTTGGAGCATCTGCTCTGAGATTGTAGTATAATTTTTTTGATTGTGAGATATTTTCATCTTTTTTATTAAATATATTCTTTATTTATATTTCATTTCCCTTTCTTGGTTCCCCGCACCCTGCAAAGGTCCCATATGCCCTTTTCCCTCACCCTGTTCCCCCATCCACCCCTTCCCACTTCCCTGTTCTGGTAGTATAATTACAACATTTCCAACCTTTACCCCCTCCACACCTTTCCAAGCATTCCTCCTCACTGCCCTTCCAATAGATTGTGTCTTTTTCACTAACTTATTGCATGCATAAATGGCAATATATAATGCTTCTAAATATAACCTATTATTTCTGTACAATGCTATAAATTGCAACGCTATAACTCTCATCCAAACATTTTTACTTAAACAGAATCACAGAGGCATATAACATTTTAAGAAAATAGCTAAGTCCAATTCTATTTCTTTCTCAGAAGAAAATATAAAGAATTGGGTATATACCAATATAAGGCAACCATACCACCTTATACACACATACCCATTTTACCACAGTTTTAATAAGGGACAGTTTGCTTTCACTGCCTATTGCCATCTTTAAAAAAATCACCTTATATCCCCACCACAAGCTCCTCCCTCCTGTCTTCCCAGACTCAACCTTACAAATCCCACCCCAAATGCTTCCTACCCATCTCCTAAAAGAAGGAGAGCATCTGTGGGTGCCATCTGAAGCATCTAGTCCCAGCAGGACTAGGCACATCCTCTCCCACCTAGGGCCAAGCAGGCCAATCAGATAGGGAGAAGGAGGCTTAATGGCAGGGAACAGAGACTGAGACAGACCCCACTTCACTTTTTAGGAGATCCACATGAAGACCAAGCTGTATATTTGCTACAAATGTGTATGTGGTCTAGGTCTACCTCCTGCAGGCTTCATGATTAGTGGCCCGGTCTCTGTGAGATCCCATGATCCCCAGTTAGTTGACTCTGTAGGTCTTCTTGTGGTATCCTTGCCCCTTCTGACTTGTTTGATTGTATCCTTTGCTCTTTCACAAGACTTGCAGGGCTCTGACTGAGACACTTGGAGGCCATGAAGCTGCAACTCGTGTAGAGATGAAAATTCCACTTTAGCAAAGAGATAACCAAAACCACAAAAACGTAGTTTCCTATCAGGCAACCAGGATAATTACTCTTTCAGGGAAAACAGGGGATCAGAGTAGAGAAAGTCACAGTTTTAGCTAGTGCATAACCATATTATGCCTATAAGCCATGAAAGAGAATGCAGATTTGCATTTTACTATATGCCAGAAAATAAATGGATACAGGACAGCACAAAATGTTTCAATTTTAATGATCAAAATGGGAAAATATGATAGTGAATCACATGAATAAATATGACCTGCAACTATGTTATGTCACCATCATAGCCGACAGCATATTCTGTGATGATTATTTCTGTAAAAAGTTTCTCAGAAGTACAATGATAGAAATGTCTATGCTAGTCTTCCAATTGACTGAACCTTTTACTTGATTTTATTGACCTTTTGATGTTTCTCTCTCTCTCTCTCTCTCTCTCTCTCTCTCTCTCTCTCTCTGTCTATAGATACCAAGAAAATACCCTAACAGTATTAATTGTGAAAATCACTATTAAGTGTGTAAAAAAAAACAGAAATAATAGACTAGTTTCACATGATAACATGAGGAAAAAAACAGAAAAGAAATAATTTCTGACTTCTTGCTTCTTTTTTATTTTTTTATTTTTTTGATTCCTCATTCATCGACTCCTCCTCTCCCATGGGTAATCATAACTTCCTTCCTTTTTAGCCTTACAGATTCAACCAGTTCAAATAGTGTCCATGTATATGTATGTGTGTGTGGATATGGGTGAGTGGGTGCTCTTTTGGGGGGATGGTTGCATGTTTGCATGTATGTGGAGGCTGGAGGTTGACGTCAGGATCTTCCTTTATGGCTGTTTAAGACTTAGTCTCTCACTGTATCTGGAGCCAAGCCATTCTACTTAATTAGCTAGGAAGCAAGATTTCTGGAGTGTTCTGCCTATCTCCCTAGTGCTGGGGCTTCCCTAGAGACACGTGGCTGTTTATATGGCAACTGAAGATCTGAACTCATGCCCTCATATGTGAAGAACATGTACTTTACATGCTGAGTCATCTCTCTCATCTCATAATGCAGCATTTTCAGGACAAGTTACGTTCTGTTTCCAAGTATTTTTAGGCTTAAAACACAGTTCTCTAAATCTTGAAACAGTAAACTAATTTTTTTATTTAAAAAATTGTTCCATTTTCTCCTCTATTTCTTTACGAGATTTTTCTATGTGTTCAGCTACCAGCATCCTGACCATCCTGATTTTATATCCAAGTCTTGTTTTTCTGGTGTTTTGGGGTATCCAGGGCTTCCTGTTGTTGGAGAACTGGGTTCAGATGCTGTCATGTTGCCTTGATTTCTGTTAGTATGGTTCCTTGAGAGCTCTGCTCTAAGGGACCGTGATCTGGCTGCCACCCGCTGCCTCACTGCAAGGCCAGAGGGTGTGGAGAAGTCCCACAGAGCCTCAGCACTGGGCCTACCTGGTAGCTAGAGCCTGGCGGATCCCCTGTGCAACAGTAGCCCCGGCTGGAGTCTGTCTACCTGGGCCTCTTTAGCTGTGTCCTGGTTGCAATATGGAGGCTTACAGCTACTGCTACTCCAAGGGACCTCAAGCTGGCTGCCACCCGCTGCCTCAGTGCAAGGCCGGAGGGCGTGGAGAAGTCCCGCAGAGCCTCAGCAGCACTGGGCTTGCCTGGTGGCAAGAGCCTGGCAGATCACCCCCCCCACCCCACACCCCCCACACACCCCCACACACACCCCTGCGATGGCAGCCCCGGCTGGAGTCTGTCTACCTGGGCCTCTCCAGCTGTGTCCTGGTTGCAATATGGAGGCTTACCTCTACCTCTGGTCTAAGGGACCACAAGCAGGCCACTTTGCTGAAGTTGTTTATCAGCTGTAGAAGTTCTCTTATCTCCTTGTACTAAGATCAACTCCAAGTGGATCAACGACCTCCACATAAAACCATATACACTGAAACTATTAGAAAAGAAACTGGGTAAGACCCTGGAGGACGTGGGCACAGGGGGAAAGTTCCTGAACAAAACACCAATAGCTTATGCACTAAGATCAAGAATTGCCAAATGGGACCTCATAAAATTACAAAGTTTCTGCAAGGCAAAGGACACTGTCAGAAGGACAAAACGGCAACCAACAAAGTGGGAAAAGATCTTTACCAACCCCACATCTGACAGAGGGCTAATATCCAATATATACAAAGAACTCAAGAAGTTAGACCCCAAAGAACCAAATAACCCTATCAAAAAATGGGGTACAGAGCTAAACAAAGAATTTTCACCAGAAGAAATTCGGAAGGCCAAGAAACACCTTAAGAGATGTTCAACATCATTAGTCATCAGGGAAATGCAAATCAAAACAACCCTGAGATTCCACCTCACACCAGTCAGAATGGCTAAGATTAAAAACTCAAGAGACAACAAGTACTGGCGAGGATGTGGAGAAAGAGGAACACTCTTCCACTGTTGGTGGGATTGCAAAATGGTAAAACTACTCTGGAAACCAGTTTGACGGTTCCTCAGAAAATTGGGCATGTCACTTCCAGAGGACCCTGGCATACCACTCCTGGGCATATACCCAGAGGATTCCCCTGCATACAATAAAGACACATGCTCCACTATGATTATAGTAGCCTTGTTTATAATAGCCAGAAATTGGAAGGAGCCCAAATATCCCTCAAAGGAGGAATGGATACAGAAAATGTGGTATATTTATACAATGGAATACTACTCAGCAATTAAAAATAATGAATTCATGCAATTTGTAGGTAAATGGTTAGATCTGGAAAATATCATCCTGAGTGAGTTAACCCAATCACAAAAGAATACACATGAAATGCAATCACTGATAAGTGGATATTAATGAGCCCAGAAGCCCTAAATACTCAAGGCACAATAAGCAAGTCAAATGATTCCCAAGAAGAAGAAAGGAGAGGACCCTGGGCCTGTAAAGATTGGATCCAATTTTGTAGAGAAACCGTGGGGGGAGGGGGAATGATTGGGGAATAGTTGGGGGGCAGAGGAATTATGGGACGTATTGTGGGGGGGGAACTGGGAAAGGGGAAAGCCTTTGGAATGGAAACATAAAATATAGAAAATAAAAATTTTAAAAAAATCTGCTAGTTTTATATGAAGCCAAACAATAAAAGATTGTCTCTACCACTATGGGTAATGACACAAAGTTCAAGTTTTTTTTTTATTTTCACTTTTTCTACTATTTGTAATTTTCTTTAAATATGATGAAGTTTATCATCTGCTCCTATTGTTAGTCTGATAACTGGAGGTTAAGGGAAAGCTAGTCTTGAGTACCACCCAGAGCACCGAAATCTGATTACCCCTAATTATCACTGCATGTTCTTTTTTTGTAAATTGTAATACCACATCTACCCTTATTACATTAAACTAAAAGCTATTCATAATTATACTTATTTTATAAAAAAATAATTATTTATAAATGAAGAAACCAGAATTCCAAGCATTTAAGAGAGCTAGGTTTAAATAACTATGACAGGAAAGATTGTATCTATTAGGTTGATTTTTCTACCTTGAGCTAAGTTCCAGGTACACTCTAAGTCACCAAAGAATTTTTTAAAAATAAATCTTCATGCTAAAATCTAAAAGTAGGCTTACAGACATTAAAATTTACTATCTCTTCTAGCCCATAATTAAGTATTTAAATTAAATTAACAAAGCAAGATTGTTCATGTGATGAGGTAGAAGTGTCTACTGTGCTAGCTTTTCAGAACCCATGAGCTACATGCTACCATTTCCATTTCTGGGTTAAAGTAAGCCATGCTATAAGACTAGCAAGGGGATTTGAATGCGGTCATGTCCTATAGCATGTCCTATGAATGCAGTGACTGAAGTAACTGCATTGTGGTTTAGACAACATGTGAATGGGGTGCAGGAGTGGACATGGCTGGGATACCCTACTGCTCCTCACTGCTAATTTATATCACAGGTCTCTGGGTCTGTAATGGCTACTTTTTGCAGTCAAGTATTACCAGAATTAAGACCAGTCAGGTATTACCAGAGTATGATGTTTGAAGCTTTTGACCTAACTTCACCTAGTTAATTCCAGAGCTTTCTCCCTAAACATTGCATATTTTCTTTTGCCATTATAGTGATGTATTAATATGCAATATTTCCATATCGCATAAAGAAATGAAAGAAAAGCACAAATCTTGAGGCTTCAGTCAGACTATTCTTTTTCAGGCATAAAAATGTGAGAACTCAGTGTCATCTCTTGGTCATACTTTATTTTCAGATCAAAATGTACATATCCATTATTGTCTGTTTGAAATGTCCGGAATCATCTCACATGATTTTAGAAAATGAGCTGTCAAAGTTGGTTTGTCTTGTGGGAAACAGTCCAAAAGTATCGTGTCAGTCTACTTAAATTCAGTCATGCATAATTTACTGGATAATCACTAGTGTCCTAATCAATACCTCTATCTACCTGCTCACTGCTCACTAATCCAGTCTGGGAACTCCGTAACTTTCTGACGACTCAAGAAAACTGTCCTCCCCTCAAATCAAATAGAATTCTGTCTTTGTTAACTTGTTTCTAAACCTCCTCCTGACTTAATGTGAAGCTGATATCCTCAATAGAAAAAAAAAACAGTATTTTTTAAAGTTTAATTCATTTGTTTCCTTGTATGGAAAATAAGATTTATAAAATGAGTATGATCTACAGCCTTTAAATTAACAAATAATGACAAACTCCAAACTAATAGCTTATGTTTAGCTGTGTCAACTCTATATCTCCATGATCTAACTTGATCTCTTTCTAAACACTTCCCCCAAACTAGTTGTAACCCATATCTAAATGCTTGTGAGCCCTCACCCCTTGTATCTGAAGGCTGAATTCCTAATATTCATGTGAAATTTCAGGAGGTATGTCCTGTGGGAAAGAACTGTGTGGTGATGGGATCTCTCATGAATAGAAACAGTGTCTGTATCAAGTCCACCCTAGGGAAAACCTTCTGAAGCTCTTTCGATCATGTGAAGGTTCAAAAAGGCATTAGCAGTTTATAACCTGGGACAGAGCTGGATGAGAACCTGACCACACTGCCCCTTCAGCAAGGAATCCCACTTTCAAAATTTTTCCTCCCTGGGAAATAAATAATCGTACATGATTGAGACCAATATACTACTATATCATGGAGATTACTGGCAATGGCAGTGACTACAATTGTAAGAGCCGAGAGTCATTATATATTAGGAAACACCAGGCCTGC
The DNA here is from genome assembly GCA_964023405.1 of Apodemus agrarius. Taxonomy (NCBI): domain Eukaryota; kingdom Metazoa; phylum Chordata; class Mammalia; order Rodentia; family Muridae; genus Apodemus; species Apodemus agrarius. The sequence continues at coordinate 27,152,798 of OZ030016.1, read as the reverse complement.
TGTGTTTGTGGCAGGAGCTTGATGGCCTGAGAAGATTTTTGACTCACCCTTTGCTGTTTAGGATCCAAGTTGTTCACAATCTTGATCTCCTTCTACATCCTCACCTGAGAGCCTCCTTCTGCAGTAGATTCTACTCACTGAGTAGATGAAGATGTGACAACTGATCACTGTAGAAACGTCAGAGTCCTTAGCCCTAAGTGGGACTTCTCTTCCAAAGGCTCATGGGTCATTGTGGAAGAAGGAGGAGAAAAAAAAAGAAGAGTCAGAAGCGACTACTATGAAGTCACGTGTGCGCCGAAAACACCAGGATGGATGCCTGCATGATTTCACAGCAGCAGACACAGCACACACAAAACCCTCACGAGCCAAGACAGAGAAAATCACACCCCTTTCTAAAGAGGCATTGCAATTGATAATTTCTGGGAGAAGATGAGCTGGCATTCTTTAAAGATGCAGTCCCTGGTGGATGACAGTACTCCGTGCAGCTGCACATCCCAGAGTACATAGGCAGCACAAAATGGACTTGATGCTTTGTTTTGTACACACACACACACACACACACACACACACACACACTCACTTAACAGCAATCAATGCAAAGGCCATGCATTTAATAGAGAGAAATGAGTCCATGAGAGATTTCAAGGGGGAGGTAGAAAAGGGCAAAATTTAAAATAATTACAATATTTAAAATAAGAGAAATAATTTAAACTAAAAGAATTTAATTTTTAAGAGGAAGACAAATGTTTGCTGGTAGAAAAAGTGAAGAAGATGGAGGAGGGTGACTATGTCAAAATTACATTGTAGTATTCTAAAAGAAGAAGGAATTGAGCAAAATTGAGATTGAGAAAAAAAAACAGCAAATGGGGGCAGGTGGTAATGGCTATGCCACTAAATGCTTATAAAATGCAAATTAATAAGTTTAGAGCAAAGAATCCAAATTGTATCTTGTAATTTTAACCCTATAAGAAATATTAGATATTATTATTCACCAAACAAGTATACAAGGTAGATCATGTGAATTTATCTTATAAATTCTCATCTGACTTACAAGTAGGCACCACAACAGTCTAACAGAGTATGTTCACTTCTTTCTCTCAGTTCCCACAACACACTTCTCCTTGTGGAGCTCGGTATCCAGTTTCTGTTTCCGTACTCATACATCTTTCCAAATTCAATGTGCGTTTCATAGTCCCTGTCAGCTTTCAGTTTGCATCCCTATGTTAGAGATTGTTTATTCCACCAAAACCAACTGAGTTACAAAAGTCCAGTCTGGAGCTTCCTATCAAATCTTTCAAATGTAATTCTTTTTCTTTGCTTTGTTACCAGGTATATTTGGTTTCCCACAAGACTAAATTTCACATCTTTGAAAATGATATTGTAAGAGATCACCATTTTTGTTTTATTCAAATTAGTTTAGACTGAATCAAAAGCAAAAACCACAGCAGGAATATTAAATCCAGATTATGCTGGTGGTCTCACTGCAGGAAAGAATGAGTGAAGACAATGCTATGTGATTAAAAATAATGGTGAATAAATATAAAATATGTGAGAAGATTGCTATTCCCCTTATTGTTAGCTGAGTTACTTTCATTCCTTTACTGTTTAGGAGGCAGCTTGCAACCTAGATTCATGATCTCCAAGGAATTGAGGTTCTTTAAATAAAGATTAAATAAGGTACCTCAGCTGACTCCAGTGTTTAAGAAAATTTACTTCTATGTTTTCTTAATTTTCCAAATTATATTCAGTTTAGAGGCTAGCATCTCAGATACTATTCATTTTATATTTTAAATAGGTAATTGAATAAACCTCAACTAAGAATTAATTAAATTCCCAAAATGATATCACTCAGTTCCCTTCTTGCCTGAATCAGACAGGGGGAGAAGCATCATCTCCAAGAAGAGAAGATTAGTAAGAGAGAGTGTTTAGCTAGTTTTCATATTAACCTGTGGGCTAGTGGAAATGACTCTACTGGTGTGAGCTGGCCTGCAGCCAAATGCTTGATGCTGTTAGTAGAGAAAACATCTGTTTACCTTAATGTATTAGTTTCCTCTGTTTTGAGACCATCAACATAAACGGCTTTGCACAGGTACTGCAGAAGGTGTAAATAGTGTTTTGATTTGAAAGTCAAAGTTACATAGAAATCTTGCTCTGTGGTCCCCATACTAGACTGTTCTCAGCATTTGAAGATGAAGAATTGTAGACAGGCCAAGGACTGACAATGCTTCATTAATTCTGAATAAGTACTTCCTCTAGTCTTGAGCGAAATCAGAAGATTTTACACTCTTATGAAATTACCTGAAATGAAGCAATTAATAAGAAAAACATATACACTGTGAACAGTTAATCAGCAAATTTCACAGAATCATCTGCTATGCAATTGTATCTCTTCTGAAATTATCTCATCAAATCCATCTGGAAAGATTTTTTGCATCTAAAAGAGATACTTGACTTATGTATTTTTGTGGAGGCCATGTTAAATTCAAGGATGGGACTAAAGAGCCATCACTAGAAATGGATGAAGACTTGCAAATCGCACAAATGTGAGAAAATGACTTGTTCTCAAGAAAGGACAGGGTAATATCTTCAAAAACAAGGAGCTACATGTTCTCATAAAGGACACAACATGGCCAAATTTCTGCATGACCTTGAAGAATTACCCAAACCTTCATAAATAATTATTGCTTATTGAAGTCAAAAGAAAACCAGTTTGAGTTTCTATAGAGAAGGTCATTACTCAAATCTAGATGGTCTCTTAGCTTGGTGACACAGGCTAATGAAGAACACACTTGCTCAGCACACAAAGAATCAGGGCATTGGCTAAGATTAAGAACTCAAGAGACAACAAGTGCTGGCGAGGATGTGGAGAAAGAGGAACACTCCTCCACTGTTGGTGGGATTGCAAAATGGTAAAACCGCTCTGGAAATCAGTTTGGCGGTTCCTCAGAAAATTGGGCATGTCACTTCCAGAGGACCCTGGCATATCACTCCTGGGCATATACCCAGAGGATTCCCCTGCATGCAATAAGGACACATGCTCCACTATGTTTATAGCAGCCTTGTTTATAATAGCCAGAAATTGGAAGGAGCCCAAATATCCCTCAAAGGAGGAATGGATACAGAAAATGTGGTATATTTATACAATGGAATACTACTCAGCAATTAAAAATAATGAATTCATGCAATTTGTAGGTAAATGGTTAGACCTGGAAAATATCATCCTGAGTGAATTAACCCAATCACAAAAGAATGCACATGAAATGCAATCACTGATAAGTGGATATTAATGAGCCCAGAAGCCCTAAATACTCAAGACACAAATAGCAAGTCAAATGATTCCCAAGAAGAAGAAAGGAGAGGACCCTGGGCCTGTAAAGATTGCATCCAGTTTAGTAAAGAAACCGAGGGGGGGGAGGGGGAATGATTGGGGAACAGTTGGGGGGGGGAGAGGAACTATGGGAACTATGGTGGGTGGGAACAGGGAAAGGGGAAAGCCTTTGGAATGTAAACATAGAATATAGAAAATTAAAAAAAAAATTAAAAAAAGTAAAAAAAAAAAGTTTTATGGATCTTCTCCACAGATACCACATTTCCCCTTGCAGTAAGCTTGATAACAGAATGCTGAGTGTGATATCAAGATACCCAAAGCATTGTGCAAACTTATATTAGTTTACCTACCTGCCCACAGAATACACAGCTGTGCTGTCTTCAGGTTTGAGGGGAGGTGAACCATTGTTCCATGCAGTGTCAAAAGTAGGCAACATAAATCAGGTTTCATAAATAAGCTATTTGGTGTACCCAATTGACTAAAAAATAATTATGCTCTACTGTGCAATTGTTGTTCTGTGGAAGGAAACAGGGCTTCCAAGCTTTTGAAAGAAAAGTGATTATTTGGTCTGATATAAGGCACATTTTCTCCTTCCATCTTCCACTGTGCAGTAAATGTTTTGTAAAAATTTCATGTTAAGCCTGTAACATGAATATTGCCTACTATAAGGATTTTTGATGGTTTTTCTTTTACCTTTCATTTCACACTGATTTTTTTGATTAAGTCTCTTCATTCCCCAATATTTTAGATCTCACTTATACAGGTAGGAGACATCAATGAAAATACCATGAGTTGCTTATGTCCTTGATACATGTCATTGAGCAAAAAACATGTAAGATATAAGGTTTGGGTAGAAAGACATGAAGTAACAGTTTTAGTATTTATTGTCTGCTTAATTATATTTTAATAAAAATGGTAGTACCATATATTACAAACACTACCCTTCAGAGACCTCTGGAACTATTAGCATGACACTCCCAAGAGTATACCAATATCTGTTTCAGTATCATGAAAGAACATCAAAGAAGTGTTCAACATCTGTGAATGTTGTGAGCTTTTTCAGATATTTCTGCTGAGTCAAACACAAAAATCAAGAATCTAATTAAAAGGAAAGCTTGTACTTAGAGTGTTTTCAGTTCTATACATAATCCTGTTTGTGGAATTATTAAATGTTGATTGTCTGAATTTCAACAAATTTTAGCAAACATCAGGACTAGATACCATACTTGTTTTGACATTTTGCCTATTAAATATACATTTTATATGAAAATGTCTTTCTTATACATAATCAACAGGATTCTTAACATTTACCATCCTGCATGTAAACATGCTTCTTAAGAGCAAGGGATGGTCTGGGTCTCCCAGCTCATAAATCTTGAATGTAAATCAAAATTCATTCTTTGGCAATTTTTTTTCATTCCCTATTGTGACAATTTTAAATTGGTTCCTTGTTTTTAAGTTTGGTCATGACTCTGGGAAAGAAAATTAAGAAAATTGAGCTGTATCTTCAATTTATCTTGATTGGGATTAATTTTGAGATAAAATTGTCTCTCGCTTGAGTTCTTCCACTCTATTTTGGGGTTTTTATTACAACTGTGTAATCTTACATACAAATCTCAGGGCTTCTATATTCAGTTTTTCATATGCACAAAACTACCCTCTTTTTCTGATCCACCTCAAATGTAGTAAAAGAAGAAGGAATTTGAATCGTCTGAGTGGTGCCATTGTTCAATGTCTGGATTTCTTCAAAGAATGCCACAGACTGTGCATTGGTGCTTTGAGGTTTATCCATTTCTTGGTTGCCTTTTGAATCCCCAGGGATGAACCATTTAAATCTATATTTCTTTAATTCAGAGCCAAAATTAGTTTCTGCTGTTTTGTTGGCCTGATTTGCGGTGTTAGAAAATTATCTTCTCTTTATTAAGGAAATTACCTTAAAAGGGGGAAAACACCTAAAATTCAGGTAGTTCAAATTTTTTTGGTCTTTATTCTGGCCATTTAAAAAAAAACTAAAGCCTACTTAAACCTTTTTATAAAACAGGGGACATAGATGAGTCAGAAGTGGATGGCAATATTTGACATAAACTTAAATATACTATTTATCTTGAAAAAGAAGATAACACTCAATTATCTTTGAAGAAATTTGATACAGTAAGTTTTGAGCCTGTAGAATTGTTCATTTTAACTACCATGCATATATTTATCCTTATTCTCTATGTTACTTTCAATCATTCATTTTAACCCTCTCTTATATATACTAAGTACTTGTTTCATATATTATTCTCTTACACAACTCTGTGGTGATCTTCGATCTGTTCTTTTCACAATCCCAGGTTTTTAATGAAGTTCTCCTAAGTATCATTTAATGGATAATTCTATTTTAGGAGGAATTTTCAATGAATTTTTTGATCTGGATAGAAATATTCCAGGAGTTGCATTATCCACTATAGTAACCCATAGCCATTGTGGTTACTTGAAATATAGCTAGTCCACACAAAGCATTGGATGTTTACTTTTGTTTAAACTTAATTGTCCTAATTTAAAATGGTCAAATATCTATAGGAACTGTGAGATTGGGCAGTGAAGAGTTAACCACTCCCCCCCAATCTCTGGGAAGTCAATCACACATGATTATTTTAAAACTACAAATTTTATTTTTCAGGATAATATTCTTTAGGTTTAATATCCACAAGTATCTACTGTTCAAAGTTGCATTTCCTTATCTCTTTCAGAATGTACTATCAGCAACACAGGATATTATGGCAGGGTAAAATTCTCATCTATGCCTTGTCGTACTGACATCCTCTTAGGAACAGAGCACTTTAGTGAAATTACTAGGTCAGCACACTTGTGAATAACATTTTAAATCAGAAATCAAGATACTTCATTAAGCCTGGGCAGATTTTAATAGCATAAAGATAGATTGGCTTGTGCCAAGATTTAAAATAAACATTTTATAGATGAATTATGCCTCCGAGTGTTTAAACATAGATGATCTACATACAGAGTCAATTCTTAATTATCCTTCTCAATCTTCCTTGAATAGAAAAATCTTACCTCAGGCTCTCTGCTATTGCTACCTGCTTGCTCTTCTGTGCCTGCAACGATCTACAGGCCTGACTTCCTCTCCTCCTCTGAAGCTGCACCATCAAAAACCTGTTAGTGAAATAAGCACAAACCACTCTCATTCTGTTCGACAAGCATCCATGTATCCTTCAACACTTCCCAGTCCCCATATCTGCCATTGTTTCCCACATATTACGTATTAATACCTGTCATTCTATATAATGTTTTCAACTTATTTATGTTATCTCTAGATATTAAATTCTTTGGGTCTTATTTCTTTTTTTTTTTCCTTTCACTGATCATCACCAGCTGGAACACTGAGCCAGGTTGTTAAAAACCCATATTAAACATGAGATACTGTCCAAATGACTTAGTGGATGTCTAATTCATGGACTGAAAGTAGTAAACTCTTTTATGCAAGAAGCCAGATAATGTGTATTTAATGATTTACAGAAAGCATACGTTCTCTGTCATGAATTCTTTACAAACTGTAACAACTTTCTTAGCTGGCAGAGAATATAAAAACAAACTATGGGCCAACATTAACCCACAGGCCTTAATTTGCCAACTCCTGGTTCAATATAACAGAGATACATAGCAATAGTATACCTAAAAGATACCTAATCCTAGAGGTGCATGTATTTAACACTGTGCCCATACTGGGCCCATCTGCTTTCTATGAAAGAGGAAACATGCATAGATGATCAGCTCAGACACGTTGGAAAAGCACATCCCTTCCCCAGTCTTTGAAAATTGTTATTCTCAGTCTCTCATAAAACATTAATGTAAAATGATGCTTGTTCCATAGTTTTGGTAATAGATCATGAACTCCATTTAAGAAACCAAATAAAGGGTTATTGACTTTTATGTCCCCAAAATGTTCACAGAACTGATTTTTACACGCAAACTTTGAGAGCTCAGGAAATCACTGAAACATCTTATGAAGACTTTCTTCTCTTTAGATGTGCTGTCACTATTTGCTCCCATTTGTAGATCTAATAGGATCAAAATATTTGCTCTAAATAGTCTTACCATTTAACTTATTGTTATCTGTCACAGAAAACTAGAATGAAGAACTATACCTCGGAATGTCAGAGAATACATAAAAACGTTTGTTGTGCCCTAACTTCAGGCGTACTAGTTGCATGGCAATTGGCATTTCATCATACAGAGAAAAATTATTACTTTCTTAGGCTTTTAGCAATCAATTTCATGATATCCACAGATTCTTCTAAGATAGTGTAGTCTGTCTTCTTCCATTTTAGCCATTAAAAATCCTTAATGTAACTTGAACCAAAACAGCATTTCTACTGGGTGCCATTAAAAAGCATAGGATTCACCAACATTTCTCTACATCTTCTCAATATAAACTACTACCAACTTCATAAATATAAGTTCTGTTTTAGAGGAATTAAGGTAGCCATTTTATTAATATTCAAGTGCAATGTCCTGAAGGTATAACTTACCTCAGATAAGCCACTAATGACGCACAATACTAACAATTTTTCCAAAGTGTCAAAGTATGAAACAATGAGTTTATCGAGATTAATTTCAAGACTATGGGTAGAGGGTTCCTTACCGGGGCATGAAAATTATCAAAGGGATATTGGTTGCAGCCTGGGTGGTGATCCATGCAGACTGTAACCCTAGAGAACTATGCAAGAGTTGTCAGAGACTCTCTAGGTAGCAGGCATTCCTCCAGACAGCTCTCTTCTATGCTCTTCAGAAACTGTTTACTACTTCCATTACCCCAGTGAGTAGCACTCCATAAATCTTGTAAACTTCAGCTTTCCCAGACATGGGGACTCCAGTCTCAGGAGACTTCCCACTCCCTCTAGATGGTAATGTTTCAATTCCAAGGAAATGGGCACACGAAACTGTTAGTTCTATAAGTTTATATACTGTATTGTTCATTTCTGTAGATATCAGCTGTGAAGTCTGGGGCTGTATCAATCTCATACGGCTGGGGCATAGCTAATCACTGCTTTTTCAAGCTCTTGTATTTTGTAAAAATAAATAGAAAAATTTGTGTTCATTTTTCTAGTAGGATTCTGCACACTAGCATTTAGGTGGGCATTTGTCAACGTACATAGAAAAGGAAGTTCACAGAGGAAATTGCACGTCCTCCTGCCGAAGGATGTCAGAGAGCGTGTTGTTCATAGAAGCACCATTTCTCAAGTGTGTGTCTCTGCAGAGCACAGTAAATACTGACAACCACTGATCTAGAGAAATTATCTCCCCTGCATGAAAAACACATTCCACATCCATAATAAGTAACCGGGCTGCACATGGTGTTAGTGTACACTCTGAGCATTAATTCACAGGGACTTAAGAAGTAAATCAACTGCATTGGCTCAAGAATATCTAAGCTGAAAGTGGTTATTTTGTCTGGTTAATCACATTCTACTTAGCCTTCTAAGAGGGAAATGAAGATAACGTTGTGGCAAACATTGTCCAGATTAGCTATGTCAAGGTCAAATTGCTGTGCACTGTTAGGAATTGCTGGAAGTTAAAATAAGAAGAAAAGCCGAGACAGACATGGGGGTATGACAGTCATTTGTATAGATATGGATTGTTACCAAAATAAAATAAGACAGAACAAATCCTGATTTATCTGTCTGATGATTCATGAATCCTATTGCCCTTCAGGAGACATCTTCATTCTGTTTTGTCACATTTTTAGATAAAGAAAAAAACAGTATATATCCAATTACTCAAACACTACATAATATTAATAGTTCTGAATTTAAGATACACAGCAGACATCTGAGGCCCAATAAATTATAGAAAAGGGAGGTTTTTGCAAGCTGTATCTTTTTTTCTTCTAAATATAATACATTTTTAAAGATTGGAGTGCATATCACATGAAGTTAATAAAGTAGAAAATAGCACTATTTACCTTCATGAAATAATGTGTCAAGAAATTTACAGTTCACCTCCTTGAAAATCTGTCTTCTTTTGCTTGATTTGTGTAATATTTTTGATCCAGAGCAAATGGAGAATGTAAAAAGGTGAGATATTTTTCAATTCTTTCAATTTATTTCCTGACCTTTTTTTTTGTTGTTGTTGTTTTTGGCTTCTATATCAATAGTTGCAGAATTTTTAAATAGTGTGTCTGATAAGAATACAGGAGAACCTGTAAGACAAAAACTTGTGGTTCTGGAACTGGTTCATCCTGCTTCTCTTTTATGGTCCTATATGTCACAGTGTGTGATAATCTGTCCTCCTTGTCCCGACTCCTCACTTGTCTTTACCTTTTCTATATGATTGTATCAAAGACAAAAAGTGTCCTGTTTGCATTTCTATAGCCTACCTCATTGTCATCAATAATTTATACTGGAATGAGACAATAGTGAAGAAAAGAATATTGGCAATTTTACATCACTTTTTTCTTACCCATTTTCTCATATCAAAGTAAAATATGAAAGTCAGCTTCCCAAGACATCTTTTAGTTTTTTGTTAAAATTCCTGGAACTTTCATGCTCATGTATCTGTCGCTATACACATTCACAGTAAACCAAAGAAGGAAGCTTAAATAATTTAAGGACAAAAACTTTTGCTGATTTTTTTTATAAATGCAACCAGTTGTTTCTTCTATGATACTCAACACTATAGAGTAATATGCTTTACTTTTTGTACGACTAACTTTCTATTTGTTGATTTCTTCCCTGATTCAAGTGTTTTTGCTATCTTGATGTCTCTATAAACTTTATAATGAAATGTTAAAAATCTTTCCAGTTGGATTTTTATCAGCCCAAGAACCTAATTTAAATGAGTGTAAATCAGCAATGTTTTCAAACAGCTAGCCAATTTCTTGTTGTGGATGGGCTTGGTGCTGTTCTTGTGAACCAATCCCCTAATGAATTAAAGGATCCAAACCTGGGAAAGTAGGCGGGACTTCCCAGTTGAAAGGAGAAAGAGAAGAAGCAGGAGAGAGTTAGGGTCCTTTGGAGCAGGGACAGTATCATGGGTAAGATGTTGCTGCTAGAGTGTCCTAGTATCATGGCTGATCCACAAGGATCTGCCATCAGAGGGTTCAGATTTTAATAAGTCTTACAAGATTAGGTTTTAGTTGTTGTGCACAGAGATTGATTTACCATTGTTTCTGAACTAAGTTTGTGTTGCATTTTCCTTTATACAACAGCTTGTCTGGGTTCAAGAGAGAAAGGTATGGCAGCACAGCATGGGTTTGCCAGATGTGTACCACAAAGGCCATGTAGGATTTGAAGCACTGGGTTGGCATTGGTAGACCAGCCCATGGGAACCTAGCAAGCTGAATGGAGAGATCGTGGAGTTCTGAGTGAGAGTCTTCAAGGGATAAAAACAGGTCAGCCAACAAGGCCATCCTCTGCTGCATAAGTATCTGGAGCTGTGGATCCCTCCATGTGTAGTCTTTGGCTAGTGGTTTAGTCCCTGGGAACTCTGGGAGCATTGGGTGGTTCATATTGTTATTCCTCCTATGGTGCTGCAAACCTCTTCAGCTCCTTGGGTCCTTTCTCTGGATCCTCCATTGGGGACCCTGTGCTCAGTTCAATGATTGATTGAGAGTGTCCCCATCTGTATTTGTCATGCACTGGCAGAGTCTCCCAGGTGACGGTTATATCAGGAGGGGAGGACCTTGGTCCTGAGAAGGATGGATGTCCCAGTATAGGAAAATACCAGGACAGGGAAGTAGTAGTAGGTAGATTGGTGAGCAGAGGAAGGGGGGTGGGTTAGGGGATTTTCAGGAGGCATAGCAGGAAAGGGGACAACACTTGAAATGTAAATAAAGAATATATCTAATAAAAATAAAAAAGAAAAACAAACAAACAAATAAAAAAACAGGTCATTCATTGCTCACCAGTGCATGACTGTGCATGACTGGCCAGTCCATACAGGCAAAGGTACAGGTGCGGAACATACTAGTTCTTTCTTTCTTTCTTTCTTTCTTTCTTTCTTTCTTTCTTTCTTTCCTTTCTTTCTTCCTTCCTTCCTTCCTTCCTTCCTTCCTTTCTTTCTTTCTTTCTTTCTTTCTTAATATTTCCCTCAAGAATTTCTTAGAGTAAGTAACCATGAACAAGCATCACTGGGAAAGATGTGAGTAAACCAAATTTGAAATATTGCTGAAAATTAGGTCTCAGATCCCAGAGCAATGTCTGGGATGCCTATTTAACATATTGAAGCAGTCTTAGCCAACAGGTTTTCCTGGCATCCCTCAGTCCCTACCTGTTACAGGGTATGGCTGATATACCTTGCTCCCTACCCTAAATTTCTCCAGCCCAGATGCTGAGATGCCTTCCCCTGAGTTGCTCTTCCGTGAGCTACTCACGCCTATGCAAACCATATCCAGCCTACTCTTGTCTACTCCTTACTTCTCTGGCCTCTTGGTCTTGTAGTCTCCCCCCTGAGTTGCTCTTCCGTGAGCTACTCATCCCTATGCAAACCAACCATTTTGGTTATCCAGCCCACTCCTGTCTACTCCTTACTTCTCTGGCCTCTTGGTCTTGTAGTCTCCTAGTTCTTTCCTCTTCCCTATTTACTCTCCTCACATGACCAGTCTCAGGGTCATGTTCACTCTGGACTCTCTCATATGTCTCTGTCTATGGCTATGATCCCTCTTATCATCAACCATGCCTAGGCGCAGTCATGCCCTTTCTTTTTTGTTTACTTTTATCACAAAAACAACATAAAATTTTATAAGCAAAAGGATACTGGAGACAATTGTCAAAACTTTAGACATATTTATGACATTGGGAGACTGATCAATTTTTAAGCTATGACTTAAAAACACTGAAGTTGTATTCAGCCACAGAATTTTTCCCTAGAGAATTTTTATCACTACAAAACATCTTGAATTTTTTTATTGCTTCCATTTCCCTCAAGTTCTACCAAACTAAATTTCTTTTCTGTTAAGTGGCTTTTTAAATTTTCTGAAAATGGCTTTTAAAAAAACAAAAAACAAAAACAATATATTCGAAATCCAGTTTCCTGTCCAACAGATCTTCTCAATCATCCCACATACCAAACCCAGAAATTAGAGAAAATTAAAGCAAGCAAGTCAGTATAGGATAAAGAAAAAGACCTAAAGTAAAAGCTCAAGAAATACATATAGATGCAATTATATAGATTAAGAACCTGTGAGGGGAGCCATGACAAAGCCTTATGCATTATAAGACAAAGAACCTCCAATAGTATCATTGAGTTTGTTTTGGTGTTGGGTACCTATTGCTGGGCATAGAGTATGGGACCTGACCTTAATAGTGGTTTGTATGTTCAGTGAGAGTTACCTGAAGAAAACTTACCTTGACTTTGCTATTGATTTTTAGTTGGACATAGCTTCTGGGTTACAGATATGGGCTTTTATCTACCCCCCCCGGTCAATGCTGCGGGGCAATCAGGTCAGGACCAGTGCAGGCCTTGTGTGCATGCTACCACAGTCTTCACGAGTTTGTATGTGCATCAGTCCTGCTGTGTTTAGAAGACTTTGTTTCTTTGGTATCTCTGTCTCCTCAGGCTTTTACAATCTCTCTGCCACCTCTTCCACAGGGTTCCCTGACCTCCAAATGGAAGGAATTGTTGGAGACAAGGCATTAAGACTGTGTGTTTCACAGTTTTTCACTCTGTACAATTGTCTGGCTGTGGGTCTGTTTTCATTCCTATCTACTGCAGAAGGAAGTTCTCTGATTGTGGCTGAGCAAGGCACTGATCTACAAATTTAACAAAATGTCCTTGTTAGTCATTTTATTGTTAAGTTCCTTAAGCAAAACAGTACTGCCAAACTGATTTTTATGCCTTTTCATTCTGACTGTAAATCCAATATGATAACCTTAATTCGACAAATGTTACCACTTATTTTATTGTTGAACCATAGTCTTTAAAGTCCCTGCTCCATCTGGCAAGTTTGTCTGTTCCTCTTTTTGAACATTCCTTTCTTATCTGTCCATGACTTCTATTTGCCTTCTAATTCTTTATAATTCTTTCAGTTCCTGGGTACTATGTCCAGTGACTTAATTTCTATGCTGAAAAATATTTCCGTGTTTACAAATTTTGCACCCTTATTCTTTCTTCTTTCTTTGTTATAATCTCTTACTGTAAAACTTTTCATTTCATAATAAACAATTATAGTTTTTCCCGAGTCTCTTCCTTCACAAAATACCAGGATATATGTGAACTCTTTACAAACCTTAATTGAGTAACTGCCAAAGATTTCTAAATCAACATCTACCAAAAGGAATTAAATTTAAATTCTCAGAAGAAGTACAGTGTGGTGGTTAAAATTTGGTTCTTGAGCTACACACTGTTTGTGCTCGCTTTAACTTTAATCATTCATTATTACCCTATGCCAATTTTTAACTTCTTTGTACATCAGTATCTTTATCTATAAAATGAAGAAAGGCTAGTACTAATTCATCAAAGTAGGCATCTGCTTCTCATAGATTAATATATTCTAATGGTTTAGCTCACTACTTAGGAAGCATTCAATAAAACATTATCATTTACCTTTATTTTTTTAAATATATTATTTTTATTTTGTTTTGAGCCAAAATCCCATAGTATTACCCAGACTGGCCTTGGTCTTAGAATCCTTTGCCTGAGTCTACAGAATAGCTAAGATTCATATTTCGTTGTTTTTTTTTTCATTTTTTTTATTGGATATGGGAAGACCTTTGAGGACATTGGCTCAGGGGAAAAATTCCTGAACAGAACACCAATTGCTTATGCTCTAAGAGCAAGAATAGACAAATGGGACCTCATAAAATTACAAAGTTTCTGTAAGGCAAAAGACACTGTCAAAAGGATAAATTGGCAACCAACAAATTGGGAAAAGATCTTCACCAACCCCACATCCGACAGAGGGCTAATATCCAATGTATACAAAGAACTCAAGAGGTTAGACCCCAGAAAGCCAAATAACCCTATCCAAAAATGGGGTACAGAGCTAAACAGAGACTTTTCACCTGAAGAAATTCGGATGGCTGAGAAACACCTTAAAAAATGTTCAACATCATTAGTCATTAGGGAAATGCAAATTAAAACAACCCTGAGATTTCACATCACACCAGTCAGAATGTCTAAGATTAAAAACTCAGAAGACATCAGGTGTTGGCGAGGATGTGGAGAAAGAGTAACACTCCTCCACTGCTGGTGGGAATGCAAGCTGGTACAACCACTCTGGAAATCAGTATGGCGGTTCCTCAGAAAACTGGACGTGATACTTCTGGAGGACCCAGCCATACCACTCCTGGGAATATACCCAGAAGATTCCCCAGCATGCAATAAGGATACATGCTCCACTATGTTCATAGCAACCTTATATATAATAGCCAGAAGCTGGAAAGAACCCAGATGTCCCTCAACAGAGGAATGGATACAAAAAATGTGGTATATATACACAATGGAGTACTATTCAGCCATTAGAAACAATGAATTCATGAAATTCTTAGAGAAATGGATGGAGCTGGAGAACGTCATACTAAGTGAGGTGACCCAGTCTCAAAAGAATACCCATGGTATACAGTCACTGATAAGTGGATATTAGACTAGAAGCTTGGAACACCAAAGTCATAAATCACATATCAAGTGATGTCTCACAAGAAGAAAGGAGTGGACACTGGTGCTAGAATGGACCAAAACATCATTGTGGAGGAGTACAAGAACAGTGAGGTGGGAGGGGGTGGATGAGGGAGCAGGGGGAGGGAAAAGGGCATGTGGGACCTTTGGGGGTGGGGAACCAGAAAAAGGGAAATTAATTGTAAATATAGAATTTACCTTTATTTTTATTGTAAACTTGCTTTACTCCAGGGCTGCCACCAGTGTTTGCCCAATTGCCCATCGGAGACCTTGAGCCTATTCTCCCAACTTCCTTTCTATATGGAGACCTCCTTCCTTATCAAATGTTTCCTCATCTTCTGTTGAACATTTCTTAAACTTCATCAGTGCTTCTCATTTCATATTTCCATCAGGTTGTCTGTCTTATATTTGTCTATTCTTGATTTCAAAACAGGACTATTACTTTTTTCAGAATCCGCATCTACTGATTGCACTTTGAAATAAGCCAAACATCCTTGCATACAAAGATCATAGTCTGTCTGTTCACAGCCACTAGCTTCCAGTGCTGTGCCCAATACTGCTTTCTTAACCCAAGCCTCTGTTTAAACAATTTGTCTAAAGTCTCTTGTCTACCTGGAAGATTCATATTCTTTCTCTAAGTAGTATTTCAAAGTTGACTCTTCTCTAGCCTCCCTCTCTAGAAAAGATTCCTAGCTTACCTGTACTTCTCACACTGTTAGAGGCTTTTCAGATTCTACTGACATTCCTTCGTTGGCAATTGTAACTTTAGGTTGTAGTCTTCTTAAAGAAAAGAAGCTATACCTTTACCTGTGTGTTTTCATTAATAATAAATCACTCAGCATCATATTTACTAATAAAACTAGGGAAGTTATATTTCCTTATGAAGATTATTCATGTAAGTGGGGAGGCTTTGTTCCACATAGTAACTTATGGACATGGACTGATATAGATGCTGTAACCCAACTCAAGATTGTAAAGTTTGGGCAGAGAAAATTCATTCAGCCAATAAAAAGGGGAAAGAGAGGGAAAGCTGGGAAATGACTATTTTTTAGAATAAGATATCATATTTTGTTCATAAAGGAACTCATCTATTGATAAAAGAAGCTAAAAAATTAATCCATAAATGCTTTAAGTAAATTAAACCAATTCCTTAGTCTTTAATGTTCAGGACATATTTTCATCACCTAGAAATCAAATGCATACCATTGCAAGCAAATACTTGAAATTATTATCTTTTCTTTTTTCTGTAACATATATTTTAAAAGACTTGATAAATATAATTTACTTGCTTATTATAGTATAATTTCAATATTACTAATTACATAATATATGGTATATTTCTAAACATATGTATTTATGTTGATTAAAGGGAGGGACCTTAGATGAAATACCTGAAATTAGAAAGAGGGAACATATATTTTTTTAAACTCCAGATTTTATTCCCCTCCCAGTCTACCCTCCAGCTGTTCCAAATCCCATACCTCCTCACCAACCCCCTCCCCACTGTCTCCATGAGGATGTCCCCAGCCCCACTCCACCAGACATCTAAACACCCTGGGACCAACAGTCTCTTGATGGTTAGTTCCATCATCTCTGCACTAAACCCATACCCTACAGTCCTCCATTGTATATGTGTTGGAGCCCCATAACAGCTAGTATATGCTGCCAGGTTGGTGGTCCAGTGTTTGAGAGATCTCCAGGGGTCCAGTTTAGTTGAGACTGCTGGTCCTCCCACAGAGTTGCCCTGCCCTTCAGCTTCTTTCAGCTTTTCCCTAATTCAACCACAGGGTTCAGCAGCTTCTGTCCATTGGTTGAGTGCAAATATCTGCATTTGACACTTTCAGCTGCCTGTTGGGTCTTTTGGAGGGCAACCATGATAGGTCCAGCCCTTTTGTGAGCGCTCCATAACCTCAGTAATAGTGTTAGGTTTTGGGGCATCCCTTTGAGCTGGATCCCACTTTGTGCCTGTCACTGGACATTCTTTTCCTCAGACTCTTCTCCATTTCTATCTCAGAAGTTCTTTCAGACAGGAACAATTATGGGTAAGAGGATTGACCGTGGGATGGCAATCCCTTCCCTCACTTGATACCCTGTCTTCCTGCTGGAGGTGGATTCTACAAGTTCCATCTCTCCACTGTAGGGCATTTCATCTAAGGTCCCTCTCTTTGACTCATGAGAGTCTCTCATCTCCCAGATCTCTGGTACATTCTGGAGGATGCCCCCAACCTCTTTCTTCCTGGTTTCCATTCTCTATGCTGGCCCTCAAGGATTTCAGTCCATCAATTTGTCTAAGAATTTCATGAATACATTTTTTTTAATTGCTGAGTAGTATTCCATTGTATAAATATACCACATTTTCTGTATCCATTCCTCCATTGAGGGATATCTAAGTTCTTTCCAGCTTCTGGCTATTATAAACAAGGCTGCTATGAACATAGTGGAACATGTGTCTTTGTTGCATGCAGGAGAATCCTCTGGGTATATGACAGGGTCCTCCGGAAGTGTCATACCCAATTTTCTTAGGGACCGCCAGGCTGATTTCCAGAGTGGTTTTAACTTCTTGCAATCCCACCAACAGTGGAGAAGGTTCCTCTTTCTCCACATCCTCGCCAGCATCTATTGTCTCTTGAGTTTTTAATCTTAGCCATTCTGACTAGTGTGAGGTGAAATCTCAGGATTGTTTTGCTTTTCGTAAATGCAATACTCTCAGGCATGGGATCTGTCCTTGGGTGCTTGATCCACCCAGTGAAACTCTACTTGAGAAATGTGATTTTACCTTTCTAGCATCTATCAACTTCAAGAAGCTTTGGTTAGGTGTGGAATGCTGTATATAATTCTTCCCTCATTTTGGGAACCAGTTCTGGCTTGAATTTCCAAAGGTCTTATATGTGCTGCCATAGTCTTTGTAAGTTTATATGCAATTTGGCATCAGTCCTATTGTGTATGAAAGACAGTGTTTCCTTTGACTCATCCAAACTCTCTAGCTACCATAATCTTTTCAGCTCCTCTTACGCATTGATTCTTGAGCCTTGAGGGCAGGAGTTTGATAAAGACATCCCATTATGACTCACTGCTTCAGTGTCTCTTGAGTCCAGCTATGTATCTCTGTTTTTGTTAATAATTATTACAAAAGAAACTTCTATGATGTATGTTGATTAAGGCACTATTATATGGCTATAGCAGAATATTATTAAGAATAATCTTGTTGCTTTGTTCCTTTAGCAAAATGATAGCATTAGATTTTTCCCTAGATCCATGGACTATACAATCTTAAGTTCTTGACTAATTTAGAAATGTCAGGCAGGGTCCTCCAGAAGTGCCGTGCCCAGTTTTCTGAGGAAACACCAGACTGATTTCCAGAGTAGGTGTACCAGCTTGCAATCCCACCAGCAGTGGAGGAGTGTTCTGCTTTCTCCACATCCTGGCCAACACCTGCTGTCTCCTGAGCTTTTAATCTTAGCCATTCTGATTGGTGTGAGGTGAAATCTCAGGGTTGTTTTGATTTGCATTTCCCTAATGACTAATGATGTTGAACATTTCTTAAGATGCTTCTCAGTCATCCAATTTTTTTCAGGTGAAAATTCTTTGTTTAGTTCTGTACCCCATTTTTAATAGGGTTGTTTGGCTCTCTGGAGTCTAACTTCTTGAGTTTTTTGTATATATTGGATATTAGCCCTCTGTTGCATATACCCAGAGAATTCACCAGCCTGTAATAAGGATACATGTTCCACTATGTTCATAGCCACCCTATTTATAATAGCCAGAAGTTGGAAAGAACTCTGATGTCCCTCAATGGAGGAATGGATATATAAAATATGGTATATATACACAATGGAGTACTATTCAGCCATTAGAAACAATAAATTCGTTAACTTCTTAGACAAATGGATGGAGCTGGAGAACATCATCCTAAGTGAGGTAACCCAATCTCAAAAGAACATTCATGGTAAACACTCATTGATGAGCAGATATTAGCCTAGAAGATTGAAATACCTAAGACACAATCCACATATCAAATGATGTCCAAGAAGAAGGAAAGAAGGGCCCCTGACTCTGGAAAGGCTTAATGCAGCAGTGTAGAGAAATACCAGAGCAGGGAAGAGGGAAGGGGTGAATGGGGAAAGAGGGGGAAGGAAGATGTCTTATGGGACTTGCAGGGAGGGTGGAGCCTGTCAAGGGAGAAATCATATGAAATGTAAATTAATATATCAAATAAAATTTAAATAAAAGAAATGTCAGGCATACAGTGGGCCTTACATCCAAGCAAAAATTCATTGTTTACCCTCCAATGTTGTACTAGTATATCTTGTAGGCAAGTCACTATTGTATATTACATGGTTCTTAGCTCTAATCTCACAACAAACTCCATAAACCTCTGGTTCCAACACTCTTGCCACCCCTACTTCATCAGTGATCTCTGAGCTTTAAGGGCTTTATTCCTCTCCTGTTCCATTGTAGTATACATTCTTTTAGAAATGGGTTTCATAACCTTGTATTTTGTTTGGTGGTGGTTTTCTGTTATGCTCCCTATTTGCTGCAGAGAGACATTTCCTGGATGATAGGTAAGAACTACATAGTTGCCAAAACATGAGATGAAACCCATTTCTAAAAGAATATATAATATAACTCCTGCCCTTAAAGATCAGAGATCACTGGTATGCTAGATGCTAAATTCAATACTTCAAAAATGCTGTGATGCCAGTACAATTTTCTACATTTACTCCTGCAAGAGTTGTATATTGCACATGATAAACTAAATGTATCTGCTCACGTGACCAGTTCTTATTTCCATTTCCTTTTCTTTTATACAATCACCTTCAAAATTAATTAATACTAATTGTCATCAAAGCATCCCAAAGGATCAGTTTTTATAATTTGCCCTTTGATTTGCAGTAGATTGAGCAGAAGGTGGACCATAATTCAGAAAAGGGTAGGTAGATTATTTTAACTACTAGTAGTATATTTTTAGTTATATTATAGACTCATAAATCAGCAAACTTTGCATTTGTTTCAGCTTTATTCCTATGCCCTACAGTCACCTCAGGGAAACTTAATTGGTTTATTACCTGTAATCAATTTAGCCATTCATTAGTCAACATAGAAATATTTATTCACAAGAAGCAGTAGTTAGTTAAATCACACGGAAGAGTACAATCACCTATTTGGTGTTCACGGATGTTGTTCTTTCAATTAGTAGAAATAAACATAAAACCTAGAGAGGCATGAACACAAGTAGAAGATATTCTTAGGTGTATTATTCATGTCACCAAACTAAAAGCATTAAGCTACCACCTACATCTTATATTAGGCAAAGTGAGGTGGTAAATTTTTTAAGACCTATGTCTTGTTGCTATAATGTATGTCAAGGCTTCAGTGGTATTTCTTGACCTTGGAAGATTTTGTTCAGTTCTCTCTCTCTCTCTCTCTATATATATATATATATATATATATATATATATATATATATATATACTGGATTGGTCTTAAACTTACATAAAGATTGGGTGGGTTAGGATCTTTGAGAAATTGTTAAGGTATACTTGTTTCATAGAGATGTGGTATTGATTTGTCAATGAAGCTTGAAGACTTACATGGCAATGGATTTTTGCTTTTGTCTAGCTATGAACATGAAGGTATTTTTTTGAGAGAATAAATGTTAACAATAATGAAAAGGCTAAGAGAAATTGTAAAAAGATTACTATAATAGAAGGAAAGAGAATCTCAGTTTTGTACATCTGTGTACCTGTCTTAGAAGAATGTTTTATTTTGCTGTTACTGGTATATTTTTTTTTCACAAACTGTTATCATCGTAGTAAAAGCCAAAAGCAGTTTCAAGGGAGACACAAAGCATTGTGGAAATATCAGGAAATAGAAAAAAATCGTTGATTGGTTTGGTCATTTAAAAATCTGGTCTCAGAATTGCTTTTGTGCAGTTTCAGTAGTTAGGTTCAGGATTGAATAAGTCCACAGAAATTACACATTTAAATGACACTTTAATCAACAGCATAACGGCACCAATTTTCTGGTGACTACAAAAGTAGAACTACTTTAGAGTTACAATATTATATGCATGTATACACTCTCTTTTTAGTAATGATGCAACCATTTGTACTGTTAGTTACTACTAAACATGGTCCTACATGTACTTTATCTCTAAGAAACTTGATCTTTATTTAGATACTCAAAATAATTGTAGACATACAATTGAAACCAAAATGAACAAAATACCATATGGCTATACAAAGCAGCAATAAGAGTCAATACAGTAGTCAAAAAGATGTGTAAATTAATTGTGGTGTGTTCTTACAGTAAAATATCAAATGGCAATGAGATGAAAAACTACTTACTATAGCAAAACCTATGAATGAATGCACATGTATCATGGTGTGTAAAAGGAAAATATAGGAATGGACACATATGAGATTCCATTATATAAATTTGACCACATCCCAATATATTTAAAGTTCCGATTATGAGGAGAGGCATTCCTTTTATATGGCACTTGAGAAGCTTCTGGAATATGGAAACATTGAAAATTTTGAAAGCAATGCTACCTATGCAAATACAATACTTTTTGAAAATATACTGAGTTACTACACATAATTGCTGGAGTCTTGTGTCTGTGAGATATATCAACACAATGTGTAAACTTCAATGGTAACTTAAGAACATGTAGAAATATTCAGGCACAAAAGTGAACCAGACTTGTCTGCATTCAATAATGCTGAAGGGCATTAAAATACATGATAGTTTATCATAGAAAGAGCTAACCCCTCTTTGTTTTCAAATTTGTAAGTAAAAAGTAAACTCTCAAGTTTCATTTATAATATAAAAACATATGAAAGTTTATACTTCTGAAATTTTATGAGACTCGATTCAATATTAAAGAACAATTCAAATAAAATAACACAAACAATGAGTGAATTTTAAGGCAAAATTAAGAGATGCACAAATATTGAAGAGATTAGCTAACATTAATGGAAATGATTTGCTACCTTTATGTCAGCAATGGTAATTCTGCTAGGTCTGTTGATGACATGTAAGTATATTTCAAAAACTTTAGAAAACATATTCCAAATATTTTAAAATGTTAATATACATACCAATCTTGTAACAAAGTCTATCTGCTTCTGGGAATTTAAAATGAAAATGAATATGCATTGATATGCAATGACAGGTATGTTAATCTTCATGGTGGCTTTCCATGTAGTATCTTAAAAAATTGAAAACATACAAATACCAACCAGGAAACAAGTAGATACATGCTTTATGATTTCATCAGAAATATAAAATGAATCTTGAGTTCCTATTCCTTCGGTCCCCCAAGCTCCCTCCACTGATTGGCTGTATTCTCTGCATCCCTCCAAGTCAGCTGCTGGGAGGAGGGGACATGCTAGACCTCTGCTTTCAAGCACAACAGAGTATCATTAATAGTGTCAGGGATTGGTGTCAAGTATTGCCAGTTATTCATGGATGATTCTGTCAGTCTCTGCTCCATCCTCCATCCCTACGTTTCTTGTAGATAGTCTAAATTTTGGGTGAACACTTTTCTGGGTAGGTTGTTGTGCCTCTTGCTCCATTGGGGTTCTTACCTGTCTTCAAGAAGGGGACTCTTCAGGTTCCATATCCCTAATTCTATGAATCTCATCTAAGATCACCTCCCATTAATTCTTGGGTGCCTCCCCTATGTAGATGCCTCCCAACCTCCCCACCCCAATCAGTTGCAGATTTTGACTCATTCTCATGGATATTTGGCCATCTTTTCTGCCCCTTCCCACAACTGATCTTGAAATCCATCATTCCCCTCCCCATTGCTCTCTTACCTAGTTCTCTCCCTCCATCTGCCCTATGACTATTTTATTTCTCCTTCTGAGATTCAATCATCCTCACTTAGGCTTTCTTTCTTACTTAGCTCTTTCTTTCTGTGGAGTGTAGCATGGGTATCCTGTATTATTTGCATAATATTCACTTGTAATATTTCAATTGTAATATTGAACTCAAAAACTTGAGTTCAAACCATGCATATCTTTTTGGGTCTGGGTTACCACACTCAGAATGATATCCACAGTAAGACCAACAGAGTCAACTAACTTGGACCCATTGAGGCTCTAAAAGACTGAACCACCAACCAAATAACATACACAAGGTAGACCTAGGTCACCTGCACAGATGTAGCAGATATACTGCCTAGTCTTCATGAAGCTCTGGACCAACTGGAGTGGGGGCTATCCCAAAAGCTGTTGCCTGTCTGTGGGATATGTTCTTCTAGCTGGACCACCTTATCTGGCCTCGGGAAGAGATGATGTACTTAACCCCACAGACACTTGATGTGCCAAGGCTGGGAATTCCCAGGAGTTCCTCACCCTTTCAGAGGACGAGGAGGGGAAGGATTGTTGAAGGAGGTGACTGGTAGAAGAGACAATGAATAGGATGTAAACTGAATAAATACAAATAAAAAAGTAAAATATGGACAAGAAAAACAAACAGAAACAAAAACAAAACCTATGAATATTGAAAAATTGTTACTCTTTAAACAGGTAAACTATCTGATTCTGTTCATGTAAAATTATAGGCTATGCCAACACAGTGTTAAGGAAAATAAAGCACAAACATGTTTGTGCATTGGGAGATGTGAGCACTCAGGGACAGGAGAGAGAGAGATAATGAGCATGAAGGAAACTTTGAAATGGAGGCATGTGTAGCACCACAATGTCTAGAAGGTTTATGAGTAGATACATACATTAAAACTTTCATAGTAAACTTTAAACATTTAGTATAATAATTATGTCTCAATAAAAGCACTTACAAAAACCCTCTAAGTGGCATTTTCTAACTTTCTAGTAGGAAATTACTTAAAAATTCATGTTTTTTAAAAATTTTTATATACTTAATTAAAATATAAAACATATCAAGTTCATGTTTAAAGAGGACCATGCAATATTTATTATATTTCTATAATATATATTCTATATATATAAAATAATAATGTCAGGCTAAACTTATCCATCACCTCAAATATTTAACATTTCTTTTTGATTTCCATATTATTGCTTTCCATAGACCTGGCACTGTGAATCTGAAAATAAGAGATTTCTGTTCCTATCAATAGTCATTTGTTTTCTTTGAGAAAACTAGAATGAAGTGGCTAGAAAGGTTAGATTTATTTAATTCCAGATGAAATGAAAAAGCAAGGCAGTCTATCTATCCCGTATCAACAAATGCTCATCATCTTGGAATCTAGAGGATTCCATCTAATTTTGTGACCTACCTTAAAAACATGTGGCTATATTATTTTCATTTTAATTGTAGAATATTTCACTCTGCTAATTTTATTTTTTGTAGTCTATCAAGGGTTAAAATGGGCATGCCTAAATCTTATTTAGTATTTGAAGCTCCCAATAAACCAGTAGCTCAGTTGGTAATACATGGGGATTTTATTTACTCTAATAAATCTAACTTACCTGTGGAGTTTCCATTACTTCATGCTCAGAACATCATCTCATCCCCAAGTTTTAAGGAATAGCACATTTGTCCACATGTATTGTAAGGATATCTTCAATTTAAATACCACACAACCAGAAATAGTTGTAACAAGCCATCTGATGTGAAAGTCAGGTTCAGAGAGGGAAAACAATTTATGTGGTATGGCAAATATTATGCTACTAAAAAACAAAAAAATACAGATTTTTTTCTCATTTCACCAATATCTGAAGAATGACTTACTATATTTCTGAGGTCTTTGGTATTCCAAACATATTTTCTAATTTATATAATTTTCTCTCTGAAAGGAATTGCTCCCAGGACACAAATTATTTAAAATTGAGCCAAGGTTCTGAGGAGCCTGCTTTTCCATGAAAATGTGATAGCAAGAGATTCCAGGAATCACAATAAACAATGGTTGACACTTGCTCAACAGTGATCATAGCAGCTTTATTCATAATAGCCAGAAACTGTTAACAATCTAGATATCCTGTAGCCAAAAAAGAAAGAAAGAAAATGGGGTATACTGTTATAAAGGAGTGTTAATCAGCTGTTAAAAACAATGACATCATGAAATTTTCAGGCAAATGGAAGGAACAAAACAAAAAACAATAGGAAAACAAATAAGCAAACAAGCACACACAAACACTTCCCAACTGAGGTAACTTATACCCAGAAATTCAAATATGGTATGTATTTACTTAATAAAATGATTCCTAATGATATTCAGTTATTCTCTTAAATAGATGCCTAATCCAATTGTCATTAGAGATGCTTCATTCAGCTACTGATGGGAGCAGATTCAGGGACCCATAGCCAAACATTAGGCAGAGCCCAGGGAGCTCTATAGAAGAAGATGGATTGTAACAGCTGGAGATGCCAAGATGCCAAGAGAACACAGCCCACAGAGTCAGTTACAGCAAGGCGTATAGAGCCTCACAGAAGCAGCAGTCAGCGACCCTGCATGGTCTGCTTTAGGCCCTCTGCATATATGTTGTGGTTATATAGCTCGGTATCCTTGTGAGTCTCCTAACAGAGATTGTGGAGGGTGTACCTGATGCTTTTGCCAGCTCCTGAGACCCTTTTCCTTCTACTGGGTTTTCTTGTCCAAAGGAAATTATGTCCAAAATGTTAGTTTGTGGTTAGTATCCTTGTAAACTTAATATGCCTCTTTTCAGTTGATAGCCCTGGGAGGACTGCTCTTTTCTATAGAAAGACAGAGGAAGAAAAAAAATCTGGGGTAGAGGGGTGGTAGGGCTGAAATGGGGGGAATGGATGGTAGAAAAACTGTGGTCTGAATTACTATATTAGAGAGGAATGTGAATGTGAAGACAAAATATAGGCCTTGCCCAATGAAAGACCAATGAAAAAGCTATGCCATACAGCAGAACAAGTTAGATTTGTCACCTCCCACCCCAATGTCCAACAGTAACTTACAGTCCCAACACTCAGAAGAGATAAAGGCTTTGAAGAAGAGAGTTGATGTCAAATTCACCTTCCACAAATACACATGTAGACCCAATACATATCAAAACACACTCACACAATATCACTATCAATTATATTAAATTTGGGAGGAGATCCCCTTAGTCCTATGGTGACTCGATGACCCAGGGTAGGGGAATGCTAGGGCGCTGAGGCAGGAGTGAGTGTGTGGGTGGGAAAGCACCCTCATAAAGGCAGGGGAGGGGATAAGGGGCTTGTGGAGGGAAAACTGGGAAGGGGGATAACATTTGAAATATAAAAAATAATGAATAAAAAAATGAAGAAGAAACTAAACCTAATAGCTGGTTCCTTGCAATGGAAAATATAGTCATTGTCTAAGGTGACATAATATAAAAAAGATTAATTATTCATATCAGATATATATATAACTTGAAATTTAAGTTCAGCTATAAATAATGTATGTGGGCTTAGGACAAATTCTTCATTTGCTCAGTAAGTAAAGTGGCAACATACTAGTTTACCTTGCTGGCTCTTGTTAAGTTTCAAAGCACCAAAATACAGACTGTCTGAGATGGAAGCACTTCTCAATAAGTGGCCATACTAAAACATAAGCAATGGATAAAGGTACTACTTCAAGAGGTAACCAAGGAAGCCAAGGATAATAGCAATGGTGTATAGTATTTAGAAATCCACTTGGACCCTCCAAACTAACAGTTTATAATCTCTCATCTCTGACAACAGAATTATTGGTAGATATTCTATACATTTTGTTGGTAGCATTATCACTCCACTTGGTATAATTCCATTTAAATATATATATACATATTATGTAATATATAATATGTATAATATGTAATAATGCTTCATTATGAATATTCAAACATCTTTTGCATTATGTATCTCTTCATCCATCCTCTCTTTTGATATTACTTTCCCTTAATCCTCTCCATTTAAAGTCTCCACTACCTGTTTTCCCATTCCTCTTTTACATCTCCTGTGTACTATGATACTGCTCTACAGTTCCTCCTTCCCGTGTCCCATCTTCCCTTTCTACTTTTCTTACCTCAGGTTGTACAGTCAATCTAAAAATTCACCAATAAGAGAGATTATGTGGCATTTGTGTTTCAGAATATGAGTTAATTCACTCAGCGTATTTTAATCCACTGCCTTGAAAATTGCATTTTAACATTACAAATGAATAAAATTTCCTTGCTCCTATGAACCATATTTTCATTATCCATCCATCAGTTGAAGTCATTTAGGTGCTTTACATTTTCTAGCTATTGTGAGTAGGAAAACAGCAAGTTTCTTTAGCTACAAATGACACATACTTCCTTTCAAGAGAGGCCTTGGCATAATGAAGCTGGAACTGACATGTATGCCTCTTTCCTGAATACTGGATTACACAGCACTGAAGATGCTATAAAAGTTGCTAATGGAGAAAAATCAGTATTCTTACTCAGATACCTTGACAGCTTAAAAACCACAATGACCTGCTTTGAATAATATTCCCAAAGGTCCATTAGTGGCGCTTTTATCTTTGGGTTTATGAACAACTGTCTACTTGGATTTACAGTAATCTCAGTTGGAGAAATTTCATACACAGTACTATAAACTCTACCTGTAACTGATGCAGATATGACTCCTATAGTAGAGCATAATACTGGCATTTTCTGAAACCAATATAGCTTTAGACTATATTCTAAATTCTTTTTTTTATTTAATTTTTATTTTCTATATTCTATGTTTACATTCCAAAGGCTTTCCCTTTCCCAGTTCCGCCCCACCATATGTCCCATAATTTCTCTCCCCCCCCAACTATTCCCCAATCATCCCCCGCACAATTTCTCTGTTCTGGGTCTACAAAACTGGATCCAATCTTTAAAGGCCCAGGGTCCTCTCCTTTCTTCTTCTTGGGAGTCATTTGACTTGCTAATTGTGCCTTGAGCATTTAGGGCTTCTGGGCTCATTAATATCCACTTATCAGTGATTGCATTTCATGTGTATTCTTTTGTGATTGGGTTAGCTCACTTAGGATGATATTTTCCAGATCTAACCATTTACCTACAAATTGCATGAGTTCATTATTTTTAATTGCTGAGTGGTACTCCATTATA
Source organism: Apodemus agrarius (assembly GCA_964023405.1). Classification (NCBI taxonomy): domain Eukaryota; kingdom Metazoa; phylum Chordata; class Mammalia; order Rodentia; family Muridae; genus Apodemus; species Apodemus agrarius. The sequence goes on along the minus strand of OZ030016.1, from coordinate 27,124,811 downwards.
TAAATATACCACATTTTCTGTATCCATTCCTCTTTTGAGGGTTTATCTGGGCTCCTTCCAATTTCTGGCTATTTTAAAAAAGAATGCTATAAACATAGTGGAGCATGTGTCTTTATTGTATGCAGGGGAATCCTCTGGGTATATGCCCAGGAGTGGTATGCCAGGGTCTTCTGGAAGTGACATGCCCAATTTTCTGAGGAACCGCCACACTGATTTCCAAAGCCATTTTACCATTTTGCAATCCCACCAACAGTGGAGGAGTGTTCCTCTTTCTCCACATCCTCACCAGCACTTGTTGTGTATTGAGTTTTTAATCTTAGCCATTCTGACTTGTGAGAGGTGGAATCTCAGGGTTGTTTTGATTTGCATTTCCCTGATGACTAATGATGTTGAGCATCTCTTAAGGTGTTTCTCGGCCATCTGAATTTCTTCTGGTGAAAATTCTTTGTTTAGCACTGTACCCCATTTTTGATAGGGTTATTTGGTTCTTTGGGGTCTAACTTCTTGAGTTCTTTGTATATATTGGATATTAGCCCTCTGTCGGATGTGGGGTTGGTGAAGATCATTTCCCACTTTGTTGGTTGCTGTTTTGTCCTTCTGACAGTGTCCTTTGCCTTACAGAAACATTGTAATTTTATGAGGTCCCATTTGTCAATTCTTGATCTTAGAGCATAAGCTATTGGTGTTCTGTTCAGGAACTTTCCCCCTGTGCCCATGTCCTCCAGGGTCTTCCCAAGTTTCTTTTCTAATAGTTTCAGTGTGTCTGGTTTTATGTGGAGGTCCTTGATCCACTTGGAGTTGATCTTAATACAAGGAGAAAAGTGTGGGTCAATTGGCATTCTTCTGCATGTTGACCTCCAGTTGAACCAGCACCATTTGTTGAAAAGGCTATCTTTATTCCACTGGATGGTTGTGGCTCCTTTATCAAAGATCAAGTGACCATAAGTCTGTGGGTTCATTTCTGGGTCTTCAATCCTATTCCATTGATCTACCTGCTTGTTGCTGTACCAATACCATGCAGTTTTTAACACAATTGCTCTGTAGTACTGCTTGAGGTCAGGAATATTGATTCCCCCAGAAGTCCTTTTATTGTTGAGAATAATTTTAGCTATCCTGGGTTTTTTGTTGCTCCAGATGGATTTGAGAATTGCTCTTTCTAGATCTATGAAGAATTGATTTGGGATTTTGATGGGGATTGCATTGAATCTGTAGATTGCTTTTGGCAAGATGGCCATTTTTACTATATTGATCCTGCCCATCCAGGAGCAAGAAATATTTTTCCATCTTCTGAGGTCTTCTTCGATTTCTTTCTTCAAGGACTTGAAGTTCCTGTCAGACAGATCTTTCACTTGTTTGATTAGAGTTAAGTCAAGGTACTTTATGTTGTTTGTGGCTATTGTGAAGGGTGTTATTTCCCTAACTTCTTTCTCAGCCTGCTTGTCCTTTGAGTACAAGAAGGCTACTGATTTGCTTGAGTTAATTTTAAAACCAGCCACTTTACTGAAGTTGTTTATCAGCTGTAGAAGTTCGCTGGTGGAGTTTTTTGGGTCTCTTAAGTAGACTATCATATCGTCTGCAAATAATGATACTTTGACTTCTTCCTTTCCAATTTGTATCCCTGTGACTTCCTTATGTTGTCTAATTGCTCTCGCTAGAATTTCAAGTACTATATTGAAAAGATTTGGAGAGAGAGGGCAGCCTTGTCTAGTCCCTGACTTTAGTGGGATTGCTTCAAGTTTCTCTCCATTTATTTTGATGTTGGCTACTGGTTTGCTGTAGATTGCTTTTACTATGTTTAGGTATGGGCCTTGAATTCCTGCTCTTTCCAAGACTTTTAGCATGAAAGGATGCTGAATTTTGTCGAATGCTTTTTCAGCATCTAATGAGATGACCATGTGGTTTTTTTCTTTTAGTTTGTTTATGTAGTGGATTACATTGATGGATTTCCGTATGTTGAACCATCCCTGCATCCCTGGGATGAAGCCTACTTGATCATGGTGAATGATCGTTTGGATGTGCTCTTGGATTCGGTTGGCAAGAATTTTTAGTATTTTTGCATCAATATTCATAAGAGAAATTGGCCTGTAGTTCTCTTTCTTTGTTGGATCTTTTTGTGGTTTAGGTATCAGCATAATTGTGGTTTCGAAGAATGAGTTGGGCAGTGTCCCTTCTGTCTCTATTTTGTGGAATAGTTTGAATAGTACTGGTGTTAAGTCTTCTTTGAAGGTCTGGTAGAATTCTGCACTAAAACCATCTGGTCCTTTGCTTTTTTTGGTTGGGAGGCTTTCTATAACCCCTTCTATTTCTTTAGGGGTTATGGGACTGTTTAGATGATCTACCTGATGCTGATTTAATTTTGGTATTTGGTATCTGTCTAGGAAATTTTCCATTTCCTCCAGATTCTCCAGTTGTTTTGAGTATAGGCCTTTGTAGTAGGATCTGATGATCTTTTGAATTTCCTCAGTTTCTGTTGTTATATCCCCCTTTTCATTTTTAATTTTGTTAATTTGGATACTATCTCTGTGCCCTTTGGTTAGTCTAGCTAAGGGTTTATCTATCTTGTTGATTTTCTCGAAGAACCAGCTCTTGGTTTTGTTGATTCTTTTTATGGTTCTCTTTGTTTCTATTTGATTGATTTCAGCCCTTAGTTTGATGATTTCTTCTCTTCTACTCCTCCTGGGTGAATTAGCTTCTTTTTGTTCCAGGGCCTTCAGGTGTGCTGTTAAGTTGCTAGTGTATGTTCTCTCCAGTTTCTTTTTGGAAGCACTCAGGGCTATGAGTTTTCCTCTTAGCACTACTTTCATTGTGTCCCAAAGATTTAGGTAGGTCATACCTTCATTTTCATTGAAGTCTAAAAAGTCTTTGATTTCTTTCTTTATTTCTTCCTTGACCAAGGTGTCATTGAGTAGATTATTGTTCAGTTTCCATGTGTATGTGGGCTTTCTGTTGTTCTTTTTGCTATTGAAGACCACTTTTACTCCATAGTGATCCGATAGGAAACATGGGATTAGTTCGGTCTTCTTGTATTTGTTGAGGTCTGTCTTGTGACCAATTATATGATAAATTTTTGAGAAGGTACCGTGCGGTGCTGAGAAAAAGGTATACTCTTTTGCTTTAGGTTGGAATGTTTTATATATATATATATATATATATATATATATATATATATATATATATGTTAAATCCAATTGGTCCAAAGCTTCAATTAGTTTCACTGTGTCCCTGTTTAGTTTCTGCTTTCCTGATTGGTCCATTGAGGAGAGTGGAGTGTTGAAGTCACCTACAATTATTGTGTTAGGTGCAATGTGTGCTTTAAGCTTTAGTAAAGTTTCTTTTACGAATGAGGGTGCCCTTACATTTGGGGCATAGATGTTCAGTATTGAGAATTCTTCTTGGTGGATTTTCCCTTTGACAAGCAAGAAGTGACCTTCTGAGTCTCTTTTGATGACTTTAGGTTGAAAGTCAATTTTATCTGATATTAGAATGGCTACTCCAGCTTGTTTCCTGAGACCATTTGCTTGTAAAACTGTCTTCCAGCCTTTTACTCTAAGGTGGTGGTTGTCTTTGACACTGAGATGTGTTTCCTGTATGCAGCAAAATGTAGGGTCCTGTTTCTGTATCCAGTCTGTTAGTCTGTGTCTTTTTATTGGGGAATTGAGTCCATTGATATTAAGAGATATTAAGGAATAGTAATTATCACTTCCTGACATTTTGGGCATTATTATTATTTTTTGTGTGTATTTGAGTGGTTCTCTTCATTTGGGTTGGATGAGATGGGGTTTCTATCTTGTTTCTTCTGGGGTGTAGTTCCCCCCTTGTGTTAGTAGTTTTCCCCTCTTATCCTTTGTAGGGCTGGGTTTGTAGATAAATAGCATGCAAATTTGGTTTTGTTGTGGAATACCTTGGTTTCCCCATCTATGGCAATTGAGAGTTTTGCTGGGTATAGTAGTTTTGGCTGAAGTTTGTGTTCTCTTAGAGTCTGCATGAGGTCTGCCCAGGATCTTCTAGCTTTCATGGTCTCAGGTAAGAAGTCTGGTGTAATTCTGAAAGGTCTTCCTTTATATGTTACTTGTCTTTTTTCTCTTACTGCCTTTAATATTCTTTCTTTGTTTAGTACATTTGGGGTTTTGATTATTATGTGACAGGAAGTATTTCTGTTCTGGTCCAATCTATTTGGGGTTCTATAGGCTTCTTGTATATTCATGGGCATCTCTCTCTTTAGGTTGGGGAAGTTTTCTTCCATAATTTTGTAGAAGATATTTGCTGGCCCTTTAAGTTGTAGATCGTCATTCTCATCTATCCCTATAATCCTTAGGTTTGGTCTTCTCATTGTGTCCTGGATTTCCTGAATGTTTTGGGTTACCAGCTTTTTGCATTTTGCATTTTCTTTAATTGTTGAATCCATGGTTCCTATGGTATCTTCAGCATCTGAGATTCTGTCTTCTATCTCTTGTATTCTATTGTTGATATTTGCATCTATGACTCCTGATTTCTTCCCAAGGTTTTCTATCTCCAACGTTGTCTCCCTTTGCGATTTCTTAGTTGTTTCTACTTCTGTTTTTAGATTCTGTATGGTTTTGCTCAGATCTTTCAATTGCTTGTTTGTGTTTTCCTGTAATTCTTTAAGGGATTTTTGTGTTTCCTCTTTTATGACTTCTACTTGTTGACCCTTGTTCTCTTGTATTTCTTTAAGTGATTTTTGTTTCTCCCCCTTATTGGGATTCATTTTTTGCTCTATGTTCTCCTGGATTTCTTTAAGTGATTTTTGTGTTTGCCTTGTATGGGCTTCTAGCTTTTGATCTATTTTCTCCTCTATTACTTTAAGAAATTTATGTAAGAGATCCTCTATCAGCATCTTTACCAGTGATTTTAGATCTGAGTCTTGTTTTTCTGGTGTGTTGAGATATCCGAGATTTAATTGGGTTTGCCTAGTAAGGGCTTCTAGCTTTTGATCTATTTTCTCATGTATTACTTTAAGAGATTTATCTAAGTGTTCCTCTATCAGCATCCTGACCAGTGATTTTAGATCTGAGTCTTGTTTTTCTGGTGTTTCGGGGTATCCAAGATTTATTGCTGTCGGGGAACTGGGTTCGGATGCTGCCATACTGCCTTGATTTCTGTTAGTAATGATCTTACGTTTGCCTTTTGCCATCTGGTTAACTCTGGTGTTAGTTGGTCCTGTAGTTACTAGCTGGTGCTTGACCCTCCTGTGGGCTCATAAGGCTATTTCCCCGTGACTGGGACACCTGAACCACTGCCCTGCAGGGCTCCTGCTCACAGATTGCTGACAGGTGGCCTGAGTCCCCCGAGGTCTTAAACTCAGGATATCCCAGGTACTTGGTTCCACCTCTTGGGCAGCCTCTCTGCACTGCTCCTGCTCAGGGTTTGCTGTCTGGTGTCCTGATTCCCCAGAGGTCTTAATGTCAGGATATCTCAGTTATCTGGTTCAGCCTGCTGGTCTAAAGCTGCTGGGAAGCTGGCTGAGGCTGGCTCCCCCGCCGCTGGCTGGATGGGAAGCAGCTGGCAAGATGGCGTTGACTACAGGGAGTTCGGTTCCGCCCTGTGAGCACAGAGCACAGGCTCGGGCTGTGTCCCCAAACCGCTACTCTGTGCACAGCTCCAGCTCCAGGCCTGAGTCCCCGAAGGTCTCAAACTCGGGATAACTTGGGTACCTGGTTCTGCAGGCTGGGTCTGAGCACCTGGGAAGCTGGCTGAGGCTGGCTCCCCCGCTGCCGGCTCTATATTCTAAATTCTTATCCTTATGCTCCTAGAAAAGAAAACTCTCATCTCCCATCAAGGAAGGTTTTGGCAACAGATCTCAAGTAGGAAGCTCTACAACTGTCCAAATGAGGAAGAGTAAGTGACTGTAAAATGCCCAGGCAATTGTTATGCCTACAGTGTAAGTCCTTCACCTGAGGCTCATGTAAAATGGTGGTGGGGATAGAGCAGAAAGATTGTGATGGCCAAAGGACCAGGATGCCTGCTACATGATAGTGTCTACAGAATGACAGGGCAGCTGAACTCATGTAACCTTAACAATATGGTTGCCTAAATAGGACCTGCACAATGATAACATGGATTGTGAAAATTTCACAAGTTCCCACCCCTAAGTAATTATGTTCATACAGGTAATGGAGGCTAAAAATGGGGAATGAGTTTTTGTCCAGGGATGAGCTTGCAGGTTATTCTATCATATCCAAAGTTTATGTGCATGTGTATACATATATACATACAGGTACAGATATATAAAAAATATACACATATGTATATATACATACGCATAAACAAATACAGATACACACATGCACACAAACACACACACATGTGTGAGAGAGTATATATCTATAGGGAAAGGAATATATGTCTTACTCTCTCTTGACTCCTCAACCCTCGCTTGCTGGGTACTCCTCCTCAATCTTTGCAGGCATCTACATTGCTCTCTTTTCTTTGCAGAAATATCCACAAGATAGCTTATTGTTCTATGGATATGATCCACTATATTTTTTCTCTCCATATTTTTTCCTGACAATTTCTTTTAGTTCTGGCTTTAAATACATTGCCTTACTCTTGGCTTTCAAGTGTATCTATGCACTCCCAATGTCTTTTCTTATTCACAAACTTATATAAGAGCGATCGCCTTGATACATCTATTTGTGTTGCTAAAATGAGTGCCACAATGAACAATTCTAGAATAAGAGAAGACCATCCCTTAATTCAGTGCTGCATTACAGTCAATCTGATTCACTAAGGTGAGTGCCATGTCATCTATGTGCTTCCTATCAAAGACAGCTTTGATCTAGTTTGTTGCAAGTAGATTCCAATTGATCTCCCTGCTTCTACTTTTGCACTCCAGCAATGCATTTTTAATAGTAGAATCACAGAATTTTAAGAATAAATATCAAATTAGTATTGTACCTCTAAATTAAACTAACTCTGAGCTTTCTCATTGCACATAGAGTAAGTGCACATTATTAGATGTCCATATCTTTCCTCTGCTGACTTTGGATGGGATCTAATAGAGTTCTGACTTTTGCTTAATTCACTTCAATAACCTTGATTTATCTGTTTCTCACAATGAAAAGTATCATTCAAATTGAGAGGATTTAACCTTTTATATTTAAAGGCCTAGACCCTAAAAATTCAGGAATCGCATTCATATTATTTTCTACTCCTTAGTGTATCTTTCTGTTTTGTAGTCAATATCTTGTAGTAAATATTTTCCATTCATCGGTTTGATCATTATCAATCTTCCTTCATTAACTCTATGGTTAAACCTCACTTTCTAACTCAATTTTCTCTTTCTAATATTTAAGACAGTATTGGATTCATAAAGTGTATCTGTGAATGTTAAAGAACCAAAATGCAAATATATGTAGATGCACCTATTCATGTTAGAGATGACAACAGAATCGGATATTACAACAGGATTTGTATGCTCTCTTCAGGAAATTAATACAAAGGTGGGTTGTCTGAAAGGGAAAGGATATAACACGTATTAAACAAAAATAAAACAATTTTAAATTCTATAATCCAAAATAAAGTAATAAATTTTATATCCTTGAAACATGTACATATTTTCTGTAAGGTTGTATCTTTGGTAGGACAAAATATTCCAGCATGTAGGCAGCTATTTAAGGCAGTAGATATTAAGGGAAAATGTAAGTTTTAGTCCATGTAGTATATCCTCTAGCTTAATTTGAACAGAAATGAATGAATAAGATAACTTAGTACACCTTATTCTGTAGAGATAAGATCAATAAGTTCAGTACTAAAAGTTCTGGGTGCAGGTCTCATAGTCCCATTATTTCTAGAGCTAATCTCAACACAAATCCTAGACAATGAAATTAGGGTATTTGTTTTTAAAAAAACAAGTATTTGGTTTCTATTTGACATGTCTAGGAATAACTAAATTAATTTGCACCACTGAAGTAATATGGCTAGAGATTATTTCTATGGTAAACACCATTACTTAATAATGACAGCATATTGCAAAATATTTAAGCTAAAGTTGCTGCGGGACAGTCATAAGCACAGGCACACAACCCCTGCTGGGCAATACAGAGCTATTTAAGAGTAAAGGCAAACATGGGTAATACATGGATTTTTAGTGACCTTGATCTTCCAAGTACTTAGCTGAGTGGCAGTAGGAAGACAGGCTGCCTCCCTAGGGATTCAACATTTATTCTACTTACAAATTCCCATGCCTGTGGACAGCTCACTGCTAGACCACCATTTCATTAAGTGTCGTAGGACATATATACTCTTCCACTTTCTATTTTCACTTAAAATTCTCTTTCTCTCCTTGAGTCTGTTCCTAACATTAGAAAGAAACTGCTGATAATGGAGTAGTTCTTTTACAAGTCTAACCTCATTTATCACTATGTATGCTCTCATTTCTGTTTGTTAATTATTCTCCATTTTGCTAATTGTGATTATCTAGAGTCTCACAATTTATCATATTTCTTTGCATCTTAAAAGACTCATTTACTGTTCTTGTTCTTTTAGGGATTGTTAATAGCATTTTTAATTGCAATTCTTTCGGGGTGTCTTCTGTACTTTCCCTTTCTTCTCAAAGTGTGGCAGTATTTATCATTAATGATCCGAATCAATTTTTTTTATTTATATTAGACTATGGTTTTTTTCTGTATGTGTATTTCATTAATCCAATACTTTCCAAGGAGGAAATTATCACTTGTCATTGATTTTCTATTTAGACAGTAATGCTATGAATGTCACCTTGTTGGAAAATAAAAGCAGATAGCTTGAATGTTTTATTTAATAACTAATAAAATGCAATGGACACAGTTCAATGAGTTGAATTTTAATAGGGCCCCCGAGTGAGTACACAAACAAACAACAGCTAAGTCCTGCCTGGAATATGCGGATTTTTGTTCAACTCTATGAATAAAATTTCTCACTTATCATTTTGGAAAGTCATGCATATCTATGTTTAAAAATATATAATTTATTCATCAGATCCATGCTGCTTTTCTAAGTGATGATAGATTCCCCCAGTAATGACCTGTGTTACATATGTAGCAGAATATACAAACATATACAGGAAGATGTATATAAAAGGCTTATATGAAAATGTGCAGAAAAATAGAAAGATGCAATGTGCCTTAAAATTTCCATTAGCAAAGATGAGAAGTTTTAGGGAAAGATAACATTTGAGTAAGCACTTAACCCAGTTATTTAATAGATGTAGTGTCTAGAACTACCACTCCCAGTAAATGCCAGGGATAGAATAACCTGATGTGTGCCCTGGTCAACAATATAGGTAGAAAACATAGGAAAGAAATCCAATAACAGAAAGATATATCACCAGGCTAAAGTATGAACTTGGTTTGAATCACCTACACTGTGAAATAAAAATTTCATCTTGATTTGCTATAAGAAGCATGTGTCAATTTAACATTAGAAGAATGTGATTGTTAGGTGTAAGTATCTGCATCTGTCTCATTCAGCTTCTGGTAGAGCCTCTCAGAGGGTAGGCATGCCAGGCTCCTGTCTGTAAGCACATCACAGCATCAGTAATAGACTCAGGCCTTGGACTCTTCCCTTGAAATGGATCCCAATTTGGATCAGTCATTGGATTGCCTTTCCTTCAGTCTCTTCTCCATTTTTAACCTACAATTCTTTTAGACAGGAACAATTCTAAGTCAGGAATTTTGACTGTGGGTTAGCAACCCTGTTGCTAAACTTGAGGCCCTGCTACTGGAGGTGGACTCTTCGATTTCCCTTTCCCCAATATTTTAATTAATCAGTGCTAATTAAATTAAATTTTTAGAGGATGTTTCCAACTAAAAGCCATTGAAATTTATATGGGAATAAATTTGATAATGGATGCTGCTACTGTGTGTGTGTGTGTGTGTATGTGTGTGTGTGTGTGTGTGTGTGTGTGTGACTAAGCGAACTGCAGAGGTTATATGTAGTTCAATTCTATTCTTCCAGTCTAAACAACAGCTGTACTCTTCTCTATTTTGAGGTAATAGAAGCTATAGAATAGGCCACAGACTATATGTTGAAAGGTCACCAAGAAATAATCTGGTTTAAGTCCTGACATTGAAACTCTTGTGTTTCTTGCTAAATTATTTCACTCTTCTCCATGTTTGGGTTGGCGTTTCTTCGAAGGCAGAGGGAGATGAAATCTATTTTGGCACAGAATCCCAAGATCCTTTGGCATAATTCTTACTACAAAAGTGAATTCCAAATGGACAGTGTGACATTTTTACAAGTTGAAATGGCTGGTGATGTAGGGAATGAGTCTACACCAAAATCCTTTACACAGAGCTCCCACTTTTCATGTCTACATCTTGAAGGGCAGCTCTGTCAGGAACTATCTAAATAAATAAAATAAATAAAATAAAATAAAATAAAATAAAATAAAATAAAATAAAATAAAATAAAATAAAATAAAATAAAATATACTTCACAGTCTTTGCCTTCCACACATTTGATATGGGTGAAACCACAGTTTATGTAACTGATCTCAAAGTGAAATCTAACAAATGGAGTTATTAAACACCCCTTAGATATTCATATTGACTGTGTTCCACAATGAAATGGTAATGTCTCCTCTTTCTCCTTTGCCGTACCTTCCTGGAGGTACTGGGTGGAAGGGAGATGGAGAACAGTGACAGATTTTCCTTGTATCCTGTTTTGGATACACAAAATAAGGCTCTAACTTACTTCCCATTAAAATTATATTGGCCTACCCAATGTTCTCTCCTTTCTTAATTAAAATCCTTTCCTCTGCAAAGTGCCCAGAGGCAGCCCTGAAATTTTAAGCAAATATCATTAAATTCTCTAAAAATAAAGTAAAATAAAATAAAATTCTAAAGGGAGAATAATCTCACATGGAAAGAAATAAAACGGTAGATTGCAGCTGCTTGTAAAACTAAAGAAGGTGTGTGAACAGGGTAACTGTAAGGAGTTAGAAACAAAATCCTGCAATGAAAGATTTGCTTTAGATTTCCATATAGTTTGTGTAGCTGCTCTTCCAAACCTTCATGAGATGTGATTCCTTAAATATGGAAGTCACTTGGGGAGACCCTTGAAGATTTTACATTAGTTCTTCGCAATCGACATTAAATATAAATTATTATTCACAAAGCATCATTCTTCAGCTACCATAAGATTTCTATGTATTTTAATTCAAAATTATTCTCTTGTTAGTCTCAGAACTTGCTCCTCCCACTACCATTAATACATTTCTGGCTTGGAGATGTAGCTCAGGCTGTAAAGTGCTTGTAAAACATTCACAAAATCCTAGATTTGACGTCAGGCTCCAACTAAAATCCTGGCTGTGGTGGCTCATGCCTGCAATCACAGCAGTTCTGAGGAAGAGCTGAGAGGATCAGGAGCAGTTCGAGATCATTTCTTCTCTCCCCCCTCCCCCTTTCGACATTGTGAATAATAATACACACTCCTACTGGAATTGCTTATAACATTCTCAAAATTTTAGTACTGTACAATGCTAAACGCCATTCAATAGGTATTTTTCTAAAATATGCGCAGTTCAAAATATATATGACTATGCCTTCATATTATCCTTTTTCCTGTAAAAATACTTATCTTTTCCAAGGATTCTAATATGTAACTTCAACTTCCCAATGGCACCCTTCTGGTCTTCTTCAAAAGGTGGTGGCAAACACAGGGCTAACATCCCTTCCAATAACTACTTGATACAGGGCTGAACAAAGAGGCAGGACTCATGAGGAAGGGGGGAAAGAGACTGGTGCCTAGTCTTGGCGAGGGTGGATACCATTACAGGGGATGAGGTTGACACTAATGGGTTGACTCTGCAGCCTGTTCATTTTCTGTCTGCCAACAGTCAGAGCGAGCAGCCAGAGAAAGGCATATCAGTGTGTGGAAGCCAAGACAGCTGGGGGGGGAGTAAGGCTTGCTGTTTTCAGGGGCTCCTGAAAGTGGAGAAAAAAATGTAGACGACAAGAGCAGCAACAGCAACAACAGCAGCTGCAGCAGCAATAACAACATCAACATCAGCACCATCACCACCAAAGGCACCAGCCCCAGCAACAGCTCCAGCAGCAACAACAACAGCAGCAGGAATAACAGCAGCCATAGCAACAGCAGTCATGGCTACAGCAGCCATAGCAACAGCAGCAGCAGCAGCAGCAGCAGCAGCAGCAGCAGCAGCAGCAGCACCCTTAGCAGCAGCAGGAGTATCATCACCATCACCATCCCAAGGAGCAGCAGCATAAGCATAAGCAGTGGTGGCAACAGCAACAGCAGCAGCAGTAGCAGCAACAACAAAGATTTCTGATTATCTGGCAGGAAAAGACACACAATTTAAAATGTTTTGGTTCCCACCCAACTATATGCCTGAAACTATGAAAAGTGATTTGCAGGCAGGCTCAGAATTATCAATACTTTTAATAAATCTAGCTTCCTGTGAGACATAGAAGAAATTTGCCCTGTACTTAGTGCATTGTTGATAAGTATTTCATTCATAACTTTCTGTCTGGTTAAAAAAAACAAACAAGGTATTATTGGTTTCAAAGATGAATGTTTCTGGGCTGGAGAGATAGCTCAACAGTCAAAAGCAGTGGCTGCTCTTACAGAGGTTATGAGCTCAATTCCCAGCAACCACGTGGTAGCTCACAACCACTTGTAATGGGATCTGATGCCCTCTTCTGATGTGTCTAAAGATAGCTAGTTATGTGTGTGTGACGACAGCTACTTATATACATCAAATAAATAAATCTTTTTGTACAAAAATAAAAGATTAAAGTTTCTAGATATTTCAAAGAAAGCTTTTGCACTAGTTGGGTTAATCACAGCTGATGTCCTCTGCAGACACTACCACCTGATGCTTGGAAAATGGCAGGGAGCAAAATGTATGTTCAAAAGCAACTTCAAAGGAATTTGAGGTTCTGGAAAGATGTCCCAGTGGTTAGGAGCCCCGGCTGATCTAGCAGACGTTACTTGTTCAGTTCCTAGCATCAATGTGGAGAGTCACAGCTGTCTGTAGTGTCAGTAGGGATCAGATTGCATCTCTTCCCATCCACCAGCACCAGATACTCGAGTGTTACACATGTACACATGAGAGCAGAGCATCCACGTACTATTTATTTATTTGCATTAAGTTATTCCTTTCTATCCTAATTGAAGCTTCCCCTCCCGCCTCTCCACCCAATCCCTCCCTCTCAGCTTGCTCCTGTCCATCCTCGACTCTTCCTCCTCTCCTCAGAATAATAGGATATCAACCATCCTTAGCATATCGAGTTGCAGTAAAATTGGTTACATCTTCTATTGAGGCTAGACAGGGCAGCTCAGTTTAGAAGAGATCCAAAGGCAGGCTAACATCCCTTAATATTCTATGGCTCCTGTTGTATTTTCTAAGATGGAAAAATGCATTTTCTTTAACTTGGACATGCAATGTAACAATGTTATGGGTTATGGAAAATAGTAGTTTTAAGGCCTTGAAAATGACCAATTTCTTGGCCAGTTTTCCCAAATGCGAAAAGAGAAAAATGGCTACTATATTTTAATGAAGTTATCAGCAAATAATATTTTGATGGTTTTAATTAATGTTTCTAAAATACTTTGTGGGCTTACTCTACAAAGATTTACTTTTATTTTTATCCTCTGATCTAGAGTCTAGACTTCATCCTTCTCCTGATCTGTCCCTCCTACTGCTTCTCATCCCATAACTCCTCCCCCATCTCTAAGAGGATATCCTCACCCACCATCACTACCCTACCAGACTTGCCTACTCCCTGGATCCTCAAGTCTTTGGAGGATTATGTGCATCTTCTCTCACTGAGGCCCGACCAGAGATTTTTAAGTTTATTATATTTTGTTAAAATTCTGATTCAAATATTTATGCTGTTATTTAGTCATTGCCTTTAAACTATTTGTAACTTTCTAAGCACCCCTGAGTATTTTGTGTGAATGATGCCAAACCCATAACCTTACATTTATTTGATGGGTAGACATTATTACAAGGGTAACTGAAAGAAATGAAATCCTAGGCCCTGAATTTCAGAAAATAGATTGCCATAGAAACTCTTGCTATAGGAGGAGTGAAAACATATACATCCAAGCTTGTTTGAATGGCAATAAATACTAAATGATAGCAAACATCTTAGAGTTGTGGTAAGGAGAATATATACAATGAACAAAATTTTAATAATGTGTATTTACCCTTCTTTACCCATCTGATCTTTCCAACAACACTCTTACACATACAAACAATTTTGTGAATGTGGGAACTAATACTTGAAAACAACATCATAGTTTGATGATTCTGTGTGTCAATTCATAGAACATATAACTTAGGCAAGAATAACTACTGTTTTAGAAGAAGAAATGATCAAACAGAAATTCAGCACTCACACTGATACTTCGTATGTCTTATGATTTAGTCATTGCTTCTGTCACTAGTGGCTTCATTGTGAAGAATACTGCTTATGTCTCTGACTCCTCTAAGATGAAGAGCAAGACCATTCAAATCCAAGGAGTTCAGGGTGAGATCACTATAGAGAAAAAGGTTTTACCAAAGAGTTGAAATTTGTGCCTCTGGGACTGACAACAGAAAACCACTTAACTTATTCCCTCCCATCGCTCTAAAGGCTCCTTTAGAAGTTGAAATATAGCCTTGTCTGTTTTGGAGGCACTTTAATTAACCAATGATTCAATTTTATTCTTGTAAGTTGGAATCCAGTAAAGAAATAGAAGCCACATAAGTTAGACTAACAGAGAGCCTTTAATGTGAGTAATTGTTAACATCTTATTAGAAAGCTAAAAAGGCAAACAAGAAATGCTGAGGTCTCGTAAATTATTAAATGGCAGGAAGCAGATGATAACCCAGTGCTGGGAGAGTAAAAGCCCAAGGTTAGAATTATCATCCTCTAGATTCTTAGAGAAAGAGTCTAATAAAACCAGGATTCTGGTTTCTCATAAAACATAATCAGGATGTCACTGAATACAGACTCTGTGGACCTCATATTCAACTCTGAGAAGGATGTCTCTAATGAAGCTGATTCTAGGATAACTGAAAAGACCATACCCTAAAGTCTGTCAGGAGTCCTGGAGAGGAATGGAAACTCCCTGCCTGTCTTCCAGCCTTTGCCCTTCCTTCTATATCCTCACTGTCAGGATCAGTACGAACAGAAACAAGATGTCAGAGGAGAAACATCCTTTTTCCTGCCTCCCTGACATATCACAAGGAAAATATGAAAGAGTTAGTTTGAGGAGAGTTCCTAAGTGCCACTTGTAGAAGCTATTATAATATGTATAGGGTCTTTTTTAAAGATTTATTTATTTATTATATGTAAGCATACTATAGCTGTCTTCAGACACCCCAGAAGAGGGCATCTGATCTCATTAGGGATGGTTGTAAGCTACCATGGGTTTGTTGGGATTTGAACTCAGGATCTTCAGAAGAGCAGTCGGTGCTCTTAACTGCTGAGCTTCCTCTCTAGCCCCTGTATAGGATCTTATATCTACACAGGATGTACTCCATTCTTTAGGGTAACTGAAACAGAATAATACCAAACTATACCCAGCTTGCTTTTGACCCTTCTGTAGGGAGTAATAATAAGATATAAACTATAAATTATTTGTGTTTAATAACAGACTAACAACAGTCAGTGTGTGTTTGTGTGTGTGTGTATGTGTGTGTGTGTGTGTGTGTTAATGCTCAGACATGATGGTACTCCATTGTAATCCTGTACTTATACCCATAAGATGCTCCAACATGTATTTAATAAGGACACACGCTCTACTATGTTCATAGCAGCCATATTTATAATAGCCAGAAATTAGAAACAACCCATATGTCCCTCAACAGAGGAATGGATACAGAATAGGGGGTACATTTACACAATAGAATACTACTCAGCTATTAAAAACAATGACTTCACAAATTCGCAGGCAAATGGATGAAACTTGAAAATATCATTCTTAGTGAGGTAATTCAGTCACAAAGGAACACACACAGTATGTACTCACTGCTAAGTGGATATTAGCCCCAAAATTCAGAATACCAAAGATTCAATTCACCACAGACCATATGAAGCCTAAGAAGGAAGACCAAAATGTGCTTCAGTGCTTCTTAGAAGGGTCAACAAAATGCCCACAGGAGGAAATATGGAGACAAAGTGTGGAGTAGAGACTGAAGGAAAGTACCATCCTGAGATTGCCCTACCTGGGGATCTATCCCATATACATCAACTAAATCAGGATGCAATTGGGGATGACAGGAAGTTCTTGCTGAAGGAAACCTGATATGGCTGTCTCCTGAGAGACTTTGCCAGAGCCTGACAAACACAGAGACAGATGCTTGCAGCCAACCATTGGACTGAGCTCAGGAGTGGGGTGGGCAATGGAGGAGTTAGAGAAGGGACAGAAGGAGCTGAAGTGGTTTCATGGACTGAGCAACAGTGTTAACAGGCCAGATCCCCCAGAGCTCCTGGGGACTGAACCACCATCCAAAGAATACACATGGAGAGAACCATGACGCTGGTCATATATGTGGCAGAGGATGGCCTTGTTGGACATCAGCAGGAGAGGCCCTTGGGCCTGAAGGTGTTTGATGCCCCAGTGTAGGGGAATTCCAGGGCAGGAAGATGGGAGTGGGTGAGTGGGTGGGGGAGCACCCTAGTAGAGCCAGGGGGAGAGGGAATGGGATAGGGGGTTCCCAAAGGGGAAATCTGGAAAGGGGAAACATTTGAAAAGTAAACAAAGAAAATATCCAATAATAATAATTAAAAGAAAAACCCAGAGATAGAAAATTATTAGACAGGTAGGAGGTATGTTAGTACTAGGTTATAACCCAAGAAATGCGTAAGACAAGGAATACCACAATTGTAATAGCAGCTTTACTGGAGGTTATGAATGACATAAGACAGTCCCAGCTCCAATTACTCCATGATTTCTAGAATAAACATCTCTGCCTGAAGACTATAGGAGACTATGCACCTCAAACTGATTGCAGACACCTGGATATCTGTTTTTAGCAACTAAACTAATCAGCTTCCCTCTCTGAGCATGTCACCCCAGCTTCTGCCATAAGGCATTTCAAAGTACCCAGACTACAAGTGACGGCACCATCTTTTTTTCTGGAACTCTTCTATTGGTTCGACAGAATCTCTCTCTCTCTCTCTCTCTCTCTCTCTCTCTCTCTCTCTCTCTCTCTCTCTCTCTCCTCTCTCTCCTCCCCTCCCTTCCTCTGTCCCCCCTCCTTCCTCTCCCTCCCCTCCTCTTCCTCTCCTCTTTTCTCTCCCTCTCCCTCTTCCTCTCCTCCTCCTTCTCCCTCTCCCTCCCCTTTTCCCTCTCCTCCTCCCTCCTTTTCTCCCTACTCTTGTGCTCCCTTTGGATTATGAATCTTTAATAAACTTCACTCTAAATCTCACCTTCTGTATTTGTGAATTTCATCCTTCACATGCAGAAGACAAGAATCACAAAAGTACTGACTCAGAGCAACTCTGGTAGCCCTTGAGTTTTCTATGACCTTATCTTCCAGGAAAAGAAAGGTTTAGTCATTTTCAAAGACACCTCCACTCCCCTCTATTTAATCAGTGTGGGTGGGAGAATCAGAAATTCAGAGCCAGCTATGACTCTGTAGTAAATTAAAGCAAATAACAATTTGTAAGTCCCAGTCTCAAAAAAAAAAAAAAGAATTATAAATTTTTTGAGTTGGCAATACTCCTACAGATTTTTCTTCAATGGTTTTTATATAAAGTTTGGCAAGTAACTGAATCCATGTGAATTTAAAATCTAGGGTAGGAGAGACTCTTATGGCTACAATCTGACCACACACACACACACACAAACACACACACACAAAGTGACAAATACAAAGTCTAATTGTCCTTGACCACAATAAAAACCACAATAAAGGCCTGTGTTAAGGAGCTCCATCTTTAAACTATAGTCTAGATTCAGAATAAAATGTTACCTGGAATAACATGAAGGGGGGAAAGACAACAAGAGGCATGATCTTAGACATTCCAATGACACAAAACTTTGGAGTTATTTGTTTGCCAAAGGAAAAGAATGTGTATAATATGAGATACAAACCATTATTTGAGAAAAAGGTTTAGATAATAGGTGGGTTAAAGGAAATTATACCTATGGTTGAAATAAATCATATAGAGACAATTACTATTTACTGAGATATTAAGACATTCAAAGCTTTGAAAGAAGAATAACAAAATATTTACTATAGTCTTTATGTTTTAGAGCACATGACAACATGATTGTTGCATTAAAAAGACCTGTCAATAGTGGGATGGGGGTGAAATTATATGTGTGAGGGTTCATCTCAGAAACATGGTAATTGGAGAAGTTGACAGCAGTATTATAAGAGCATCCATTGCATCAGCGTATTTGTAGGGAAAACTGTGATATTAATATAAGGATCAGGAATGGTTTGCAAGGCAGGATGAATCAAACTGATGACTCTTTAGAGCCATAACATCATTTCTGCTAGGAAGACAATGCATCAGTGTGATGATAATAACCACTCTGTATGCCTGCAGTTTCTTTCCTGATCCTGACTTAGAAATTATTTTTAAAACTATTAAAGATTAAACATTTCCTTCATGTTTGTGGCTTCACAATGGTTCAATTACTCTGAAGTAAAACCTGCTTAGACACTAAATTTAGAGATTGCCATGAATCATAGAAGAAGGATTTTATAAGTCAAAACTTAACACCACACACTAATGCATGAGTAGTAAGGACAATTTTATTTTGCTATATCTTAGCCAAGGTTATGATCAAAGAGCAAGTAAGCTTTAAAAAAAAAAAACCATGATAATAATAGGGTCCTCCTACTTATTCATTTGGGTCTGGTTATTCCAATATAAACTCACCTATTTCTTTTTCTTTTTGTTTGTATTTTTACTAGAGCTTTTAGTTTGAACTAAGCAACAGCTTTTAGATGAGACATGTAGTTAGATTATATAATTAATATATACCAATTTTATATTAGCTTTAATTAACTCAAGTCATGTTAGTGACATGTAGCATCAGATTGTGAAGTTATTACAAATGCTATTATAATAACATAATTCAACTACTATTTTACTTTTAAGTTTACACTTGATCTCAAAGAGAAACTATGAAACAATTTGAAATAATTGTAAATGAAATAAATTCAATTTCACAATTATATCTTTAATAGTTTTTTCAATAAATATGAATAGTGTTTAACATCTAAATTACTGATTCATCTATTTATATTAAACTATATAGACATTATTAAAAATTATTTTAACTTATATATGACAATATAACAACATTGTAAATTGAAGACGCCTACATCTCTCAACTATGTTGATGTGTCATATATAGTTACAATGTCTTGGCCCTCTAAACTGCAGATCTTGTTAATTATTTTGCCATCACTTGAACCTTTTCATTGTAATTTATATAAATAAAATAACTTCAAGTGAGTTGTGAAAATAAACACAAAGAACTCTATTGTGAAACTTATGGACAAAAGGATAAGTGTGATGCTTCCTGACACTCCATTTGCTCGTTGACTTTGCATTTAATAACAAAATCACTAATTTCTGAAGGAAAGATGAGAGCATGGGAGTGTATAGCAATCTCTGCTTTTCGTACAGACACATCTCACAGGTTCTGATCACGCAACTCTAATTTTCAAATGAAGAAACACGTCTGACTCCTTTTATCTGCCATTATAATACAATTATTTTACATTTTAACATCTCTTTTTAAACCATATGTTTGCTAAGAGGTAAAACTATAAAGAAAATGATTTTGAATTTTATTATCATATTAATAGCAATAAATTGAAGCAAGTGGTTAAAATAAAAGTCAAATGAAATGGAATGCTCTTTAATAGGTCTGACAAGGAACATCCCTTTTAGTTTATAGGGACCTATTGCAATTTCAAACACACACAACTTAAAAACTTACCATGGAATTTTACATGTCATCAAATAAAATATAAAAACAGCAAACAAACCTAACAAATGTACCCAACGGCAGTGATCATTAGGGAAATTAAGGGAAAAATCACAAAGAAATGAGACTTCAAACGCATAGCATGAGTACATTGCAAACTACAGATAGATTCCAAATGCTGGCATGCGGGTTGAAAAACTTGTGTCTTCCAATGTTGCTGATGGAAATAGTGGGAAAGAGAGATGCTGTCGATTTTTGGAAGGTTGTTGCTTTGTTAAAGAAGTTAATACAGTGTGACCATATATGATTAAGCAACTCCAGTGGCAAGTGTGTGAACTAAATAGTCCTAACCCGTATACTCCTCTTCTAGGTAAACAGATTTAATATTCTCAACCCAAAATGTTCCAAATTTCACACAACATAAGTATTGGCATGATGTTTACAAAGCCTCAAAGTCTAAAGTCTTTCAGAGTTAAGATGTTTAATAATGACTAATTAATAAAGTCTGACTGGATATTTGAAGATCCAGTATATTATGAAATCCCAAGCATCTCAGATATGGCATACCAAACTATAAAATTATGGTTATTTAAAACATATTCCTAAAATGTAGTCATAAATGTATTAGTTAGATCACTTATAATATTCCAAAGTAAAAATGGTACAAATATATACCAGCAAATGAACAGGTAAATTAAATATAGTAAACCTACATAGGTATACTATACTATGCTACATAGTGGAGTAAAAAAAGCCTTAAAAAGAAATGAAGGTATGATTCTTGCTAGAGCCTATATAAAACCTGAAATAACTCCTAAAGTATTTGAACTCCAAGTCCATGTATTATTTGATTATATGTGCATAATATATAATCTATTTACAAAATCAGGTTTAAGAAACACAGGAGACAGCAGGTGTTGGCGACGATGTGGAGAAAGAGGAACACTCCTCCACTGCTGGTGGGATTGCAAGATGGTACAACCACTCTGGAAATCAATCTGGCGATTCCTCAGAAAACTGGGCATGACACTTCTGGAGGATCCTACTATACCACTCCTGGGCATATACCCACAGTATTCCCCAGAATGTAATAAGGATGCATACTCCACTATGTTCATAGAAGCCCTACTTATAATAGCAAGAAGCTGGAAAGAAACCAGATGTCCCTCAAGGGAGGAATGGATACAAAAATTGTGGTGTATATATACACAATGGAGTACGATTCAGCCATTAGAAACAATGAATTCATTAAATTCTTAGACAAATGGATGGAGCTTGAGAATATCATCCTACGTGTGGTAACCCAGTCTCAAAAGAACACTCATGGTATGCACTCATTGATAAGCAGATATTAGCCTAGAAGCTTGGAATACCCAAGACATAATCCACATATCAAATGATGTCCAAGAAGAAGGAAGGAGTGGCCCCTGGTTCTGGAAAGGTTCAGTATACATTGTAAGGGAATACCAAAACAGGGAAGTGGGAAGGGGAGGATGGGGGAACAGGGCGAGGGAAGAGGACTTATGGGATTTTGGGGAGGGGGTATCCAAGAAAGGGGAAATCATTTGAAATGTAAATAAAGAATATATCAAATAAAAAAATCCTTAAAAAAGAACTGAATTAGAATTGATATTGGCTAGAAGGACAGAGCTAGAAATGGCTGCTATTTCATACATAGTTTTAAATTTGAATCATGAACATATTCTATGATTAGTGGTGATAGCTGTTCAATTCTGTTAAAAACAGTTGTGCCTGCTCAGTCTTCTGGGGCACACTCAGCTACCCTGGGCAGCATGTTGAACCCAGATATCCATTGCCTAGCCACTTGTCTACCCATCTTCACCAGTCCTGCAACAATAGAAACATACATCTTAGATTCCTTTCCCCTACACCAATTTCCAGCCACCATGTTCCCATGACCACACCCAGCTCCTAGCAAACTTGCATTTTCCCCTGAAATCCATTGTTTAACCAAAGGCTACCCTCCTGAGGCCTATTGCGCCAGAAAAATCTAGGTTAGGCTGTCTTCTCAATACATGCTACAGCAGGAATAGCCAGGGAACACAAGTTGGCTACAGACCAGTGTAAGAACAAAATCAACAAAAGCCAGTGCAATATGGAAGTGCAGAGTGATCTTACTACAGCAAGCTCCAGGAATACTAACACACCCAAAGCACAGGCTATAGCATTAAATCCAATCTTATAAAGATGATACAGGCCTTTAAAGAGGAAACAACTATATTCCTTAAGGAAATGCAGGACAATACAATCAACCACAAAGAGGCCTTCAAAGTAGAAACTAATGAATTATTTTAAAGAAATACAGGACAACTGAACAGGTGAAGGAAATGAAAGTCAGAACCTGAAAATTGACAGAGAAACAAAAAAGAAACTCAAGCTGAGATAATCCTGGAGACAGAAAACCTAGTTAAGAGAACAGGAACAACAGCCACAAGCATCAACAATAGAATACAAGAGATGGTAAAGACAGTCTCGGGCATAAAATATTGCAATAGAAGGAATTAATCCACTCATGAAAGAAAATATTGAATTAATATATTCCTGACATAAAGCATCCAGAAAATCTCAAATACAAAACTTGAGAATAGTGGAGATACAAGAAGGTAAAGATTCCCAGCTTCAATGACCAGAAAATATTTTAAACAAAATCATAAAAGTAAATCTCCCCAACCTAAAGAAAGAGATGCCTATAAACTTTCAAGACTCTTAACAACATACCAATTAGATTGGACAAGAAAAGAAAATCTCCCCACTATATAATAATCAAAACACTAAATCTACATTTCAAAGAAAGAATATTAAAAGCTGCAAGCAAAAAGGGCCTAGTAATAATACCCAATGGCAGATGTATCAGAATAACACCCATCACTCAAAAGAGATTCTAAAAGCTAGAAGTACCTGGACAAATTTATTTTAGTCTTTAGGAAACCACAGATGGCAACCTAGAACACTATACCTAGCAATACTCCAAATATCCATAAATGGAGAAAACAAAGATATTACAAGACAAAACCTAATTTAAGCAATATCAATCCACTACAATCTATATCCAGTATAATCTAGCCCTTCAGAAAATAAAATTAGGAACTCTCCCCAACCCAAGAAAGTTAACAAGACTCAAGAAAACAAAAGAAATAACAGCAAAAACATAATAGTGGATAAACAAACAAACAAAGACACACAACACACACATACACACACACACACCACTAATATCAAAATAACAGAAATCAAAAACCAATATCTTTAAAATCAATGGAGTCAATTCCCCAATAAAGAGACACGCAAACAGAATGAATGCCAAAACAGGATCCATCATTGTGTTGCATACAAAAGACACATCTCAGTAAGAAAGTTAGCCATTACCTCAAAATAAAAAGGTGGAAAAAAATCTTTTCCAAGCAAATAGACCCAATAAGCAAGCTGGAGTAGCCATTATAATGTCTAATAAAATAGGATTTGAACCAAACAAAATCAAGAGAGATGGGGAAGGACATCTCATACACATCAAAAACAATCCACCAAGATGATATCTCAAGACTGAACATCCATGCTCCATTTGCAAGAGTACTGACATTTGTAAAAGAAATATTACTGAAGCTTAAATTTCACATTGAACCACACACATTAACAGTGGGAGATTCAATAGAGTAGTCTCACAGTTGGACAGGTCATCAAGACAAAAATAAGCAGAAATAATCAAAATGCCTGGCAGCAAGAAGTGAATGGACCCAACATTTCTACAGAATCACAAAAAAATCTACCTTCTTCTCAGCACTCCCAAGGTAACTTCTACAAAACTGAACCATATAGTAGGTCAGAAAGAGAGCCCCAACAGTTGTAAGGAAGTGGAAATCACACCTTGTATCCACCATGGATTATAGCTAGACTTCTACAATTGAAAAATCAAAACAATCTATAGATTTATGAAAACTGACCAAGTCTCTCCTCAGGGTTCACTGGGTCAAGAAGGACATAAAGAAACTCAAGTTCTAAGATTCAATGAAAATGAAGGCACAGCATACCCAAATGGATCAGCATAATGAAAGCATGGATATAAGAAAGATCATAGCGCTAATACCCTTCATAAAGAAACTGGAGAGATCTCACACTAGCAAATTGATAGCACACCTAAAAGCCCTAGAGCATAAAGAAGCAAGTAGATGGAAGGAAATAGTCAAATTCAAAGCTGGAATCAATCAAGAAAGAGATTCTCAGACAAATTTTCTTCACGAACACTGATGTAAAAGTAGGAAATAAAATACAAACCAAATCCAAGAATACATCAGAATATCATCCACCATGATCAAGTAGACTTCATCCTAGGGATGCAGGGCTGGTTAAATATATGAAAATCTATTGACATAATCAACCACATAAACAAAGTGAAAGAAAAAAATCACATGACCATCTCATGAGATGAAAAAAAAGGATTTGATAAAATCCAATCCCACAGCTGGGCGGTGGTGGTGCATGCCTTTAATTCCAGCACTTGGGAGGCAGAGGCAGGCGGATTTCTGAGTTCGAGGCCAACCTGGTCCACAGAGTGAGTTCCAGGACAGCCAGGACTACACAGAGAAACCCTGTCTCGAAAAACAAGCAAAAACAAAGAAACAAACAAAAAAATCCAATCCCACATCATGTTAAAAAGTCTTGAAGAAACCAGGAATACAAGGTTTATACCCATGCATAATAAAGCAATATACATCATTCTGATAGTCAACATCATATTAAATGGAGAGAAACTTAAAGCAATTCTACAAAAACTAAAGTCAAGACTCTCCCTTTCTATGCAACAGGGTACTTGAAATTCTAGCTAGAGCAATAAGACAAATAAAGCAAATCAAGGGGATACAACCTGGAAAGGAAGAAATAAATTTATAATGATTTGTAGATGTTAAGATAGTGTACATCATCGACCCAAAATCTTCTACCAGAGAACTCCTACAGCTAATAAACACCTTCACCAACATGGGTGGATAAAAAAATTAACTCAAATATCCATATCCCTCCTTTACATAAACAATAAATGGGGTAAGAAAGAAATTAGGGAAATAACACCCTTTTACAATAGTCATAAATAATAAATATCATCATGGTATAGATCTAACCAAGCAAGGAAAAGTCCAGATTTACAAGACCCTCAAGTCTATGAAGAAAGAAAAGAAGATATCATAAGATAGATCACTTATGCTCATGAATCAATAGAACAGTAAAAATGTCCATCCTACCAGAAGCAATCTACACATTGAATGCAATTCCCATCAAAGTTCTAGCACACTTCTTTAGAGACATTGAAAGAATAATTTTCAACTTCATATGGATACGAAAAAAACTCAGAATAAATAAAACAATAAAAGAACTTCTGGTGTTATCACCATACCTGATTTTAAAAAATGCATATTATTGGTATAAGAACAGACAGATTTATCATTGGAGTCAAACTGAAGACCCTAAAATAAGCATGCATGCACGCACGTGCACACACACACACACACACACACACACACCTATGTATACTTGAGTTTTTGATAAAGAAGGCAAAACCATAATATGGAAAAAGATGAATCTTCAAAAGTGGTGCTGGACTAACTGGATTCAGCATGTAGAAAACTGCAAATAGATCCACATCTATCACCCTGCACAAAACTCGAGTCTGAGTGGAACAAATACCTCAAAGTAAAACCAGATAAACTAAATCTAATAGAACAGAAATTGGAGAATAGCCTTGAACTCATTGGTATAGGAAACAACCTCCAGAACAAAAAATCCATAGCTCAGGCACTAAGGTCAACAATAAATAAATGGAACCTCATGAAACTGAAAAGCTCCTGTGTGGTAAAGGATATTGAAAACAGGACACAATAGCAGCCTACAAATTGGGAAAAGGCCTTCACCAACCCTACATCTGACAGAGGGCTACTATCCAAATACAAAAAGAACTCAAGAAGTTAGATAACAACAAACAACATAAACCAATTAATAATGGTAAAGAGCTAAACAGAGAATTCTCAAGAACAGATTCTTGAATGGCTGAGAAACACTTAAAGAAATGTTTAATATCATTAGTCATCAGGGAAAGGCAAATCAAAATGACCCTGAGGTTGCATATTATACCAAATGGCTAAGTGACAGCACTTACCAAGTGACAGCACATGATTATGAGGATGTGCAGCAATGGGAATACTCTAGAAATCAATCTAGTGGGTTCTCAGAAAATTGGGAATAGGTCTTCCTGAAAACCCAGTTAAACTGCTCCTTGGCATATATCCAAAAGATGTTCCATCATATCACAAGGACACATACTCCACTATGTTCATAGCATCTTTAGTTGTTGCTAGAAACTAGAAACAACCCAGATGCCTCTCAACAGAAGAATTAATAAAGAAAATATGGTTCATTTAAACAATAAAATAGCACTCTGCTATTAAAGACAGTGACATCATGAGTTTTATAGGCAAATGGATGGTCCTGGAATATATCACCTTGCAGGATATCACCTTCCATAACCAAGGGAATGTGTATGGTCTGTAATCACTTGTGAGTGGATATTAGCCATAAAGTACAGGATACCCAGGTTACACTTCATACACCCACTAAGCTAAACAAGAAGTGAGATCCAAGCATAGATGCTTGAATATGATGCTTGAATTTCACCTGGAAGGGGGAATAAAATACTCAGAGGAGGCAGATGGAGGGAGGAAACTGGGTGGGAGAAGTGATGGAGAGGACAATTGGGGACGGGAAGGGCTTCATGATCAGGTGTGAGGAGAAACAGGAGAGACAGGAAGAGGACCATGAGAATTAATGGAAATCCTTGGGTGATGGTTATGTGCCTGACTTCTCTTTTCTTTTTTTTTTCTTTTCTTTTTTATTATTTTCTATATTCTCTGTTTACATTCCAAATACTTCCCCTTTCCAAGTTCCCCGGTCACCATATGTCCCATAAGTCCTCTTCTCTCTGCCCATTCCCTAATCACCCCCTCCCATTTTTCTGTTCTGGTACTTCCCTACAATACTGGATCAAGTCTTTTCAGGACCAGGGCCCTCTCCTTCCATCTTCTTGGGAATCATATGATTTGCTAATTGTGTCTAGAGTATTCGGAGCTTCTGGGCTAATTAATATCCACTTATCAGTGCTTGCCTTTCATGTGTATTCTTTTGTAATTGGGTTACCTCACAGACATGACAGAGACTTTGGAATAGGGAAGGCTACCAGGAATCTATAGGGGAACTTTAGCTGAGGCTCCTAGTATTGGAAATATGAAACCTATAGTCATCACTTCCTGTGGCAGGCAGGACCCCCAGTTGAGGGATAAGGACACCAAACCACTCACAAAGCCTTTGACCCAAAATTTGTCCTGCTTACAAGAAATGCACACAAAGTTGGAGCAGGGACTGAGGGAATGGACAATCAATAACTGGCCCAACTTGAGACCCATCCCATGAGTAAGCACCAATCACTGACACTATTAACAACACTCTGCTATACTTGAAGACAGGGGACTTGTATAATTGTTCTCTATGACATTCTACCTAGTAACTGACTGAAACAGCCAAACAGTAGATAGAGTTCTGGGGGAGGGCTTACAGAAGACGTGAGGGGAAAAAATTGAGAGTTACAGAAGGGATAGGAACTGTACAGGAAACCCAACATTGTCAAATAACCAGGACCCTTGGGCACTGTCAAAGACTGAACCTCCCATCAAAGAGTATACAAGGGCTGGTCCTAGAACCCCATCCCCAGACATACACATGTAGCAGATGTGCAGCTTGATCTTCATGTGCATCCTTCAGCGTATGGAGTAGGGTTTATCTCTACAGCTGTTATCTATATGTGGGTTCCATTCCCCTAACTGGACTGCCTTTTCTGGCCTCAGGGTGAGAAGTAGAGAGAATTGATGAGCTGGGGATGAAGATGCTCAGGGGGCCATTTACCTTCTCAGAGAAGAAGGGGAGAGTGGGATAGGGGAAAGATATATGTGAGGTGGATACTCAGAGAGAGGGCAGCAATAAGTATATACTGTGAATAAATAAATAAGTTAATGGGAAAAAAAGAAGTGTTCACCCTCCACAGTCATCAGGGAAATGCATATCAAAACAATCCTGAGATTCCATCTTACACCTCTCAAAATGGCTAAGTTCAAAAATCTCAAATAAAAGCAAAAGCTGGCTAGAATGTGAAGAAAGGGAAACACTCATCCATTTCTCACAGCAACAAAAATTTGTCCCTTTTTTTGGAAATAGGTTTGGTGGGTCCTTAGAAAATTAGCAATAGTTCTACCCCAGGACCCATCTATACTGCTGCTTGGCATATACCCAAAAGATGCCCAACCATACCATAGCAACACTTGCAAAACTATGTTCGTGGCAGCTTTAGTCACAATAACCTGTAACTGAAACCAAACTAGATGCCCTCCAAATGAAAAATGAATAAAAATATATAGAACATCTACCCAACAGAATGCCGTTTGGCTACAAAGATATCAAGAAATGGTATCTTTGTAGATAAATAGTGATACACATTTATAACAATTCTTGTGTTCCCAAGAGTGGAACTTGACAATACCATTCTGAGTAAGATAATCCAGAGCCAGAAAGACACACATAGTCTATACTCACTTATAAATTAATACGGGCCTTAAAATGCAGAAAAGCTATGCTACAATACACAGACCAAAATAAGGAGGGCCCAAGTGAGGATAGTGTGAATCTCACTCAGACTGGGAAACAAAATAGTCATGGGCAGGTTGGTCATTAAGAGGAAACAGGGTAAAAGAGGGGATGATGCAGAAAACCGCTGAATCAGGTGTGGGGAAAGGGGATACAGGGGTGGTGCAGGCATACAGAATGGAATAGATGAGTGACATCTCTAGGAGTAGCCAAAAATCTAGAAGAGTGGAGGCTATAGGGAATCTGGGGGGAAGGGGAGGGGCTGATTCTAGCCGTGATTCCAAACAGCAGTAGTGGATATAGAGAATGAAGTGGCCATATTCTATAACTAGGCAGGACTCCCAGTGGAGGGGAAGGGATATTAACCCACCCATAAAACCTTCAATCCAAACTTTGCCTACAAGATATGTAGGGATAAAGATGACACAGAGATGGAGTGAACAGCCAGCCAATGACTGCCCCAACTTGAGATCTAACCCATGAGAGAGAGCCAACCCCTGACACTATTAGTCATATTCTGCTATACGTGCAGACAGAAACCTAGTATAGAGTTCTCATGAGAGACTTCCTCCAGCAGCAGATGGAGGCAGATGCAAAGACCCACAGTCAAACACCAGGTGGAGCTCAGGAAGTCTTGTTGAAGTGTAGTGGATAGAATTGAGCAACCCAGAGGAATCAAGAAAACCACACACACACACAAAACAAAGGCATGCAGATTCAAGTAATCTGGGCCCATGGGGGAGGAGAGATTGAACCATCAACCTTTACACATTAATAGCAGATGTGTAGCTTGGTCTTCGTGTGGCTCCCCTAACAATTGGAGTAGGGCACTTAGAATCTACGTCCATAGCAGCCTTATTTATAATAGCCAGAAGCCGAAAAGAACCCAGATGTCCCTCAACGGAGGAGTGGACAAAAAATGTGGTGTATATATATACACAATGGAGTACTATTCAGCCATTAGAAACAATGAATTCATGAAATTCTTTGACAAATGGAGAACATCATACTAAGTGAGGTAACCCAGTCTCAAAAGAATACCCATGGTATGCACTCACTGATAAGTGGATATTAGCCTAGAATCTTGGGACACCAAAGACACAACCCACAAACCAAATGATGTCTGAGAAGAAGGAAGGAGTGGACCCTGGATCTGGAAAGGCTCAGTGCAGCAGTGTAGAGGAATACCAAAACAGGGAAGTGGGAAGGGGTGAATGGGGGAACAGGGGGAGGAAAAAGGGCATATGGGACTTTGGGGGGCGCGGCAGGGAACCAGAAAAAGGGAAATGAAATGTAAATAAAGAATATATCCAATAAAAAATAGAATCTGTTTCCTGCCATTGGATCACCTACTCTTTCTTGGATCTGGCTGAGACTCTGTGGGAGAGGATTCGCTTAGTCCTGCTGGGACTAGATATCCCAGGTCAGGATATTACCCCTTTCTGAGGAGAAGAAAAGTGGGTAATGGGAGAGGGATTTGTAAGGGAGGGACTGGGGAAGAAGAAGAAGGGGGTGCGATTGGGATACAAAGTGAATTTAAAAAACTAAATCATGGAAAAAGAGACATTCTGAATTATAGTTAAACAATCTACTGACCTAAGCTTTCATATGGTAGCACTTGCCTACAATCCCCACGGAGAGGCCCTGAGGCAGGGCCGTGAGTGTTAAACCAGCTTGGGCTCTATAGTGAAGCCCTGTCTCAAACACCAATCCAAACAAACCAAAAGTATCAAAATGAAACAGTGATAATAACAATGGTACTCTACTTCAAATTGAGTACTACTCTAGACATATGAAATCTGTCTTTAGAAATCAGGGTGTCTTAGTTAGGGTTTTACTGCTGTGAACAGACACCATGAGCAATGCAAGTTTTATAAAAGACAACATTAAATTGGGGTTGGCTTACAGGCTCAGGGGTTCAGTCCATTGTCATCAAGGCAGAAACATAGCAGCATCCAGGCAGGCATGGTGCAGGAGGAGCTGAGAGTTCTACATCTTCATCTGAAGGCTGCTAGTGGAAGACTGACTTCCAGGCAACTAGGGTGAAGGTCTTAAGCCCACACCCACAGTGACACACCTACTCCAACAAGGCCATACCTCCTAATAGTGCCACTCCCTGGGAAAAGCATATACAAACCATAACATTCCACTCCGTGGTCCCCATAGGCTTGTTCAAACATTAGTCTATGGGGGCCATACTTAAACATAGCATAATGCAAAATACATTTAGTCCAACATCAAAAGTCCCTATAGTCTATAGCAGTCTCAACAGTGTTAAAAGTCCAAAGTTCAAGGTCTCTTTTGAGATTCATCCAATCACTTAAATGTAATTCTCCAAGCAAGACAGGAAACCAACTGGGCAAAGTCAAAACTCTTCATTTCCACTTCTGATGACAAAGCAGTCTTTAGATATCCAACTCCTTTTTCATCTTTGTTTACTTCAACAAGGTTCTTTCTCCTGGGCTTGTTCCACTCCCTGTTAGCAGCTTTCCTTGTCAGACATCCTGTGGCTCTGGCATCTTTAACATCTTGGGTGCCCCAAGTCAATTTCAGATTCACAGCTTCTTGTTCCAATGTCTGAGATCCACACATGATCTTCTGTGTATCTTCAAAGAGCTGATGTCACTTCTCCAGCTCTGCCCTCTGTAGCACTCTAAGTTCAGGTTGATCCACTCACTGCCACTGCTGTTCTTGGGGGTCTTCCATGGTACTGGCATCTCCAATATGCTAGGATCTTCCACTGCAACTATGCTTCACCAAAGCCTCTCATAGGCTCTCTTCATGGTACCAAGCCTCAACTCCTTTGCATGACCCCTTCAGTCCTGGGCTGTCAATTACAACTGAGAGTACACTTTCATCAATGGCCTTCCATGGCCTCTCACAGTACTAAGCCTCAGCTGTTCTTCATGATGCCTTCATGCCTTCAAAACCAGTACTACCTGGATGATTCTTACACATTACCAAGTACAGCTGCAGCATGAGGAAGACTTGGCTATCTCTGGAATACAGCTTCTTTGTGCTCTCAGAAAACACTTCCCAGATTTCACCTCAGTAATGCTGGTCTTTTCTTAATCACCACTAATTTCTTAGCTCCAGCTAACCAGCATGAATTATTTAAGTAGTCTCCTTCTCCTCTTGAATATAAAGCCAGAGACACATGACTGAAGCTGCTGAGTTCTGCTGCTTGCAGGAGCTGGAACATTGGTCCTCTTGTTAACTTCCTTTTTCCCAGCTCCTTCACTGCCTAAATTGGCTATCCTGAATCTGGCACCTTAGACTGACTTTGTACTCAAGAGATCTGCATGCCTGTCTCCTAAACACTGGGATTAAAGGTGTGGTCCACCAAGCCTGGGTTTAAGTTTTTCTTCACCTAGAATTTGCTCTGTTCTAGGCTGGCCTTGAACTCGAGATCTGCTTATCTTTGCCTCCTGGGATTAAAGGCTTGTACTACCATGCCTTGACCTAAATTTTGCTGGGTGGAATCTTGCCCCCAATGTCACCATTCCTTTAATTCAATTTAATATCCTTGAATTCCTCTCCATTTCACTTCCTGGAGTCCCTTTAATACTCAAATTATATATTTTGTACTTTTCTTTTCTCATCTTGCTATGTTTGTTCAAAATTCTCTTCATCAGACTTAACCAAAGAACAAAGTCTTTGTTGGGCTTCTTTGAGACTTCCTTTGCAGATGCAATTAATATAAATCTCTTTACTTTAGTCCTGGGAAGTCTCTTCAGACAATGGCATAAAGCAGCCATGTTCTTTACCAAAACATCACAAAAACAGTCTCTCAGCCACATATTAAAGTTCTTCTCCACTGAAACCTCTTGGGCTGTCAGGCCTACACAGTTCAAATGACCCTCAGCACCACTGTCTTCCATATTCCTACTAGTCTGGCCCATTAAGCCCCACTTAAAGAATTCTGTGGCTTTCCAAATCCAAAGTCCCAAAATCCACATTCTTCCCCTCAAAAGCATGGTCAGGCCTATCACAGCAATATCCCAGTCCCTGGTACCAACTTCTGTCTTAGTTAGGGTTTTAGTGCTGTGAACAGATACCATGACCAATGCAAGTTTTATAAAAGACAACATTTAATTGGGGTTGGCTTTCAGGCTCAGGGGTTCAGTCCATTGTCATCAAGGCAGAAACATAGCAGCATCCAGGCAGGCATGGTGCAGGAGGAGCTGAGAGTTCTACATCTTCATCTGAAGGCTGCTAGTGGAAGACTGACTTCCAGGCAACTAGGGTGAAGGTCTTAAGCCCACACCCACAGTGACACACCTACTCCAACAAGGCCACACTTCCTAATAGTGCCACTCCCTGGGAAAAGCATAAACA
The DNA here is from genome assembly GCA_964023405.1 of Apodemus agrarius. Lineage (NCBI taxonomy): Eukaryota > Metazoa > Chordata > Mammalia > Rodentia > Muridae > Apodemus > Apodemus agrarius. The sequence goes on along the minus strand of OZ030016.1, from coordinate 27,091,871 downwards.
AACCATAACCCAGGGTATGTGTTAACTTTCAAACATCTCATGAAATAAAAACAGAGGCAGACTAGTAACCCACTTCTCATACAGATACATGTTGCTCTGAACAACCCAGCTGTTGAGGGCATATTCCTATAATGAGATTGGTTTCTACTTCAGGAGAAGTATTATAAATGTGTAACCTCATTGAATTATTCAGGATCACACTGTCCTTGCTACATTATTTTCACTTTACCTTGATTTATAATATTTATTCTATTTTGTATAAGTGCTATTATATATAGTATACATTGTAATCATATAATACTAAAATTAAACAAGAATTCTCTATTGTTAGTCAATAGTATTTTCATAATACAGATAACAGCAAAATTAAAATCTCATCATGCGGATTTTTTACACATTGAGATCCCTGTTCCTTTAAAAACTGGATCTGTTTGCTGGACAAAGTAGAGGAATGGTTTTTACAGCAAAACTACTATTAATACATAAGCCATTGATGTTTAAATGTTTGACCACCACTTTTAAATTTATTCAGTCATCATTGTAACTATCCCTCTATGTTTGTGTCTGAGGTGGTTATAAGTTTAACGTTGTTCGATGATCAACATCCAGCTGTTTCTTTCATTTTTGTCAACAAAGCAATGGGCAAAGGCCCTCTCCCAAGATAATACACCCAATGCCAGATGAAAATATGCAGCCATAATCTAGATGGGCAGAACTCCAGAAGAATTTTAGGAGCATCTGTTTACAGCAAGTATTCCCAGCTGAACTTTCAATACTACATATTATACTCAAAATGTCTTCATCAACGGGTAACATAAAGTCTATTGGATATACACTGTGGCCTTCAAAGCAAACCTCTTTGTAGAATGTACAAGAATTTAAATATTGGTTTTCCCCATAAAGGATTACTTTTCTCTTTATTTCCACCATTAGCTTTGTCCTTCTTTTTCAGTTTTCATTACATGTACATTGTATGTAATTGCATGTATATGCAATATATATGCATATATGTATATATGTGTGTGTGTGTATATATATATATATACACACACACATATATATTTATGATTCACTTACCTTTATTCCATATGATCATTTCAGGTTAGTAACCCAGCAGGCATTCTTGAATTCCTCACATCATGTTCGTAATTCTTAACAATTTTTGTCAAAGAATTTTATGGGATATCTAATGCATTTGTAAGCCTTTCAATAAATAAGAGACTTTTTGCCAGCATGTAAATCAATGACTAACCACTTAAGTACTATTCTTCCCCCCATTTTAAAAATTTTCAATAGGTATCAAAGCATTGAATTAAATATTAAATTCTAGAAACAGGATCACAGAATTTGTCAGTGGTTAAAAGGGCTTGTGGGTAAATAAGTTGGAGAAAGGGAAACATAAAACTTCCAATGACCTCAAACATATACGAAGTCTCATCCTTTCTCATCTATCAAGCAGGATATGAGCAAGTCTTTTGTTGAAATATAAGTGATCGGGAAGGATTCCCTGTATAGGAAGATGTTGGCATAGAGTCAGTCACATAAGCACACAGAAATAAATGTGCCCTGAGTTACTCTTTCATCCATTTGCAATGTGCACTAGTACTTACATGTCCTTGAAGAACAGCCCATGTTCATAATGAGAAGAGCCTGTCTTGTTTATGTACTGCCTTTTTTATATGAGGATAAACTAAATGGAAAATAATATGCAATGCTCTAACAATAAAGATAATAACAGAATAATGGAAAATAATGAGGAAGGAATGAGGCAACAGAACAGCAGTGCATAGGAAACACCCCTCCCCCCTTCTGCCCTGGGTAGTATGTGGCAGAACAAAATAAAGGGCATTTCTAAATGTGCTTTTGACTGACTAAGAAGTTCATGTCTTCCTGTTAAGCCTCTATACTTTTAACTATATAGAGAAGCTGAAACAAATAACCACTGTAGACAGGAAAAAAATGTAAATTATTACCAGACTATATGTTGATCAAAATTGTGTTTTTGCAATAAGATAAAGGTTTTAAAATACGACCAAAAAAGCACTGTAACATTGCAAACAGAAACAAAGGCAGCTTAAGCTTCAGAATGAAATCTTTCCAAATGTCATGGGAACATCGTTGAGAAAATTGTGAGGCAGATAATATTAGCAGAGTGATGACTAACATTTCATACATTCTTCTGGGAGTATTTTTACTCACCAGTCCCATGAGAAGGCACTGAAAACAGTTTATGGAATAATCAACAATTTACTCAACAGCCATAAAATCAGTATAAAATTTTGACTTTCAAGGCAAGTGTGCTTTTGGTAATATGTGTTTATATGCTAGAGATCAAAACAGCATTTTAAGATTGGAATATTATGATTCCTTTGTAAAATATTTTCCTAAAAGCACTGTTGGTTGTATGAGCACACACTCGCTTTTCCACATTCTTTCATATCCCAAAGCTTTTTATTTCAATAAAAGAAATCCACATTGTGGGCAGAAGAAATACAAACAGCAAAATGTGATGACCCTAAAAGAATGGGTTTAAAAATTGAAAAAAATCAAGGACAGTGAAAATGTTCTTATTAGTGAGGATTCTAGAATCCAGCTGTAATATATATCACAAGGCCAAGGATAGAATGATGGCCAAGTACAATGAAAAGGATTCGAAGGGAAGTTTTATTGGATAGCAGCCTCGGGGTGATCAGAAGTCTCTGTTTGATTTTCCAATTTGTCTAATAGATCGCGAACCTATTTGATTTAATATTTTATAATTGCTATCATATTAAGATGGATTTTTATGTCACCTGTGGAAATGGTCATGAAACATGTTGTTATAGTAAAGAAAGTGTCTAGAAAACAGAGCCTAGAGCCTAACATCCCTGTGACAATTAATATCTTAAAAGAACAAAATTAAGTGTTGTATTCTTTTCGTACCTTCAAATCCTCTCCTTAACTCATAAGGATTAATAAATACATTTTTTAAATACTTTAGAAACAAAACTGATCTGATTTATATGCTCAGCAAGTTTAAATAAAAACTTAGAGGAAAGAAGTTTAAGAATTCACTAACAAAAACTGTACTACACCTGTCTGGAATGGTCAAAGTTCAAATGTGCTTATGTTTAAACCATCAGTTAAAATGTTACAATGTTTTGAACAGCTAATGTAAATCATCCTCAAAACAAAGTAAATTGTATATGAAATCAAGTTCATAATTGGAAAATAGTGTAGATTTTAAGAAGATGATATGTAACCACAACCCACCTACTGTCAAATATGAAAACCTTATGGTTTACATAGAAGAAAAATGGATTCTTTCTTAATGACATAGATACATTCATTTAAATTTTATCTTACTCCTATCCATGGAGGGAAGTGAATCCCCAGAAGCCAGGAAGAATTAAAACAATTACAGATGTTAAGTGTTTCACAGAGTTGGTAGAATTTAGAATTAATGAATTGAGTGCTATATTGAAAATTGTGGTTTGTTTAATTATTGAATGAAAATAAATATGAAATTTAAATACAATTTTAAATACCAAAATATTTCTGGTTTGTGTCCTCTAAAATGGCTCATATATGTACCTGATTTTTAAATTGTATTGGGCTTATAACATTTAAAATGATTGTTTCCTTTAAGAAAATAATTTTAAAATATACAAACATCTCAGTTATGAGGGATTTTGTAGTACTTCTATCATATAAAACAAATGTTCTGCTACTTTTAGGTTCAAAATATTTCAGCATGACCTCGAGTGGTGCAAGGTGAGGTATGTGGCTTTTTGTTTGTTTTGTTTTGTGTTTGTTTGTTGTTTAATGGAAGCAAACAGTCTACTAGGATTCCTTTCAGTGTTTGCTTAAGCCTTCCCTTTCACAATGCATGCTACACAAATCCAATATATCTCCCTTTCTCACTGAACCAAGAATGGCTAGTTGGAGGAATAGGGTAGTGCGTCAGTGTCTCAGCTTCATTCCCGTGGTAGTGATGAGAGACGCAAAGAAATAGTGCTGAACAGAGACAGGGCACTCAGGGACAGGAGGTTGTTTGTTTCCACTAAGGCTTCCTTTTTTTTTTCTTTTCTATATTCTTTGTTTACATTCTGAATGCTTTCCCTTTTCCCAGTTCCTCCCTCTCCATATGTCCCCTAAGTCCTCCTCCCTCCACCCATTCCCCAATCACCCCCCCCCATTTCTCTGTTCTGGTACTCCCCTACAATACTGGATCAAGTCTTTTCAGGACCAGGGCTCTTTCCTCCCTTATTCTTGGGAGTCATATGATTAACTAATTGTGTCTTGTAAGCTTTGACTCTGAATTTGTGCAATTAGTGACTAGAAAAAATAATCTATCACAGTGTTTCAAGTTGAACTAATAAGTGTCAATTACTGAAAAATAAAATACCATTACATACCATTACTTGACTTAAGAATCTGTCGTATACCCTTGCTTCTTAATAAACCTACAAAGTAATTTGTAACATATGCAGTTACATATGCATGTACTCAGATTTTGGTGGTTGTTACAATTTTAACTACATACTTCGGCTTGCTAGCACCATGGAAATATAAGCTTTTGGGTAATGTACGAAGCTTACCAATTAAATATTGCCAGGAGTTAATGTTTAGCTGCTTAAAAGAATATGTTTATGCATGTGTGTACAGATACACACACACACACACACACACACACACACACACACATAAATTAAATTCAGAAACATGAGTTAAAATGGATTTCAACATTTTCTAAATGGAAATGAAGACTCAGAAGGGCTTGTCTAACTACAGTTATAGAGGCGCAATTGACTAGCTATGAATCACGTGGCCCTTAATATTGACCAGGAGTTACTACATCAAATGCCACCCAGAATCACTTTCTTATAAACATTACAGACTATTCATGTCTGAATACAAATAAGTTTCAGTGATTCATTGAGGTCTTAACTACAATTCAAGAATGAAAAGGCATGATATCAGACTAGAGATTTGGCTGAATGATTAAGAATACTTGTTCTTGCAAAGGACCTTTGTTCAGTTCCAGCGGATGCAGTGAACCATGTGCTGTTCACTGTCTCTTCAATTCTTGGGATTCCAATGCCTTTCTTTGACCTAAATTGGTACAAGGTATGCATTTGGTTTACAAATATACATGCAACCATAGCACAGATACACATATAATAAAACAACTCTTTAAAAGACGTTAGAAACATTTGAAATTTACCATAGTATTCACGGGACAAAGATAAGCCAGTCTGTGATTTTAGCAGAATTCGTGAGTCAACATTCTTGACCTTTACTCTTTTCTTTTAACCACTAAGAAATATACTCCTTAGGAATGCAGCATCAAGATGTCTTCTCCCAAATATGTTCACAGAGAAGGGCACTAGAGGGTTTTCTATATAGCTGCATCCAATATTCAGTGCCTGGACCATATACAATTTAAATTGTAGCAAGGAAAAGTAAGCTGTGTGAACAGGAACCAGGAGACAGGCTGTGCTCTGTGTTTCCTGCTCATATGTTGTCTCAGCTGTTTTTTGCTTTACAGTTTCAGCTGAAGAATGTCCATTTATCACGTAATGCTAATCAGTTATCATTCTGCACCACATTTTGTACAAAACAGTGCTGGGAAGTCTGTTCTGTTCCGTTGATGGATAGCCAGAATGGGACAGCGCATAACCAAAAAAGGCATAAATACTCACAGATGTCTGGTCATACAGATGAGTTAAAATCAAAGAAAATTAGAGGCGGATAAGACAGACGTGATCATAGAGCACATCAGGGAAGTGTTAACTTGCTTTTTTTCTTCACCTTTCTCATCCAAATGGACTTTCTTCTCATTAAGATAAATATTCAAAAGCAGAAGGTCTTCATTTGTTTCTTTAAACTGGTATTCTTTTTTTCTCCAAATGTAAACCTCCCATCATGAAGACAAAAAGCAGAAATTGTGTTTATTACCAAAGACACACAAATTGCTGTCCAAGTCGAAATCAGAGCATATGGTGCAAATTCCACTACTCTTATGCGCTCCAGCCCCTCCTCCTACCCTCACCCCTCTATTGTTCTGGCTTAAGTAATTCATTTATATTTCTTTATTGCAGAATCATTGAACGAAGGCCATTTTTTTTGCTGCACAAAAGTAATTGGCTAGCTGAAAACAAGATAAACATTTTATTGTTTAACTCTTCCATGATTTTGTGTAATTCTTCAGGTGACATCTCATTGTTACATCTCTTATATAGGAATCACTTGCTGCTGGGAATTAACTGATTCACATTCAGCTGCACCTGTGTCAGTCTTTTGTCTGGGTTTGTCAGTGCTGTCTTCTCACATGGAAGGCCATGCCCACCCACAGAACATAGTGTCTATCGAATAGACACAGACACAGCTTAACATCTTATATTAGTTCATGAAGATGCTCAAATGATCAACGCTATTTTCTTTTGTGTCCCATTAACACAAGTAAATGTAGTACTACCAAATGATCTCTTTTTTCTTCCTAGTAACCTTCTTCTCACTTTGTATGTCTCAAAATGCAAAATAAAAAAAATAGAAATTGAAGTAAGATAATTTTAAGGTATGAATATTTGCTTAAAAACAGTTACAAATAATAAGTCTTTGAGTACAATGGTGATAGAGAAAATGAGCCAGTACTTAGTATTAGGAAATCTTTGCAGATAGGATACAGAACACATTTTTAAAGGTAGATTGGTTACTCTCACAGACTTGAGGAACTAAATGATGATTATCTCAAAGAAGGCCAAAATTAATAATTCACTTCAAATTGTCATCTGAAGTCAATTTCTAGCATTGATTTTAGAATATGATTTTCTGCATATTTATATTATCTGGAATTTCTAGAGGAAAATTGACTTTAGCATCTATCTATCTATCTATCTATCTATCTATCAATATCATATGTATATTTTTCCAAAATTGAAGAAAAACGTGCTCTTGTATCACAAAGTAGACAATAAAAAGCATCAATTGTATACTATTGTTGCACACATAACCACCAATACAATTGTTTATTCTTGAAACAGAACCATTTTTCATAATTTGCTAGAACTTTCACGTGACTTGGCACATGGAGACCATTGTCTCTTCAAATCTGAATAGTTATGAGAACATTGGGATTTGTAAATGATGATGGAATATTCTCCCTGGTCAGTAACACGTGTAAAAATAATATGCCCAGAGATAAACATACCAATGTAAAACCAGCCATAAAATTATAATCTTAAAAGTCACTTGTCAGAGATTATACATAATCATTAAATAAGTTATTTGCATTTCAGTTTAAGACAAAGTTTCTTGGATCAATTATTTTTTTTTCCTTTTTTTTAATTTCTATATTCTATGTTTACATTCCAAAGGCTTTCCCCTTTCCCAGTTCCCACCCACCATAGTTCCCATAGTTCCTCTCCCCCCCCATCTGTTCCCCAATAATTCCCCCTCCCCCCTCGGTTTCTTTACTAAACTGGATGCAATCTTTACAGGCCCAGGGTCCTCTCCTTTCTTCTTCTTGGGAATCATTTGACTTGCTATTTGTGTCTTGAGTATTTAGGATCAATTATTTTTAAGTTATCTTATTCAACACATGACTTTTCAATAACGCTTATAGGTAAAGACTTTGCTAACATGAAAATCTGGTTCTAGGATATCAGAACTCTAAAACCACAGTAATTAATTTCAGCATGATTAAAAATGTGAACAACATGCTTCACCGTCTTCCATTCAACTAAGAATAGGATTGTGGTAAGCTGTAACATAAATTCAAGATAAATATTAATTCAGTAATCCTGGACATATCTCCAAAAAGGAAGAGCAGTATCTATTTCTATGCAAAAAAGGAAACGCTACTAAATACATGTGCCACAAAACTGATAGAGAAAAACCTAAGTCCCATGCTATACTGCAGCATTCTTTTATTGTTTTAACAAACATGTTAAGTATATTAATATCCATGTATATACACACATATATATAATAAATATTCAAGGAATACTCACAGTGTGGCAGTTTTCTGTAATAGCTGTATTAATTAGAATAGAATCCAATAAATGTGAGAAGAATGCAAACAAGAAATAGAAATTTCACTTCACTTGTACCACAGGAAATGAAAGTGATTATGTTTTCTGGAAATGCAAAAAGTGGAAAGTGCCTCTTTATTTCCAACAGTTCAAACTCAACTCCAAGAAAGGAAGATCGATATCATCTGACTTTCCTCTCCTCAAGTGCTGGAATGCAACCCAGTAGCATTCTAATGGGCAATTGTAGGTACAGTGTTTAATTATATCATTCCTTCGATTCCTCAGATCTAGACAGCAGATGTCATGAGCAATTGGTCATTCATCATAACAAACAGTATCCAATGATTCATGTTATGACCTCTATTTCTTCTATTCCCAAACTTGCAAACAGAAAGGCAGCAAATAGAATACATCTTTTTAACACCTACTTTACATTCTCAAGAGTAATTGAAAGCAAAAGGAAAATGGCAGCAGACAGCATTCTTAAGAGAATGATAGAGATTGTAGAATCTCAAAAACGTGAGACAGTAAAGGTTTTAATATACATATATCCTTAGCTGAATTACTGAAATGGTGAAATTCCACACCACGAGCTGATTTCCAAAGAAAGTGCAAGATATAAACATTGTGATGCTTTCTCCAAGGAAAATGGAGTCAATAATTAGCGTGGGGAGCTGTTTATGTCTTTTTGTGTTGTTTTGTTTCATTTGGTTTGTTTTTCTCAGTGACAGGCCAACCAATTGTTGTGTCCTTCCTTGCTCAAGGCCACCTCATGAATAGATAAATTTCTTTAGACCTAAATTTATATGAACAAAATAAAAAGCTAGAAAGTTCAGGGAAGAATTGTCCAGAGGATAGATAGAGTCATGATACATGGAGAGGCGATGTGGTTCTGTATAAATGTGTTGGCAAAGACAAAGCACAGGGAAGACAAAATCTTCTTCTAAGCCCACTGCGCCCAATTTGGGAAAGCTTATTATGTGTTATCCCCTGTACTAAAGGAGCATCATAGGCAGAGGATGAAACAGAACTTTTCCTCATTTTGTTTCACTTTATTTCACTTTTGTCACACTGGATGGTTTGGGGAAATCTTATCACTCATTTTTGGGAAGAAACCCAAAATGCAGAATGTGAAGATATATATGCTCTCAAAACAAATGTCAAAGACTCACACACAGGGAAAGTTTTCAAAACCAGAGTGTGTGCAACATTGTGTGGTTCCTGTATAACAAACGAAAGAAGTCATGTAAAATCCAGTAGTAGATTATTCCTTATACACTTAGCTGGGACCTTTGGAAAGGAATTGGGGAGTGCCTTGGAGCAATGGAAGCCTCACTTTGGAAGCAAAAGAGGTCGAAAGTGTCTTTCCTGTTCTTCTGAAAAAGGTGTTGGAGGATGCTTATAGCTAGGGAAGTTAAAACTCAGAAGGGAAGCACAGCCTTGTGAAGTGCTGCTTTTCATCCCTCGAGTCTCTGAAAGCACAAGTTTAAAATGTGAGCAGCAGCACTTGAAACTGCAGAATCTGTTGTGAATGATCCTCTCATATTATCAGTGAGAGAGCTAGGAAAAGAAAAAATGTTCTCAGAAAGTAATGGAAGAGGAGGGTCTGGATCATAGGGCAAAAACTGGGGACCCCTGTCTGTTCTATAAGAAAAAAAATAAGACACTAGCGTCTGAAGGGTGGGATTAACGATGTACAGCAGGAAGACAAATTAACGAGAAAACAGATATGGAAATAAAGCAGCACAGAGTGTGGAGCAGATGCACATGGTTACTTCCTTCCTGTCTTATCCTAACTCTGAACCCCTTGAAGGCATGAGAGGTTTCCATCAGAGTGGCAGTCCTTGGGAGCTGGAGAAGCCTGGGGCTGTCTACAACTATGGGCACTAAGCTTGTGATGGTGACTTGTTCCTACCAGATATCAGTATGAAAGTTTTGGGGGTGTTATTATTTTTGAAATACAAATTGCTCAGTCAATAAGGGAATGTAATTTTGTGCTTTGATATCCCACTATGAGTGTTAATAGTGATGATTAACATTTATGGCACTTTTTAAAAGATATATGTGGTGAGACACTACTACAAAAACAAACAACAAAACAAACAAAATCTTTAAATATAACATATAGAAAATCCAGAGTACAAGAGAACAACCCATTATGGTGGCTTCAATAGTATAGATATGAGTACAGAGCTATTGGTATAGGAACAGAAGATAACAGGTTAGATATAGGTTTAGGTATAGCTGGATGTATAGCTTAGTAGAGGTATGGAGGCAGGGAGATAAATCCAGGACAAGAGTTAAAGACTGCTGGTTTCTTACTATCTAAACTAAATTCTATTTCTGATAGAGTATCTCTATTAAGTGTAAAACGTTGAAAATCAAAATACCACCAGGCTCATGCATGAACCCCTTCTACACAGCATGATCTAACAGAGCAGCCCAGTATAAAACATAATTATGATTCCTCATTTCAGAAATTGGTAATCTGGAGTTACTCTCCCTCTATACACATCTGTATTAATTTATATTTAAAATGGAATTTGTAGGTATTCATCCAAAGTAATTTCTATGCAACATAAGTGGAAGAAAAGTAAACTGTGAGAAATAAATATGTAAGAACTTAATTAAAATTGAGATAACATTATTATGTCATGTTAGGTATACCATACTTTTCTTGCCTAATACCAGAGTTTATAGTTTTGTGGCTCACATCTCCCTTTAGATTTAAAAAGAAGAAGAGGGAAAGGAGGAGAAGGAGGGAGAGAAGGAAGAGGAGGAGGAGAAGGAGAAAGAGGAGGAGGAGGAGGAGGAAGAGGAGGAGAAGGAGGAAGAAGAGGAGGCAAAGAATAAAGGAAAGGAATATAAAGAAAGAGAAAGAGAGAACAGACACCAATAGGGATAAAAGCTCCAGTGACAGTACCTAGATTTAAATTGCCATTCATAATGCTATATATAGGAAGAAATCCTTTGATGTTCTTCTATTGCGAGGGTATCCAGTGGACTAAAAATGTCCATATGAATTAATGAAGTGCTACTCATTGGTGTGACAAAGCTATACCTATACTAACATGCATGAAGGAGCACATGCTACTTATATCAGTATCACAGATTGATGAGAATCTAAAATGTTGTGTATCTTATTTTACCATTTCATCTTAAAAATATGTTCCTGCTTTACCTGTGCCTTACTGTATTGTTGAGGCCTACATGGTCACGGTGCATGCCTGCTTGCTAAAGTAGCCTTGAGTTCTGTCTCTTTAAACTTTCAATGTTTGGATATAGAGTGGAGTTGATACATAATACACAATACAAAGCTCTGACTTCTCTCTTTTACTATAATATCATGCATGGGAGAAGTATAAAATTGCAAAGCTATTAGACATTCTCTTCCAAAGTAAATAAATTAATCCATTGTGCAATAAAAATCCCATGTAAATAGAAGTAGACATATTTGACGGAATTCCAGCTTAGGACATTTCGGATCTGCAAGCACTAATTATGCACCACAAAAATCTCATCTTTTAACAATCACAGTTCTTTGCAAAATTCATAACCACTAAGAAAAACAACTTGCACTCCCCCCTACAATAGAACAATCAAAAGTAAATGCCCAGGGTATCTTTCTGTTGTCTATAATAACCAGCATTAAATATATCTATAAAACATAAAGTAGACAAAATAAGAACATTATTTACCAATATTGCAATCAATTTAATATGTTATAGGCATATAGGACTTGATGTCTGGTGTAAATACATTGTACTCTAAGCTGACAAGATTGACAAGTATCAGTCTTACTTCTTTCTATATTTAAATCTTGGATCTCTACAAAAAATCAGACTGACACATCCTAAGCGTGATTTTCTATGCTGAACTTGAACATTGATCCAGTGTGAATATATTAGAAAACAGTATGCAAGCCTAAGAAATAGTTAATTCCTTGGGGTGAATTCCAAAGCAAATCTAGCTACCACACTATCAGTGTGTCTTTTCTCAAGCAGTCTGGCTCTTCACATCACCTTCCTTGCCTAGGGACCCAACATGGAAAGAGTTTCAATTATAAAATGATTCTGTAAAAAAGTCCAAAAAAATAATTAAGAAAAGAACTTCACATAAAGGCAACCTCTGTTTGCCCACCAGTTTCCTTTCCTCATTTATATTCCCTTTCCTTGTTCTCCTTCCTTCAAATGCTCCGCATAGAAACTTCAGAGCAACACTAAATTATAATGTGTATGTGCAAGCGTGTATTATCCTTTCATGGGTGCTTGCTTCCACATTCTACACCTTGTCTTTTTACACAATTGTCTTCCATTCTTGTAAAATTATACTCTTTAGTTCTAGCTATTGACCATGAAAGGACTATGTAAGCATGTAGGCCTGCCACAAGTGTGTCTTCTAGCACTGGGTATGCAAAGAAATAAAACTATTTTCATTATCAAGAGGCCTACTGAAGCCAGTGGCTACAGAGCATAGAGTTAACACTTTCACAGAGTTTGATTGATGTTAGTAGACTTTGCATATCTACACAAATCATCCTTAGAGCACCCTTGCAAAAAAATGTGCTTATTGAAAAAAACATGGAAAATCTAACTTGGAAAGGTTCAAGCTTTCTATATTATAGGCTAGTGTAGAATGGTACAATATTTGCAATAATATATAAAATATAATATATATATATATATATATATATATATATATACATAATTATATAATTGTTTACAACTCAGAATCTCTCCTGGGATTTTTAAAGTCTAAAATTTGCTCCCTTCCAACTTTGTATTTCTTGGGGGTGGAAGAATATTTTTGGAATATGGGAGATTTACAATTTTTCACACTTCAATTTTCATGAAATAAAGAAAAAACAACTCTTGCCATTTCATTTAAGGCCCAGATAGGTATTGTTTTGTTCAGTTTCTAACACGTAGGGAGAACTCACTTCTACTCTGCATTCATACAATTGAACATTTTTCACTGACAGTCAAAGTTTGTATGACTTGGCCACCCGCCAAACATAAACTTTTGAAGTGTTCTAAGTGTCATGCTCAGAACACTCCAACATAGTTGTATATTTATGAAGTGAAGCCTGGAGAAACTGACTTGAGCTTTGCAACACTGCTCTGGAGATTCAGACTGTAGCCAGAGCTGTGAGTGACATCTCAGAATCAGAGGCTATTTTCAACAAACAAAGACAATGATCATTATGAATAGAATATAATTATATTTGTTGTTTCTGTGTGTTTATATCCAACATACACACACACACACACACACACACACACACACACACACCACAGAGCTTATATGTGGAAATCAGAGGACAACTTGCAGGAGTTCGTTATCTCCTTTCACCTTGTGGGTTCTTGGACTTTCCATCAGGTTATCAGGCTTGGTGACAAGTGCCTGCTGTGTCATCTCACTATCCCAAGGCATAGTTCTGAATGACACAAATATGTGTCCTCTATACACATATCCATATCCTTATGTATGCATATTCATGACGTGGAAATCACAGATGATTCTATACAAAGATATCAAAAATATACATATATGTATGTTTGTTTGTGTGTGTATATAATATATTTATATATGTTTGCATTAATGTCATTAGGTAAGTATAGACCATATACTTATACATATATATATATATTTGTGGAACCATTCTAGAATGATATTTAGAAAATCATTTTGTAGAAAATGTTTAGATGTTTGACTGAGGAACATATGTTTTTCACATGTGCCTTTATATCTCCATTTTAATCATATTTGTTTGATTTTAAGTATTGTGACATTGATTTTCAACTTCATTCAGATTGAATTATTGGATTTTAATGAAATGTAGGTAACTCCACATCTTTCCCATTCCTTTCCCTAAGCCCCTCTATATTCCTCCCTGCAGCTCATCCCATTTCCTCCTACTTCTCAAGAGGATGTTTTTTCCCTTTGATTATTGATAAACACATACAAATTGCTTTATGTTCCTTGGTAGTATATGATATCTGGGTTGTTTATTTTGTACTGGATAATCAAGTATGGGACTCATCCCTGGGAAAGACAAATTCTAATTTCCCTTGAACCCTTTAGTTTTTTGTGGGTTTTCTATAAGGTTGAAGCATTATTTCTATCCCCTATGAAATCCAGATTTTCCCATGCATTCTCCAATACTCCATCTCAAACTCATGACCTCTTCTTCTATATTTATTTTATATATACAACACACTGACTCCAATTAATGTAGCCCTTATATATTTGGAGATATTAATATTAAAGTCTCATACCTGGATGACAAAACCAACAATAATCATAGCACTGGTTCCACTTCTGTCAGCAGCCAGTAACTACTATTTAAATCTTTTTACTCAGGGGTGGTCAGTGTAAAATTTCCCTCTATCTATCTCAGCAGGTTGGCCAGCATTTTCTTTGCACTTATAGTATAGGCAACCATATTTTTTGAGAGTTTGGAGCAATATCCCTGCACTGTTGGAAGCACAGGACATCTCATACCTATTACTGCTACTAGTAGTAGTAGTAATTGTTATTATTATTATTATCATCATTATTTTATTAAATTGTTTTTATTATATTATTCATTATAATTATTATACATTATTCTAGTTATCATTACTTGTAGACTTTTATAATCTTTTCTACTCTTTTACAATGTACCTTGAGCCTTATATTTAAAGGTTGTATTATAGATGTTCAACTTGGAGACGGGTACATTATTACATTTATTTACTCTATTGGTAGATTTTTATACTAACTATATATGCTACATAATGAAGCTTCTTAATGAGATTTGGGATTTGTTCTTATATTGGTGAGCATTTAGAATATAGTTTGAAACTATATTACTTTATATATATATACATACATATATATATATATATATATATATTTATACATATATACACAGTAGGATTTCCTCCAAGGCCTATGACTTTCCAAGCCAGGGCTCTTTGCTAGGTCCGCAGTACCAAGAGAGTTCCTTTCTATTATGTGGTCCAATTAAATAGTTCTTGGTTACCCCAAAATGCAAGTATCACTTTTGTCCCATTACGAATGACTTTCTAAAAAGACAAAAGCTGCATGTCCCATGTCATCTCTGGGTTTTTTTTGTTTTGTTTTGTTTTGTTTTGTTTGTTTGTTTGTTTGTTTGTTTTTGGATCCTACATCAGAATCTTTACGTCTGAGTATGTAACTGAGAATAACTGCAGAAGCCAGGAAAATATAAAGGGCACATTGTGGATGGATGGAAGGAAGTCTAGAGAAGATGTGTGAGAGTAGAAAGGAAAGAATGATGGAATGACTTAACAGGGGAGAAAAGGAGTAATGCACAGGAAGAAGAGGAGAGGGGAAATAACACAAGGCTTGTTTGGAAAAGCAATAGAGAACGCTTTTATAAGGTTACTTCACACATACACACACACACACACACACACACACTACAGATAAATCTTTTATTTTATAAAGTACTTATACACAATACACATACACACACAAACACACTCACATTGTGTATATGGTACAAATACAAATTTCTCTCACAGTGGGATAGGGTCCCTAAAGTAGCAACCATACCTAACAAAAACCCAACAACAGACAGGGGGATATCTCCCTTTGAACTGTTGTCAGAGGTTTCAAGAGACCCTGAAAACCATGTAAGCTATTTCTCTTGCCATGGTGTGTCTACCAGAACATGAAGGATTGCTGAAGACACCACTTATTTCTGCAGCAGGACTTAGAGGAGGCAAATTGGAACTGATTTCATGCCCCCTCCAGGGGCCAGGGGAGCTAGTCCTTTGAGTATCTGAATATGCTATACTATGCGAGGTGCCAAAGGAGAAAAGTTGTCAACAGTCCTACATACATGTAAAGTGTGACAACCAGAGCCACGATGTTATTTTAAGAGACTCATTATTTTATGCTTCTGTTCAAAATAAGAGCTATTACTCTTTCCTGATTTGAATGAGAACTCCTTAAATTCTTCATACTTTAGAAAAAAACGCATTATGCATAAATTAAATACGTCATCGAGTCCCTCTTACATCCTTTCAAAACAAATAGGGGTTTCATGGCTATAAACTCTCCAAAAGTTTTACTTCTACATATGCCTATATGAATATATTTCTTACAGGCAGAAGTAAAGCAACATTAAGCTGTATTCAATTCAAGTCCAAGTTGGAAAATAAAATTCAGGAACAAACAGCACTTTACAATTTGCATAGTGCTCTTGAATAAGCAACAGGATGTCCAAGTATGATTAAGATTGGTTCCTAAATCACAAAATTACATCAGCTCCAGGAGTTATGGTTACTTTCATCAGAGAGGTGAAAGTTGCCGGCTCAGTCAGATTACTCTCCACAATCTGCCAGCGCCTGTTGCCATATGTTCCATGTTGTAAGATGTCCTGCTAGAGTTATGGGTGCAGTTTTGCAGTCAGGAAGATGACAGATTCCTCTCCCTTGCAGACATTAACTTTATTCCACTTTGTTCTAACACTGTGTGCAGACAATGAGAATGATGTAGTAGGCCCCCATTTTCTCAATGAATATAATTCAAGATGAGCCCCCTGCTACATTGCCACATGGCTTCTGTCTGACCTTATAAATTCCAATGGAGTCTCAGCCTCCTCTTTCCTCAGTGTCCTCTCATTTGAACCTTTCCCATGTTCATTCTGTATTTATTCACTCATCGTGAAGTATTATGAATTCAAACACTACATTTTTATAATTCATTATTATGCTATGATAGCTAAACCAGATGTTCACAAAAAAGTGGTATGTAACTTTACACTGACAAAGGTTTTTTTTCTTTTTTTATTAAATATTTTCTTTATTTACATTTCAAATGTTATCCCCTTTCCTCGCTTCCCCTCCAAAAGACCCCCTATCCCATTGTCCCTCTCCCTGCTCACCAAGCAATCCACTCCCCCTTCCATGTCCTGGCATTCCCCTACACTGGGGCATCAAGCCCTCAAAGGCCCATGGGCCACTCTTCTCATTGATGTCTGACAGGGCCATCCTCTGCAACATATGAGGCTGGAGCCATGAGTCCCTCCATGTTTATTCTTTGGCTGGTGGGTTAGTCCCTGGAAGCTCTGGGGATATTGGCGGGGCTGCAAACCAAATGCAAGGGCACCCACATTCATAAAAGAAACTTTACTACAGCTCAAAGCACACATGGCACCTCACACAAACTAATTTTATTTTAAAACTATAATATTATTCCTTTCTCTGAGGTAACTGTTTTTCCTTTCCATTGTCAAATGGAATCACTTAAATGACAAGCAAATACATACTGTGCAGTTCATGCAGGATACCCTACTCATCAAAGCTTTTCGCTCGGAACTCCTGTACCTGTATGCATTTCAAAACTGTTGAAGATCTAGTCTAGGCTTCTTTTGTCTTTTTTCAGATTGGATATTTTACATACAGATTGTCACCACATTTCCTGCTTGAAAACTTAATGTAGTTACCATTCTTTGATGTTTTATAAAAAGTATATATTCTTGGAGGAGAGAGCAGCATTGATTAAACATGATAATTTAATCGTGTCTTCAAAATACTACATCATTATTTTATAGTTTTGAAAGAAGAGGAACATGGTTGCTTATATGTTAAAGTAACCTATTTAGCTGTGGCCCATATCATTGTCTTAGAGTATATTGATTAATTAAGTCTTTGATATTAATGCTGGCATGGAGCTTTCAAGTTTCATCCAAATTTTCCTATGTCATTTGGCAAGATGGAGAAAGAAATTGAGACTGTGCAAAACAGAAAACCAAGAGCCAGCCTCCCAGTCACCTCCAGTCATAATGCAAATGATGTACACTTCATGTCCCTGGGAAATCTGATGCTGAATGCTGGACTTGGGAATGGTGGCAAATCTATGATGAAGAGTCTTTGCAGTAAAGTAAAATGTGACTGCATTTATTAAAAAAAAAGTTACATCTAGTAGTCTAAAGAGAGATCAGTTACATTATATCACAAGATTTCTATTGCTTCCTCCCTTTGGGGGAAGGGAATTTGTGGAGCTCACCTCCAGCAGAAAGACAGGGCATCAAGTGAGGGATGGAGTTGCCATCCCACAGTCAAAACTCTGACCCATAAATGTTCCTGTCTGAAAGAACTGCATGGATAGAAATGGAGAGGATTCTGAGGAAAAGAAGGACCAGCGACAGGCACAAAGTGGGATCCAGCTCAAGAGGACTCCCCAATGCCTAAAACTATTAAGGAGGCTATGGAGTGCTCACCAAAAGGGACCTATCCTGACTGCCCTCTGAAAGACCCAGAAACCAGCTGAAAGAATTAGATGCAGATATTTTTACCCAACCAATAGACAAAAGCAGCTGAACCCTGTTGTTGAATTAGAAAAACGCTGAAAGAAGCTGAGGCGGAGGGCAACCCTGTAGGAGAACCAGCAGTCTCAATTAACCTGGACCCCAGAGATCTCTCAAACACTGGACTACGAACCATGCAGCACAGACCCTCTGATATGAAATCCCTAAAACACACACAGTAGAGAAGCGCTGGCCTGGGTTTAGTCTGAGAAGATGCACCTAACCCTCAAGAGACCTGAGGCCCCAGGGAGTTTAGAGGTATAGTGGGGTAGGGGTTGGGGACATCGTGGTGGAAACATGGGGTGGGAGGAGGTATGGGCTGTATAACAGTTGGAGATTGGACTGGGAGGAGAATAATATCTGGAGTTTAAAAATAAATAAATAAATAAATAAATAAATAAATAAATAAAATAGAATAGAATATCTGCCCCTAAAACTAATCACAATTTTAAACATGTGTAATGTGTAATGAGATCTATCATCCATCTACTTTGACACTCAGAAACTACGTTTTCTCTTCCAGCTTACCTAGAGTGTTGCCAGACTAGGAGAAGAGACATGCTCAGCCCCCAAGTTCAACATTTCCCACAGATCTAAAAATCATCATTCAGGAATGAAAATCTGCTTTCCAGGATGATGGCGCTGTCCTCCGCCTTCAGCTCTGTGAAAGAACTTCAATAAATAACATAACTGACAGATTTTTTTATTCACTGGGCTTAATATCATATGCTGTTTGAACAAAAAAATGCTAAAACATAAAGAAAAGCTACAGCGATAGTATGACTTTATTAATATGGTTTATTTATTCCATTGTATAAATATACAATGGAATACTACTCAGCAATTAAAAATAATGAATTCATGCAATTTGTAAGTAAATGGTTAGACCTGGAAAATATCATCCTGAGTGAGCTAACCCAGTCACAAAAGAATACACATGAAATGCAATCACTGATAAGAGGATATTAATGAGCCCAGAAGCCCTAAATACTCAAGGCACAATTAGCAAGTCAAATGATTCCCAAGAAGAAAGGAGAGGACCCTGGGCCTGTAAAGATTGGATCCAGTTTTGTAGAGAAACCGTGGGGGGAGGGGGAATGATTGGGGAATAGTTGGGGGGGAGAGGAATTATGGGACATAGGGAGGGGGGAACTGGGAAAGGGGAAAGCCTTTGGAATGTAAACATAGAATATAGAAAATAAAATTTAAAAAAAAAATGTGGTTTATTTAGTCTTGTCCCTAGGGTATGTCCAAGACTGGATTCTATTGATAACATAATATGGGGTCAGAGAAAGAAAAGGGCAAAGTATTTTCTTCTTTTCCTTCTTGTCTATTTAATACTCATAGAATCCTTATAATCTTCTACTGTAACTAAGTTGGTAAAAGATGGCAAATAGAATTGGTCTTGTTTATAGTGATAAGAATAAGTGTCATAGTGGCACTAATTTAAATGAAGACCTGTGTCACTAGATAGAAATAAAAGACAGATAATTGTAAATGGTCTTGTAAAGTATGGAAAAGCAAACCATAAAAACTCAAGCCTCTCTCTCACGTGTGTATGTTGTGATAGAAAATGTATAAGTGTAGTTATATAACATTCACTTTTAAGATGGATACTATTTTGCTATTTGAAAAATAGTTAAATGGCAGCATTAGTTAACATTAAAGAACGAAAAACTAGGAGCTATATTGGATGGATTCTGAGTGCATAAGTTACTCTCCAGAATGCATTTTGGCAGAAACACAACTCAGGATTTTGAAGCGGAAACATTGTCCCAGGAAAGAAATTAGCACACACACATTCTGGCTCATGATCAAGAAAACTTTTATCCCAATAAATCAAAAAAATATATATAGTGTTAAAAGGAACAACAGAATCCCCAAAAGAGATGTGGTCCAAAGACTCACTCCATGTCCAAAAAGCTCATCATATTCCAAAAAGGTATGGAATAATTACCTTTCCCTCTTTGAAAACTGACAATGATATATGATGCTTTTCAACAAAATATTTGCGCAGTGCTGTCTATAGCTTATGGTTACAGACAGATTTCTTTTGTAGAAGTATAATTACAGTTTATTTCAGTTATAATTCAGTTGATTCATCCTGTGATGCTAATGAGAAAGAACTGAGCACAACCTCAGAATTTGTTTAGCCCATGAAGAATATTAGCACGTATCAGTCAGTCTGCAATCTGGAGAAATGCTGTTTCCGGTTTACCTCATCCATGTAAATTCCTCAGCGCTGGTTTATAGACTCAGTCCTGTTTATTTGCATGTGCTGTTTTCGGCCTGTGGAAAGTTCTGCTTCTGTAACTGCCCAAGCATCTTTTAAAGGAGAGGAAGTGAAAAAGAGCTTCTAAAACCTGAAATCCCATTCTTTCCTGAGTTCTGTTTACTCTGCGGTGAGTAAGAGCTAAAAGTGATTTTGAAATGTTTGCTGTGGTCACGGAAGAAATGGGTTTGAAATAAAATAAAATAGCTGAAAGGCTCTCATTGTGATTGCAATCTGGATCTGTTGCTTGCAAAACAAAAATCCTATACAAAGTCCTTAAAGAGCTCCCAAATGGACCCCAGGAGGAAACAGAAAACAGTGGAATAAATATGTACTCTTCTAAAGGAAATGCATTTAAAACTAGGACTGTGAATGGGACAGAGCCCAGAAGGAAACATAGTAAAGTATTCATGGGTTGATTTCAGGGAATGCAAAGAAATAATTTTTATGTGAAGTTATAAATGGTGCATATGAAAAACCAGACAAATGGAGAAAATGATCAAAGACAAAAAGAGTCCATAAGATATTAACCTTTCAGAAACAGGCTGTTTGATTTAAAGCACATATGAAAATGATCCAGAGAGTCAGGGTAGAAAATGAAATGGGAAATGCAGAGAGATTTCAGTTAGAGGATAAAAGCTTTTATAGATAAATAAAGCTGCAGTAGGGTTATGAGAGCCACAGTTGCCTTTTCAGAAATCAAAGATAACTCAGGTTGAAACAGAGAGATGCCACAGTATGTGCTATACAGGTTTGAGGCATCATAAAGAGGAACCACTCATACTAAATCACATTCATTTTCAAATAGATAATGAAACTTTTGGGGAAAACAAGAAGTTAAAGGTATCACACAGATATTGTAGGAAAAATACCTGTACTTAAGCCAACTAAATCTAGAAGTTGAAAAGAACTACTAGTGATGAAAGAAAAAAATGATACTTACATGAATAGGCAGGTAAAGAAAAACAAAATCCATGTGGAAAATATATTTTATGGGATCCATTGGCTTTTGGTTATCATTAAATTGTAATAATTTAGGTAATATATGAATTAACATCAAACAAACAATATTTTCCTTCTTATTTAATAGTACAAAAAACAAAAGATTAGTAAGAATATATCACAGACTAACCAATCTTTTTGAAGTGTCCCAATCACATAATGATATTCTAAGCTTATGCCGGCTAAAACTTCTCATACCCACAGCAGTGATATTATACTGAAACATTCTGAAGAAATAAGCATCCTAACACCTGCAGGTGTATCCCAAAGGCACGCTTTCCAAAAAGCCTTTGGTAACTGCTAGCTGCATATTTTTTCTGTAACAACTAAATCATTTAGAATATTTTTATAAGCTATTGGAATGCTTTCTGCTCCTCCATGTTACCACCTATGCTCACTAAAAATAAAGATAGAGCTGTTCAATATTTCATATCAATATGACAAAAATATAAAATGTACTTGCTTATGTTCATTATGTTTCCTTTCTGACATTTGCCTACAGGTGACCAGAAAGGATTTGCATAATCAATACAGTCTAACAGTTATGGAATTCACAATATATGTTTTATATGCACTGTCTTCAGTTTCTGTCTTCATGTCTCACAACTCTCTACCTCTAATGGTATCATATTTTTCTCAGGTTTTAGCCAATTGACTACTTTGAGTCCAATATAGACATAGACCTTTCTTTGATCTAAATCAATGTGCTCATACATATGAATTTATCTCGTTGCATCCTACCTACTAGGAATAAGAAAAGGATAGGGATTTAGAAGTTTATTTCTCAACACTGTGTCCATTCTAAAGTAATGTTCAGATTTATTTTTTTATTATATGAGTTCAAGAATGATCTGTTTAATTGTGTTTTAGTATTTTCAAATTAAAAATATCGTAGTATTTTTAATAGAAATACTGAATTTATATATTTCACCATTTAAAAGATTTAAATAAACTATAATGAAAGAGCCTTTAGGAAGCTATCTCAGCTATCTGCAAAATGAGTACTTTTCATTAATAATGAACTGTGCAAAATATCCAGTAAACGGTTTCATTTGCAGTAGAATTTTCTTGGAAGTCTTAGTGATATGAAATAATCTCTTTTGTCTGTTGGCCTGACTAATTTTACTAATGCTCTATAATTTTGTGTTCAATATCATCTCTGTTGGTCACCAGTTTTAAGTTACTTTCCACCTATAAGTGCTCTGCTAAAGGCATACAGTTAGTACAATCTATAGCACAATGTTGATATTGTTGATTCAATAGTCTATGTCATATATCCCCAGTAAAATAAGTACTCCAGAACTGATAAACCAATACAAAAACATCGTAAACTGTTCACTCTGTAGCTAGGTGGCTATGCAATGTGGGTTGACCATCTTACTTGGCAGACAATTAGCATCTGAATGGCACTTAGAGTAAAACTACAATAACAAAATGGCACTTAGTAACCATTCTCGGTAATTCTTATTTTGGATTGACTCATCATTACAAATATAATTCTTAAGAAGCTGCGACAATGAACGGTAGGTTGTTCACTTACTTTGCTTTAACGACATTGAAATGTACTATGACTTCTGTGTTGCAGCTGCTTGTGAACTGATTTAATTCCATGAAAACACATTTTATTTACCACTGACACAGCCTCAATCCCAAGTATGTTTGCATCATGAATCAAAACTAGGGGTCAGAGGATTTCAGAATCTGCCCTATTTGTTTTATAGATTGTGTTTAACAGGTATTCTACAGGAAGGCAAACAATTGTGGCCTCAGAGAATGGATAGCTAAGGAATCTCTGTGATGTTTCAGAAATTAAAATAAAATTGTCTTGTCTCCACCCTTTATCCACTTTTCCACCCAGTCTCTTCCCTTCGTTCATCTCTGATGATAGTCTATTTCCCCTCTCAGTGAGATTCAAGCATCAACACCTTAGGTCCTCCTTTGTCCGTAGCTTCTTTGTATCTGTGGATTATAATGTAGTTATCTTGTACTTTATGTTTAATATGCACTTGTAAGGGAGCACTTACCATGTTTGTCTGTCTGTGTCTGAGTTTCCACACTTAGTACGAACTTTCTTAGTTCGTTCCATCCATTTGCCTGAAAATGTCACAATTCATTTTAACAGCTGAGTTGTTCTCCATTGTGTAAATGTACTACATTTTCTTTATTCATTATTCAGTGAAGGATGTCTAAGTAGTTTACAAATAAAGCCTCAGTGAACATAATTGAACATCCTTGTGGTAAGATGGACCATTCTTTGGGCATAAGACCAAGTGGTTGTAGCTGGGTCATGAAATAAATTGATTAGCAGTTTTCTGAGGAAACATTACACTGATTTCTATAGTGTTTGTACAAATTTTCACTCCCACAGAAATGGTCAAGTGTTCTCCTTGACTCTCATCCTCACCAGCATGATAAGTTCAAAATAAAACCAACTTTCAAATAGCAAACAGTGAGTTTTTTACCTACTTCCAGAAGTAGGTCATAGCCAAACATGAATATGAGTAATTAAACACAGTCAGATAGGGAAAATGTAGCATAGAACACAAGTTACTGACAAACAATTCCAGACACTAGGAAGAAAGAATTATAATGTTTCCAACATCAAACTCTATGTTCTTTAGAAAATGCTTTTATGCCTTCAAGTAATAGCACAATTGAAACACTAACACACACACACACACACACACACACACACACATACACACATACACACACACACTAGTTAGTTGATTTGAAGAGATAAGAGAAGTCCACTTAAACATGTTATTTTCTCCAGAATAACCATTGTTTTAAGGTTTCTGTGTTTTTTGTTTGTTTGTTTTGTTTTGTTTTGCTGTAGCTATTATTTATTGATGGCAGCAACTGCACATATAATGGAATCTCATTAGATGTCTATTTTATCTGCTCTTCTCACTGCAGAGGACAGACAGTTTGACTCCAAACCTAAACAGCAGTTCCAAGCTCTAAGTTCTGAACTGCTCAAAATAGTTTATGTCCATGTATAAACTGAGCCATCTGAAATAGGACCTCAATCCATTAAAATGTCAGGAGATCAAGCTCACAATGAGGCAATGGCTAAATTTCAAAGCCCAGGGCCTTCTCCATTGTCAGCGCCTCTGGATTATTTAGGTGGTTGACATACTAAGATGGCCACCAACAAGATCTGTGTTCTTAGAGACTGATGTAGTGGTCGAGGTCACTGTGTCCCGTGAACTACAGATAAGGTCTATTTAGAGAAGAAAATTCAAACTAGCTTTTTTAAAATAGCAATTAAACATTGGGAAGTCCCCAGGTGTATTGCTATGCTCAGGGTCATTATATCTAATCTGTTTAACACACATCACGTAGGGGAATCAAAAACAATGTAACTAGAACAAACCTATTTGTAAAACTATAGATTATTACTTTGAGGCTTTTGAAAATATAACTTATGATGACAGAAACAATCATAAGAAATATTCTTTTAGGGTCTGTATGAGGTCTGCCCAGGATCTTCTAGCTTTCATCATCTCAGGTGAGAAGACTGATATAATTCTGTTAGGTCTGCATTTATAAGTTACTTGCCCTTTTTCCCTTACTGCTTTTAATATTCTTTCTTTGTATAGTGAAATTGGTGTTTTGATTATTATGTGCCAGGATGATTTTCTGTTCTGGTTCAGTCTGTTTGGAGTTCTGAAGACTTCTTGTATGTTCATGGGCATATCTTTCTCAAGGTTAGGGAAGTTTTCTTTTATAATTTTGTTGAAGATATTTACTGGCCCTTTAAGTTGGAAATCTTTGCACTCGTCTATACATATAATCCTTAGGTTTGCTCTTCTCATTGTGTCCTGGAGTTCCTGGATACTTTGGGTTACCAGATTTATGCATTTTATATTTTCTTTGACTGTTGAGTCAATGTTTTCTATGGTATCTTCAGCACCTGAGGTTCTTTCTTCTATTTCTTGTATTCTGTTGTTGATGCTTGCATCTATGACTCCTGAATTCTTTCCAAGGTTTTCCATCTCAAGATATGAGTCACTTTGTGATTTTTTTTATTGTTTCTACTTCTACTTTTAGATCCTTTTAGAACACAATGCCAGCCCAGTCTACTATACCCAAAAAAACTCTCAATCATCATAGATGGAGAAACCAAGATATTCCATGAAATATCTTGGAAGATATTGTATACAACCAAATTTACACAATATCTGTCTACAAATACAGCCCTACAAAGTATAATAGATGGAAAATGCCAACACAAGGAGGAAAAGTATACCCTAGAAAAAGCAAAAAAGTAATCTTCATCCAATAAACCCAAAGGAAGATACCCACACAAACATAAAAATAACAGGAAGCAACAATCACTATTACTTAATATCTCTTAACAACAACAGACTCAACCCCCCCAAAAAACATAGACTAACAGAAATATTTCTCATATAAATCTTCAATTTTATCAGAAAATGTTTGTAATTCACCTTTTAATTAATTTTGTAATTTTTTATGTCTACCATTTTAACTGCATTATTTTTCATGATAATCTTCAATTTTAATATGTCTTTGTATATATTTTCTCTATTTTATCAGAAATGTTTTCGATGTAAATCTTTGATTTTATTACAAGTGTTTCTATTTCCACATTCAATTAATTTAGAAAGTTTTTATCTATCATTTTATATGTAAAATTCCATGAAATAGTCAGTTTTAATGTGTTTGTCTATATATTTTTTGAATTTCACCAGAAGTATTTTCCATGTAAATCTTCAATTTTATAAGAAAATGATTAAAATTCCACTTTCAATCAACTTAGGGATACTTTTACGCCTACCATTATTGTATCTATATAAAATTTTCCATAATAATCTTCAATTCTAACATGTTTTACTACAGTTTTCTACAATTTTATCAGAAATATTTTCCACATAAATCTTCAATTCTATCATAAAATGTTTCTATTTCATATTTCACCTAGTTTAGCAATGTTTTTATGTGTACCACTTTACTCTTTAATTTTCCATGAAAATTGTCAATTTTAACATGTTTTTCTATGTATATCTCCAATTTTATCTGAAATATTTTCCATGTCAATCTTTAATTTTATGATAAAATGTTTTTACTTCCCTTTTGAATTAAAAATTGCAAAAAAGAAATATTCTTTGTTTTGCTTTATTAGACTGTTAATAACTAAGAACTTTTATGTTTTGACAACTACTAAAATCGATAAACTTTTTAATAATTTTTTTTCAAAACTAGGATTCCACTGCTAATTATAATTGTGATGGTTTAATTCCAGCCATTTTATCCTGGTATCCACAAATGGGAAGATAATCTTGTAAATCATGGAGCAATAATGTGCATTCCTTTAATAAATAATCTTTCTTTGAATCTACATAAAACATGCCAATTATTCAGCCTTCTGTTTATTTGTCATCTGCTGCCACTGTATTATGCCTTGACCCTTATGGACAAATGTGATTAAGAAAAAAAATGTTTTCTCATTAGAGTCTTCTATCAAGGTTTTAAAGAAACTATTTAATATAATATTGGTTAAAAGTGAGCTGAGTGTGGTGTTAAGAACGTGCAATCTCAGAATTCTGCAGGTTGAAGCAGAAGGAATGGTTCAAGGACAGCCTGAGCTACATGGTGAGTTTGAGGACAATGTAGGCTACACGAAAGCCTGCCTAAAAAATAAAACAAAGTATAGGTTAGATGTAACACCAGTTTTCATTAAAAAACATGGGTAAAAGGAATACAATTTAACCTTTCTATATAGAGTAGAGTATAGAAAGAATGGAGGAAAGAGAAGAAAAAGTTTTAGAGCAGCTAACTCTGAAGCATATGTTTGTGTGTTTGTGGGGGGAGGGTTGTGTTTAATAGCTTATGAAGGACTAACCGAACATGGTCTCTGATCTGAATTCTTGTTTTAAAATAAGGAACATAGCCATTCTGATTGGTTTGAGGTGAAATCTCAGAGTTGTTTTGATTTGCATTTCTCTAATGACTAATGATGTTGAACATTTTTAAAGGTGTTTCTCGGCCATCCAAATTTCTTCAGGTGAAAAGTCTGTGTTTAGCTCTGTACCCCATTTTTGATAGGGTTATTTGGTTTTCTGGGGTCTAACTTCTTGAGTTCTTTGTATACATTGGATATTAGCCCTCTGTCTGATGTAGGGTTGTTGAAGATCTTTTCCCAATTTGTTGGTTGATGGATAAGATTAAAAACTCAGGAAACAGCAGGTGTTGGCGAGGATATGGAGAAAAAGAAACACTCCTACACTGCTGGAGGGACTACAAGCTTGTACAACCACTCTGGAAATTAGTCTGGCGGTTCCTCAGAAAACTGAACATGATACTTCCAAAGGACCCAGCCATACCACTCCTGGACATATACCCAGAAGATTCCCCAGTATGCAATAAGGATACATGCTCCACTATGTTCATAGCAGCCTTATTTATAACAGCCAGAAGCTGGAAAGAACCAAGATGTCCCTCAAAAGAAGAATGGATACAAAAAATGTAGTATATATACACAATGGAGTACTATTCAGCCATTAGAAACAAGGAATTCATGAAATTCTTAGAGAAATGGATGTAACTGGAGAACATCATACTAAGTGAGATAACTCAGTCTCTAAAGAATAACCATGGTATGCCCTCACTGATAAGTGAATATTAGCTTAGAATCTTGGAACACCAAAGACACAAACCACATACCAAATGATGTCCGACAAGAAGGAAGGAGTGGACCCTGGTTCTGGAAAGGCTCAAGGGATCAGTGTAGGGGAATACCAGAACAGGGAAATGGGAAGGGGTGGATGTAGGAACAGAGGGAGGGAAAAGGGCACATGGGACATTTGGGGGCCAGGGAACTAGGAAAAGGGAAATGAAACGGAAATATAGAATATAACCAATAAAAAAGGAAGATAAATAAAAAATACAACAAATTATAACTACAGTTTTGCAACTTCTGTGCAGATAACAAAAGGCTTTGTTGTGAGGTAGAGATGTGGAGAGAATACTTGTGACCTGAAGTGATTGCCTCATCCTCTCTCAGCATGAAGGTCATTTTCATACTTGTGGAACCTGCTCTCAGGACACTGAAAGAATGGAAAAATGAAGGACAAGGCCCAAACAAGATGAAGATGAGGTCCTGAGTGAAACGCTGGCCTCCCAGATTCTCAGAACCTCACAATGAGATACTGTACTGCCTGGGTTTCTGCTTCAGTGAGTCAGTTAATGTCAGCAAAATGGTGACCGCTATTGATAGGTAGTTAGTCATAATCCATTGTATTCTTATAGGCCCTTTAATCTTTGTCCAATTAAAAAATTTCTTTTATGTCTTGCTAATATGTCTTTGGCATGGCAGGGCCATATGAGTAAGCAGGGAGTCATAACTAGTCTGAGAGTTCATAGTTGATATGTGAGAAATGAGGAAGCAGAAGAGAAGAATGGGGGATCTCACTCTATGTGGGCACTTTTCTGATTGCATAGACTACCTATGAGTAGCAGCTTGCCTCTAGTCAAAACCTGACTCAGCCGTATTCAGGTTCACACAGCTTTGTGACTACTGTTGGCTCCTTATGTGTTTTGAGAAAAGACTTACCAAAGTGCACTTACCCCAGATCAGAGACCACCCACAGCCCAGATTGATGACTCTATCAGAGTTTAACTTGGAGAAACAATGAGTTTATGGACGTTATTCACAAGAGTAGGGGTGAGAAATTACTCACCAGAGTAGGAATGATCCCAAGGCAACTGAATCACAAAAAAAGCTCACCATAGCACTATTTGGATTCCATAAATTCCTGCTGGGACTTTCAGGCAGCTCAAGAGGTCTGGTTCACAGGTATCTTCCCACAGCTTGGCTGGTCTGAGCATCTCTCTCCAGCAATTCTTTGCAGATTGGGTAAACTTGGGAAGAGTCTTTGAACCTTGTTTCAGCTTTCTCAAATGTGTGATTCTATTTAATTCGTAAGTCTCAAGGTGCTCTCTCTATCCTCCAGAAGGGACTGATTCAAGTTACAGGAAAATGTTACACGATATATCTTTGGACCATATTTATAGTATTGATCAATAAGTTACCGAATGTTTTCTGAATGTAAAAAAAAAATTATCTTTAAATATATATTCAAAATCTGAAGCCCTTAGGAGGAAAGATAGGTAGAAAATTGAGATACCAAAACAAAACCCATTCTGATGAGAACATAAGTTTTATATATATTTACACAGGGTAGAATATAAGCTTTGTACATATTGGAATATTTACTGTCTCTGAATTTACTTTGGGAGATACAGAAGAAAGACACTAAAGGCTCCACAGAACATGTATCTCATTAAAGATATCACTGCCTTCACATTTTTGTATTTCAAAATTATTTTCAGAATTGTTAACTGAAAATGCAACTGAAGAACACTGTTGTGACTAAAAACACTCTAACTTTATTTGTGACAGATAGACAGATATATGCCATAGACGTTGATAGTAATTTATTAGATCAATCTTGTGTATTATCATTAATAGATCATTTGCAAATACAGGTAGATTAAAAGAATTACCACTCCTGGGCATATACCCAGAAGATTCCCCAGCATGCAATAAGGATACATGTTCCACTAGGTTCATAGCAGCCTTATTTATAATAGCCAGAAGCTGGAAAGAACCCAGATGTCCCTCAATGGAGGAATGGATACAAAAAATGTAGTATATATACACAATGGAGTACTATTCAGCCATTAGAAACAATGAATTCATGAAATTCTTAGAGAAATGGATAGAGCTGGAGAACATCAAACTAAGTGAGGTAACCCAGTCTCAAAAGAATACCCATGGTATGCACTCACTGATAAGTGGATATTAGCCTAGACTCTTGGGACACCAAAGACAATCCACATATCAAATGATATCTGACAGAAAAGAAAGAGTGGACACTAGTGCTGGAAAGGATCAAACCATCAGTGTAGGGGAATACCAGAACAGGGAAGTGGGAAGGGGTAGATGGGGGAACAGGGGATGGGAAAATGGCATGTGGGACCTTTGGGGTATGGGGAACTAGAAAAAGGGAAATGAAATGTAACTATAGAATATATCCAATAAAAAAAATTTAAAAGTCTCAAAATAATGCAAAAGTTTTATGAGTTTTTTGCTATTGGGTAAATATTCATAATGATTTAGTGTTCATCAATTGCTGGTGTTATTTTAAGACAGGAACTCATGGTGTATATATGACTGTTATGGAAGTCCTGATGAAATTTTCCAGATGACCATGCAATAGTGACTATGTGCCCCATAAGCAAATTTATATTTTACTTCAACATTATCTGCCCTCTATTATATAGAATCCTCTTTTTTATCATTTCATCTTTGTTTATATTTGATAAAATGGAATTTCAGGGTGTGAAATTAGCGGTTAGATTAGTGTTGATTCCTGAGGTCAATTCTGAGCTTTTCTAGCAGGCACCATGAGTGAGTATAAAGCAATACCAACATAAGTTTGCAAGGCAAATTATGTGTTGGCAGGAACACCAAAATAAAATATATAATGCCTTAAGACATTATAAAAGCAGAATATATGTTGTTTTCCATTTCATGCTTCTTAAACACTGGGCTCATTTTCTGAATCAATCTTCTTTTCTCTTTTATATGCCTTTAGCACAGCTTGTCCCCTACACTGTTTACAAGCTGAATTTTCTTGCTCTTCTTCACATTTATTTTTTTCCTATTTGCTATTCATCAGCCCTTTTTATTAAGAACTTAATGTCCCATTAAGTAGATAATAGTATATTAGCATGTATAAATAAATGTCTTAAATATCTTCATTGGTAATATTTTGCCTTACTGAGAGTGATAGGAATATATTTTAAATCTATAATTACAGTCATGGGACACAGAGTTAGTCCTATGGTATGTATAAATAAATAAAGATACCCTCTCCTGGGCATTCTGTTACATTCTTTATCATTGCACTCAATGGTGAAGTTGTTCTTAACTTTCTCCCAAAATATTAAATGTTCTCCCTATGTTCTCATCAAAGTAAACTTTACTTGCTAATGCTATGTTTATAATCCTAAACCCTAGATATACCTTTCTTTCCATAATAGTATGACTTCTGGGAAATGGGACTGCAATAGTGATCCTGAAGAGTAGGAAATATTAGCAGTTGTCACTTGTTAGTTTTAAAGAGACCTAGAGATTTGTTGAGTAGATGTACATTAAGAGCTCTTTTTAGGGCTTCTGGGCTCATTGATATCCACTTATCAGTGATTGCATTTCTTTTGTGATTGGGTTAACTCACTCAGGATGATATTTTCCAGATCTAACCACTTACCTACAAATTGCATGAATTCATTATTTTTAATTGCTGAGTAGTATTCCATTGTATAAATATACCACATTTTCTATATCCATTCCTCCTTTGAGGGATATCTGGGCTCCTTCCAATTTCTGGCTATTATAAACAAGGCTGCTATGAACATAGTGGAGCATGTGTCTTTATTGTATGCAGGGGAATACTCTGGGTATATGCCCAGGAGTTGTATGCCAGGGTCCTCTGGAAGTGACATGCCCAATTTTCTGAGGAACCGCCAAACTGATTTCCAGAGCGGTTTTACCATTTTGCAATCCCACCAACAGTGGAGGAGTGTTCCTCTTTCTCCACATCCTTGCCAGCACTTGTTGTCTCTTGAGTTTTTAATCTTAGCCATTCTGACTGGTGTGAGGTGGAATCTCAGGGTTGTTTTGATTTGCATTTCCCTGATAGCAAGTCAAATGATTCCTAAGAAGAAGAAAGGAGAGGACCCTGGGCCTGAAAAGATTGGATCAAGTTTTGTAGACCCAGAACAGAGAAATCGTGGGGGGCAGGGGGAAATGATTGGGGAATAGTTGGGGGGGAGAGGACTTATGGGACGTATGGTGGGGGGGACTGGGAAAGGGGAAAGCCTTTGGAATGTAAACAAAGAATATAGAAAATAAAAATTAAAAAAAAGAGCTCTTTTTATTTGTATTACTATATCCATGGGTTTTATGATATGGTGACAAAAATTTTCTCCATTTCACTTCATATATTGTTATCTCTGTTTTCCCAGTCTGTTGTTATTTCCATTTTAATACTGGGAAGGCATTATAGACATGTCAATCATAACATAATCACATCATCAGCTACATATAAGTAAAGAACAAACAAAAACATGAAAACCTAAATGCAAGTATTTAAATATAAACTCTATAGAAAGGTAGTTTGGTTTGGACAATTTTTTTTATCAGGATCATGTTTGTTTGCTTTTTTAAATGAGAAATCCATGAAATGATTCCAAAAGTTTTTTAACAGTAAATTTCTATCCCCTCAAGAATACATTTCCAAGGGAAATTATTTAGCTATTGTGTCAGGGGGTGTTTAAAAATTTTTGTCCTTAAAAATGTCTTTAAGTATGAAACATAAGAGGCAGTCCTTGGAACCAGTTAACAGAACTCTTGTAGGTTGTTTGTATATCTATCTCGTGTAATGTGCCTCCTCTTAGAATCCAAGCTGAGGTTGAATTGATTAAAATTTTCTAACACTGTAATCACTCTCGGATCCCTATGGGACATTAGGAAGTTATTCCGTTTCACAATTTATTGGTTTGTTTTATTTCTCTCTCAATATTGTTGTATCTTTTCATTTGAATCAAATATTTACTTTTCTTCTTCAAATTCCACCTTCACTATATTAGTTAACACATAAAATTGATTTCTTAACAGCTCAACAAATGGTTCAATCTAATAAACTTACCTAGTACCTACTGATTCAAAAGGGAAATGTATTTTATATGTAGTTATACTGTGATATTTATAAGTTTGGATTCTGAAACTAAACTTTGTTCAAAACCTAGGTTTGCTACTAACCTCCTATGTGGCTTTAGGATTTTCTGTGGCTCTGTTTCTTGAATTTCAAATGAGAAAAACAAATATTTTAGGTATCCAATGAGGTAATATTTAGCACAGTGCCTAGAAAAATTATTTGCAAAGACAGTGTACATTTATGTATATGTAGAATCATAAGTAATTATATGCACATGTACACGAAACAAATGAGCTGAAATTATTTTATGTAATATTATTTTACTTCCAGAAATAGAAATATCGTTGTATTTTGTCAAACTGGTAATTGTCTGAGAATTAACCCACTTGTTTATCAAATTCATACTAAAGTTTTGTATTCTGAATACATTGATTTGCAAAATAATTTTATAAACATGAAATATAGTTTTTAGAATATACAATTATTTTATTCTCAACATCAAAATGCTGAGAAAATTATTGTAGATTTTAAATCAAGATGTATGAAATATATTTTTTATATAATTGCCAGAATATCTCCCTGTGTATATTTTACAGAATATAAGGGTAATCAAAAACAATAAAGAAGTTAAAAACAAACGTAATTCAGGAAAATCCCATCTTTCCAAGTCATTTCTGAATTAGGGCTTAGACAAAAGTTAGAAGAGGTAATGTGGATTACATGACCTATCATTTTATACTATAATAAACACCATGATGAAACTAACTAGTAGAAGATTGATCTTGGGTACGTTCAAGTGAGGTACAACACCATGGCAGAAAGAATGCATGGCAGAGAATGATAGGCATGGTGGTAAAAGCAGCACTGTGAGAGATTTCAGCACACAGACAGCAGATGAGGAGTGGGAGAGGTTTAACCTTCAAATACTGTCTCCAGCAACGCACTTCCTTCATCTCCTTAGCATTTCCAGACAGTGGCACCGGCTGGGGACCAAGTGTTCGAATAACCTATGGGGATATTTCTCACTTACACCAGCATATGGAATAGTTAAATGGTTTAATTTCATGTTTTGTTTGAACTAGTTTTACTCATTTAAGATGCTCTTTGAAGGAAAAAAAGATAAGAGATCCGATCTTGCAATAGATGGCATTGTTTAAAAGCACCTGTCTGTTGACTCTCAAGTTCACAGTCTACTTCACTACTTTTAAGCTATAACTTCTAAGAAATTTCTGTTGCTCTGTGTGAACTATTAAATAACATGAATAATACAGTTACTTTGGTTATAAAACAGTTAGTTCAGTGTTACATATAACACAGGTGTTCAATAAATGATAAAAACAAGAAAGATCAATAACCAAAAGCACACATTCTGCAATCAAACTGCCTCAATGTCAGTGCTTAACCCAGCAATTATTAAATGTGAAATTTTGCCAATGTTCTTTAAAGACCTTATAGATTATTAATTTGAAGGTTATTTTAATTATCAATTAAATATTTTAATTATATATGTACATTGCTCTATAGATTAGGTCAGGAATTGTATTTAATTTCTCTTATCGATAATGAATATAGATTATCCTACAGCATATAATTTAAGTTACAGCAATAAAGCAACAACATGCCTATTTCTAGAATGTTATGGATATCTGAGATGATGCAGAGATGTTACAGGGGAAGTACAGTCTGTCATGGTTCCTGTGCAGAGTCAATCACCCTTTCCCAAGGTCTCCTAAAGTCTTGTGTCATCTCAGCAATAGGTACTGAATCACATATTTTCAGTTAGTTCTAACTGCAGTGAAATTCCCTGTCCTGCCACACTTCAAGACCAGCCTTCGCAAAACTGTATCAATATCAAAACCTATATACTAAGCACAGCCTATGCCCATGAACACAACTTATTATTTAAAAGGTTTAAAAGCCAAGGTACAGAAAGAGAACTCAGCAGGTAAAGATGCAGGGTGAAAGGAGAGAACCAACGCCAATGGGTAGTTCTCTCCATGAAGAAACCAGGCCGAGCCGTGCATGCCCACACACATACACTGAACTCACATACAACTAAATAAATACATAGAAAAATGACAAATTTAGAAGAAAAAGGTATAGTTTAGGGGGCAAAGAATCCATACCACAGAAATTATAAAACCAAGCTGGGCCTGTGGTCCCAGCACAGTTCTTGGCTTTGACCTCTGAGAATTAGTATCTTATAGCAAATCATTGCTTCATAGGAAGTTCTTAGATTTTGTAGAAAAAAGTCTGATAATTCGAAGTCCTCTTTTGTTTTAGAAAAACTGTACAATTTTTAGTACAGCTTTTTATATGTCAATCAATATTATCCTCTTCAAGAACCTGTGAATTTCTTATAAATTTCCTTGATTTTATTCTATTACATAAAAGCCTACATTCTCTAACTTACTGATATCACACTTCCGTGAGATTTCTCTAATGAAATTAGAGCAATGTCCTGTCTTCAGAATAAATTTTGTAGATCGGATATAAGAGAAAAATAAAGGGGTTTTTTAAAAAATCATTTAAGAATTGCTTTAAATCTTGACTTATTTTCTTCTAGGATTTTTGTAATTTTAGTACTTGAATGTATGTTGTATATTTTAATAATGTATTTATACAAAATGCTGCCCCTTTTGAAGCACCTCCCCCACAGAGACCCTCCTCCATTCCCACTTCTATTCTGCTCAGAGAGGTAAACCCCTGGGTATCCTCCCACCCTGGTACATCAAGCCTCTGCCAGGGTAGGCAAATCCTTTAGCACTGAGGCCAGACAAAGCAGTCCTGTTGGAGAACAGATAGCACAGTCACCCTAATCTTTAGGAAGAGCCTCTGCTCCAGTTGTTTGGGGTGGCAGCGGCATATGTAGACTGAGCAGCACATCTGTCTCATATGCACCAGGGCCCTCTTTCAAGCCCTTTGGTTGGTATCTCAGTCTCTCAGAGGCCCCAGGGGTCCAGGTTTTTTTGATTCTATTGGTCCTTCTGTGGGTTCTCACGCCCTTCAGGGCCTTCAGTCCTTCCCCCCACTCTTCCATAAGAGTCCCATGAGGCATTTTTTATTTCTTTTATCTTCTTTGGGTCCTTGCTTCATACTAAGGTCCCCATTCTAACTGCCTTGGTCTCTTTAGATGAGTTCTCAGCTCATTCATCATAGTTTTTTGTTTGTTTGTTTGTTTGTTTTATCCAGATTACTACTAGGTGCAGTTCCTAGAAAACACTTCACATCGTAGCTATTCTTAGACTTAATGCCTTCTCTACTCACTAAAGTCAAGAGTTATGAGACTCTCTGTCTTTGGTCTTTTATGTTTTTGTCTGTTCTCATGTGGCTTAAATATATTGACTACATTTCTTTTCTCAAATAATCATTTCATGCTATCTTTAGTCAACTAACACACATACACACACACACACATAAACACATCTAGTATATCTACATGATTATACTACATGGACTTCAGGAAAAAATAAACTATACTCCATTGGCCTTGATATTCATAATTCATAATAATAATGATGATGATAATAACAATAATAATTTAAATTTTAAAATTTCTACATAGTAATTACAGTAGCTTGAAAAAATTCATTTACATAGCTTGTAAAAATTAATTTGGTTTTGCTCAGTTGGGAAGGAGGGATTATCTCTCTATATTGGTTATTTCATCCCCCGGAGCTGAAATGACTAATTTTCTGGCTTATTCACTGATGTTCTTGTCAGCAAGTGATGTTCAAAGAACGTGAGCAATTTTGGTGAAACACTAAGCAAGCACTTTATAGATTGTCTGGACTTCTCCATATCACCAAACTTAGGAAAAGAGGAAATGAGGTAGAACCACTTTTTATTTTTGAATAGTTTTACTTAATTCATAGTATGTCTCTTCTGCACTAATAAATCCACCACGACCACTAAGTTATCCTACTAGTTCAAAATAGATAGAAACTCGCTTCTTAAGTGGAGGGTGGGAAGAATATAGAAGAGCATACTATGTGACCAGTGCTAACAAAGAACACATTAAGAAATATTATCATGTGAGGTTCACTGTGTGCTTTCAGCTTTCATAACATTTCTTTTACAAATGTGGGTGTCCTTGCATTTGGTGCATAGATGTTCAGAACTGAGTGTTCATCTTGGTATGTTTTTTTTTTTTTTTTTTTTTTATGAGTGTGAAGTCTCCTTCCCCATCTGTTTTTATAACTTTTGGGTGAAAGTGTGTTTCTTTTGGATATTAGAATGCTCACTGCAGCTTGTTTCTTGGGACCATTTGCTTGTTTCTTGGGACCACCTTCCAACATTTTACTCTGAGGTACTATCTGTCTTTGTCACTTAGATGTGTTTCGTGTCTGCAGCAAAATGCTGGGTTCTGTTTGAGTATCCAGTCTGTTAACCTGTGACTTTTTATTGGGGAATTGAGTCTATTGATATTGAGAGATATTAAGGACTGCCTTAATCAGGGCTTGTAGTCCTGCAGGAATCATCATAACCAAGAAGCAGGTTGTGGAGAAAAGGTGTTGTTCAGCTTACACTTCCACACTGCTGTTCATCACCAAAGGAAGTCAGGACTGGAACTCAAGCAGGTGAGAAATCAGTAGCTGATGCAGAGGTCAGGGAGGGATGTTGTTACTGGCGTGCTTATCCTTCCTTGCTTGCTCAGCTTGTTTCTTTACAGAACAAAGGACTACCAGTTCCAGGATTGCATGACTCACAATAGGCCCTCCCACCTTTGATCACTAATTGAGAAAATGCCTGTGAGCTGGATCTCATGGAGGCATTTACTCAAGGGAGGTTCCTTTCTTTGTGATAACTCCAACCTATGTCAAATTAACACAAACACACACAACCAGCCAGTACAAGGACCAATGATTACTGGTTCCTGTTATTTTTGTTCTTAGAGGTAGAATTATGTTTGTGTGGGTCTCTTCTTTTGGGTTTGTTGTGAGAAGATTAACATTTTGCTTTTTCTTCGGTATAGTTTCTTTGTGTTGGACTTTTCTTTCTATTATCCTCTGTGAGGATGTATTAGTGGAAAGATATTGCTTAAATTTGGTTTTGTCATGGAATATCTTGTTTTTTTCCATCTATTATAATTGAGAATTTTACTGGGTATAGTAGCCTGTGTAGGCATTTGTGTTCTCTTAGAGTCTATATGACATCTGCCCTAAGATCATCTGGCTTTAAGAGTCTCTGTTGAGAAGTCTGATATAATTTTGATAGTATAAATTTGATAAACTACATTTATATGTTACTTGATTATTTTTCTATTACCACTTTCAATATTCTTTCTTTATTGTGTGCATTTCATGTTTTGATTATTATGGGACAGGAGGAGTTTCTTTTCTGGTCCAATCTGTTTGGCATTCTGTGGGCTTCTTGTACATTTATGGGCATCTCTTTTTTTAGGTTAGGGAAGTTGTCTTCTATAATTTTGTTGAAGATGTTTACTGGCCTTTTGAGTTCGGAATCTTTGATCTTTCTTGGTCTTTTTATAGTGTCCTGGATTTCTTGGATGTTTTGAGATAGCAGCATTTTGCTTTTTGTGTTTCCTTTGAGTGTTGTGTCAGTGTCTTCTATGGTATCTTCTACACGTAAGGCTCTCTATTCCAGCTTTTGTATTCTGTTGGTGATGCTTGCATCTGTGACTGCTACTCTCTTTCCTAGGTTTTCCATCTCCAGGCTTGACTCCCTTTATATTTTCTTTCGTATTTCTCTTTCAATTTTTAAATCCTGGATGGTTTTGTTCAGTTCCTTCACATGTTTGGTTGTGCTAGCCTGTTTTCTTTAGGAGATTTCTGTGTTTCTTCACTTAAGGACTTCAACTTGTTTACCTATGTTCTCCTGTATTTCTTTATTTTTTATTTCTTTTTTCCTTTTTTATTAGATATTTTCTTTATTCACATTTCAAATTTTATCTCCTTTCCTAGTTTCCCCTTCAAAATACTCCCTATCCAAAACTCCCTCCCCCTGCTCACCAACCCACCCATTCCCACTTCCCTGTCCTGACATTCCCCTATACAGAGGCATCAAGCTTTCTCAGGACCGAGGGCCTCTCCTCTCATTGATGTGGAACAAAACCATCCTGTTCTATATATGTAGCTGGAGCCATGGGTCCATTCATGTGTACTCTTTGATCAGTGCTTTAGTCCCTGGGAGCTCTGAGAGTACTGTTTGGCTCATATTGTTGTTCCTCCTATGGGGATACAAACCCCTTCAGCTCCTTGGGACCTTTTTCTAGCTCTTCCATTGAGGACTATGTGTCTCCTGTATTTCTTTAAGGTAGTTTTTTTTTTTTTTTTTTTTTTGTTTTTTTGTCTACAGGACATTTCACCCTAAAACAAAAGAATATACCTTCTTCTCAGCATCTCATGATACCTTCTCCAAAACTGACCATATAATCAGACACAAAATAAGTCTAAACAGATATAAGAATATTGAATTTATCCCATGGATTCTATTAGAATATCACAGACCTTCAATGATCTTCAATAACAAGAAAATCAACAGAAAACCCTCATACACGTGGAAGCTAAACAACCCTCTACACAATGATAACTTTGTCAGAGAAGAAATAAAGAAATTTAAAACATTTAGAATTTAACTAAAATGAAGGCAAAACATACCCAAATTTATGGGACACAATGAAAGCAGTGCTAAGAGGAAAACTCTAAGTGCCTTCAAAAAGAAATTGGAGAGATCAAACACTAGCAGTATATAACAGAACATCTGAAAGCTGTAGAAATAAAAAGCAAATACACACAAGAGGAGTAAACCCAAGAGCAGGAAATTATCAAATTCATGGCTGAAATCAACTAAGTAGAAATAAAGAAAACTATACAAAAAATCAACAAAACTAGGAGCTGGTTCTTTGGGAAAATCAACAAAATTGATAAACCTTTAGTAAATTTAACTGAAGGGGATAGAGAAAGTATCCAAAATCAGAAATGAAAAGGGAGACATTATGATACAAACTGAAGAAAAGCAAAATATTAATCAGATCCTACTACAAAAGCCTAACAATGAAACTGGAAAATCTAGATGAAATGGATGATATTCTAAACATATACTAGGTCACCATGTAGAAGAACTCAAATTGATCCACTCTTATTTCCTTTTACATAGCTCAAGTCCAAGTGGATAAAGGACTTCCACATTAAACTACTGATGAAATAGTACACACGAATACAGCTGTATATGTAGCAGAGGATGGCCATATTGGCATCAGTGGGAGGAGAGGCCATTTGTCCGGTGTAGGCTCGATGCCCCAATGTGGGGAAATGCTAGGTCAGTGAGACAGGAGTGGATCAGTGTGTGGGGGAGCACCCTTATAGAAGAAGGAGGAGAAGAGATGGGATAAGGGAGTTGAGGAAGGGAAATCGGGAAGAGGGGCAACATTTGAAACATAAATAAATAAAATAACCAATAAAAAATAACAGATATGCTGAACCTAACAGAAGAGAACGTGGACAAGATCCTCTAACACATGAACACATCTGCACAGGGGAAATTTTCCTTACCATAACACCAATGGCTAATGCTCTAAGATCAATATTGCAAATGGGACCTCATAAAATTGAAAACCTTCCATAAGGCAAAGAATACTGTCAATAAGACAAAATGGCAATCTACAGATTGAAAAAAACCTCCATCCAATAGAGGAGTACAAAGAAGTTAAGAAGTTAGACTCTAGAAAACTAAATAACCCTATCAAAAATTGGTGTACAGAACTAAAAAGAGAATTCTCAACTGAGGAATCTTGAATGGCTGAGAAGCACCTAAAGAAGTGTTCAGCATGCTTAGTCATCAGGGAAATGCAAATCAAAACAACCCTGAGTTTCCACTTTATACCAATCAGAATGGATAAGATCAAAAAATTCAGGTGACAGCTGTTCCTGGCAAGGATGTGGAGAAAGAGAAATATTCCTCCATCTCATGGAATTCTAAGCTAGTAAAACCATTTTGGAAAACAATCTGGCAGTTCCTCAGGAAACTGGAAATAGTTCTACCTGAAGAGCCAGCTATACCACTTCTGGGCTGGCATATATCCAAAAGATGCTCCAACACACAATAAGGACACATGGTCCACCAAGTTGAAAGCCTTTTTTATAATAACCAGAAGCTGGAAACAACCCATATTTCCCACAGATGTAGAATGGATACAGAAAATATGTTACATTTACACAATAGAGTACTACTCAGCTATTAAAAACAATGACTACATGAAATTCACAGGTAAATCAATGGAACTAGAAAATATCCTGAGTAAGGTAACCTAGTCACAATAGAACACAAATGGTGTGTACTCACTGATAAGTGGATATTAGCCCAAAAGCTCAGAAAATCTACAATACAACCCACAAACCATATGAAGCTTAAGAAGAAGGAAGGCCAAATTGTGAATACTTTAATCCTGAATAGAAAGGAAACAAAATATTCATAGGAGGTGGAGGGGAGGAGGGACCTGCAAGGGAGAGGGGCGAGGAAGGGCAAAAAGGGGGGCAGGATCAGGTATGGGAACAGACATGAGAGAAGTACAGAGGATCAGGAAATTCAATAGAAATATGTAGCAGTGGGGGAGGCAGTGAACTGGGCATAGTTACTAGAAAGTCCCAGACTCCAGGGAAGGGAAAAGCTCCCAGGACCCAACAGGGGTGACTTTAGCAGAAATACTGAGCAAAGGGGAAATAGAACTTGTAGAGAAACCTCCTGTGGATAGGCAAGGTCCCCAGTTGAGGGATGGGGCCACCCAACCATCTCAGAATTTTTAACCCAGAATGGTTCCTGTCTAAAGGAAATGCAGAGACAAAAAATGGAGCAGAAACTGACGGGAAGGCCATTCAGAGACCATTCCACCTAGGGTTCCATCCCATCTTCAGGCAAAAAAATCCAGACACTATTGCTGATGCCAAGAAGTGCATGCTGACAGGAGCCTGGTAGGGCTGTACTGAGAGGCTTTGCCAGCACCCAACTAATACAGATGCAGATACCTTACAGCCAACCATCTGAATAAGCTCCAGGACCCCAATGAAAGAGTTAGGGGAAGGACTGAAGGAGCTGAAGCGGATTGCAACCCTATAGGAAGAACAATAGCAACTAACCAGACCACCCAGAGCTCCCTGGGACTAAACCACCAACGAAAGACTATAGGTGGAGGGATCAATGGTTCCATTTACATATGTAGAAGATGATGGCCTTGTCTGGTAGCAGTGGGAGGGGAGGCCCTTAATCCTGAGGAGGCTTGATGCCCCAGCATAGAGGGATGCTAGTGTGGTAAGGCAGGAGTTGGTGTGTGGGTGGAGGAGCACCCTCTTAGAGGTAACATAGAGGGCAGATGGGAGGAGACATTAGTGGAGGGGAAACTGTGAAGGGGGATACCACTTGAAATGTCAACAAATAAAATGGTCAATTAAAAAATGAAAGAAATATTATCAACTAAGTGTTCACAATTTTCAAAACAAGGTTAATCACTGCTCATTTTAGTTTGATTTGAATTTCTGTATGGACTTGGCTGTCCCTGATTTTATATAGGTTTGCATAACATTGTGCTTCTGAGTACTATGATTAAAGGTGTGTACCACCATGTCCATCCTCAAAGGGTATCTTTTAATTTTTTCTAATGGTTAAAGCCTAAACAGTTATTTCTACAAATAAATAGAGGAAGAAGTCTATTTGCTATTCATTGTATACTCCTTAAACTCACATAAGGAAAGCATTACTAATTTTTTAACAAAAGCAAGAATTTTTTCATGAAGGCTTTTGTCACAATCTCATCACTTCTTAAGATGTTCCAATTATGTAAAAAAATACCCCATTCATTTTCATTAAGAGCTACCAACAATTTGATTTACAAAAACAAAAACAATTTTTTCACTTAATCCTTTGCACCCTGGCTGTGACTTAAACATCATTTAGGATGCATGATGAAATCTGATTGTCATTTATGAAAGCACAACAAGCTAAAACTTCTTAGGGGTCAAGTCATTAGAAAAGATTAACTTTGTCTTATTAAGAATGGGATAGATTTTTCTGGAATATTATTGCAAAAGCAGCTGTAATAATGTTAAGCTAGAATTTAGTTCTTCCATGTATATCTACTTGTCTTCCTGTTTATCACCATGAGTTGAATGAGTTGAATCATGAGGATTCACTCACCAGTAGAAAGTATATGGATGTTCTAGTGTCTAGATAATAATAATAATAATAATAATAATAATAATAATAATAATAAGAAGAAGAAGAAGAAGAAGTTTAAAATTTATCAAGGCAACTGTTGTTTACTCTTTAAAAATCATTTCTATAAAAACACGAGTAC
Source organism: Apodemus agrarius (assembly GCA_964023405.1). NCBI lineage: Eukaryota > Metazoa > Chordata > Mammalia > Rodentia > Muridae > Apodemus > Apodemus agrarius. The sequence continues at coordinate 27,048,178 of OZ030016.1, read as the reverse complement.
AAAATTCACATACAAATTTGTCAGAACATGAAATTCTATACAAAGGATGATTCCTAATTGTTTTTTGCTACAATTTTCACGCAATTATCTATTCAAAAAGTGAGAGGAAACTGCCTAAATCATACCTTCCCCTGTAGTGTGGTGAATAATACCATATAGGTAATCATAGTATTTTCTGAATTTATTTTTCCACAAGCTGATATTTACACAAATGCTTTAATGTGATTTGATAGTGTATATTTTAAATTAAATTGAGATTTAATTTTCCTATAAGGTGGGAATTTTATACTATCTTGTAATATTTGCCAATACCCTAGCGGTTTAGCAGTAACAATCAATTAAACATTCATGAAATTATACATGGAATTCTAATCACATTTTAATTAGTTTCTGTCTCTTCCTGTTTTAAGTGTTGCTGGCATTATCATTGGTTTATCTAATACATTCTGAGATTTTTATTTTTGTGTGTGTGTATTTAAGAGGAAACATCTGGAAGAAAAGAACTTGTTTAATTTGGCTAAGGATGAATGCCTTTTTCTTGAGAATTCAACATTTTTTGTTTATAAATTCATTCCATAAATTTGATTTGAAAAATAATAGAAAAGTAAAAGGAGTTTTTTATCACTATGTCTCTACTGAAGTATAAAATAACAGCAATAATATATGTAAATAGTGGGTATTTATTTTGAGTGGACTAAAATAGCTCATAATTCTTAAAATTGCTATAAACACTATAATTTAAGATTGCATACAATTTATTTGATGGATTGAAATTTGTCACCCTCAATTTATTGAGATTTCCTGGTGGGATATGGTAGTATAAGTTTTCTGTTATTTGAAAGTAATTAATGAGGAAAAAAATGGTTCCTTTAAAAATAAAAGTTACTCTCTTAGTCAAATACTAGTATATGCACAGAGTGAATACTACTGGCTTTTCTGTCTACGATAAACATAAAGAGAATACATGCCACAGTACAATTTACGTTCACCAACATAATGAAAATTCAGGTACACAGAAGACAACAACCTCCAATCGTGAAGGTTGTGCAAGATTATTAGGTTTCCAACTCAACAAGAGGACACTTTCCTTTGTATGCTTCTACTGATAAGCTGGCTAATATTCAGGAAATCGTTTGACTGAAGTATGCACATTTTATATCAGATATGGCATAATGTAGCTAAAATACTGTAAATGAAAGTTCTCATAGGTACTTGGTAGATAATGGTCTCTGATCATTTTGCAGAATTGAAATGACATTTTTTATATTTTGAAAAGCAAAATATAATGAAAATAATAATTTCAAAATATATTTGTGATTATTTTCTTTGAACCAACTTTTTTGCTTCTTTGAAACTCCATCTCATGGAATATAAACTAGCAGTACTTTCTCTTATCTGATTGGTTTTTAGTTGTTTTGTTTTATTTATCATTCACTCTTAGTACACATTTTTTTCAAATCCACAAGTAGCATATACTTGATTCTTTTTGAGGTTCAAATTAATAACTTGCCATCTAAAGTTGCCATTTGATAAAATACAAAGAAATTCCAAAGACACTAAATTTAGTAAAAGATTATTTCTAAATACAACTACTGAGTTCTTGTTAATATGCCAAATCATGCTCTCACCTTAAATGATCTGTCATGACTATAAACTGCTTTATAAGATAGCACCATATATAATATATTGATATCTTAAAATTATTAGCTAATGTTTGTTACACTTTAAAGAGCCACTGCGTAAGTGCTATATAATGTGTCTACAAAACTAAAAGTAAAAATATTAAACCACAGATATTCAATTCTAATGTAATCATATTACTAACCTACAGCTGCAAGAACTGGAAAAGAACCAAATCTTCGACAAGCTAGGGAATGCCTTTGAGAACAAGTGCACTGGTAGATATTCTGTAGGAAAGAAGCCAGTTTACTACCACAGATGAACTGAGGGACTACAGTATGTTTCTACCCAACTAGCAGTAAGCACAAACCTTTCTCCGCCAACTTTTCCAGATGTCTCTCACAGGCAGAAGCTGAGTCAGATGGCATGACCTGTGTGCCAAAGAAAACCCCCCTGAAACCACCAGGAGCAGATAAAAGGGCAGTTGATCTTAATGCCATGCACCAGATGGCAAAGGAATGTGGAACAATTACTTTACACACATTGTTCATGGGTTGATGGGAAAAATAGAAAATAGACATTTCCATTTGTTGTGAGAAAGTTCAAGACTTTCCTGCCAAAGCTAGTATATTTTACAACCTCTTTCAAAATTCAGCAAAATCAGGAAAAGTTGATCTTTACTTTCCACAGACTGTGAATTTGGGAATGTTTTTGAGAGTAATTGTGCTCTGCGTAGCTTAGGTGGAGAAAGGCCATCTTATCCTGTGTTTATTTTTGATTTTTTTTTTTTTGAGAAAAGATCATACTATATAATTCCATCCTGAGCTTGAACTCATGACACCCCTTCCTTTACTTCCTGAGTTCTACAATTACATGAATACTCAAAACAGTACATTCTACTTTTAGAAAAATTATATGCTTTGAGAAGCTTAGGGCATCGCCTAGCAGCAAAATGTACGTGTACCTGTGAAAGGCACTTGTTTCAATACACCGCATTACAGAAATCAGATGATGGTGACAGTTAAATAGGTGGTCCATAGATAGATAGATGGATGGATGGATGGACAGATGGACAGACAGACGGATGGGCCGACAGATGGACGGATGGATGGGTGGGTGGGTGGGTAGGTAGATGGATGGATGGGTGGATGAATGGGTGGATGGAACTATGGGTGGGGCAGAGACAGAGAAGCAAATGGATAAATCAAATGACATTGTCCTAACAGATGCATTTTAAATGTGTGCTCATCCCTAGAATCCTGTTTCTTAAATGTAACCAATAACAAAATAGAAAGGGAAAGTTTCTAAAATGTATGTCAGTCAAAGATAGATGATGGAAGTTTTATTCAATGCTGGGAACCAGATGTTCTACAATTCCTTACTTAGGTATAAGCTACAACCCAAAGGTGTGGCCCCTTGACTATGAAAAACTACAAACATGAAGTAAAGCCTGGGAGGAATATCATCCTGGGAAAAACAAGAGCATAAAGGCACGATAGTGTGAAAGGAGGAACAGAGATAAAAAAGGTCAAAGAGACTGTTTACTCAAGTTCTGATTGCAGGGCTTTCTTTATTTGCTAGATAAACAATATAAACAGCATTGGAAAAAGTAAAAGTAAAAAAATGTTCATTCTTGAAGTAAACTATGAATCCTCTGCCTCAGTCTACCATTACCTTCTTTTCCAGGTCCCTATATTGCCCAGGGATATGATGCCAGAGCCACAGTAGTGTGTGTTTCATGGCTCTGACAAGAGGCATTTGTCTGGATACCTTAAAAGGAGAAGATTATTTAGTTCACAGTTCAGGCAGCTGGAAGTTCAAATATCATGTGATCTGTGAACTTTCCATGTCATAGCGGTTGGAATCATGGCAGAGGTACCCTTGCAGCAGAAACAATTGTGTAGTAAAACAGGAACCAGAGGTGGGTGGGGTGAAATGAATAAGCTCAGTCTAGGCTTCCTCTTTTATAGCAATAAAATGGAAAAAGAAAAATAGGTTTCGTAAGAACTAGATGAGATAGCACTCTCTTAATGATCCCATCATGTCCCACCATGACACACAACTCAAAAGAGTTTACCTCATTGCCACATTTTACATCACATTTCTAACACCTGAAATGCAGCAAGTATTGCGAAAAACATATCTACGTTTCAGAAAGGATATCCGTTTCCTTTCATACTTTCACTAAGATGCTAGGAAATTGCATGTCAATGTGACACACAGGATATAGCCCTTTGGGAAAAGGGAACCTTAGTGGAAAGATTTCCTCTGCCATGTTTGCGAACAGGCCTGCGGAGCATCTTCTTGGTTGAGGATTGATGTAGGAGGGAAATGCAAACTAGGCAAAAAGCTCTAGGCTGGTGGTGTTGAGTGTGATAGGAGAGCAGGCTAAGCAAGCCATGAGGAACAAAGCCAGTATGCACTCTTCCTCCAGACAGATAACACCCATGGTCCCCTTGGCGCTATGCGTTTTGGGAAGGATTATAGAGGCAGTTGAACTTTGGCTGGAAAAGCTGTTGGATGCTCAGCACTCAGCAGACTGTTCCAGAATCTTGGTTTGTGAAAAGTCTAATGGCCTCCTTGACAGTTTGAGCTACACGGATCGAATCTGTGTTTACTATTATCAAAGGCTAAAGAATCAGCTGCAACTAAGAAGACACCGGAATCACTGAAGCAAAACTTCTTTGTTTTACTGACACAATTGACGCTGGGTTGCTGGAGCTCAGAAATTAGTGGTGACTAAGATTAGCATCTCTGAGGAGAAATATTCTACAAAGGATATTCTCAAGGCCAGCACATCGAAGCTGAGGTCGATAGAGGGGTCCAGATTTTACCTTGAGTTAGGAGCTGAACTTGGTAATGTATAAGAATGTTCTCAGTTGTACTAGGTTGGAAAGTATGGTGAGGTCATTAAGAGGCGCTGACATTCGATAGCAAACATCAGGGTTAGAGATTTTAAGGTGTCACCCAATTGTAGTTTTAATGGAGACCCAAAATTTGTCTAAGAAACTGAAGTAAATAAACATCATTTGAATAAAAATGATTTATGATAATCATTATGATTATTATACTACTTTAGTCATAAATATGGCTTTGTTTCCTTATTTTTAATATGTTAAATAACTCTATAAGTTTGAAACTAACATTTGTTTGTAAATGATGAATAGATCGAGAGATGTGTATATACAGTCTAAATAGTACAATTTAAAATATTTTTGTTACTATTATATACTATTATATATACTATCAATTACAATTGCTCTGTGGATATATAGCATCTATGTTATAAAATGTGTAGGTGCTAAACTCATTACATATCAATTCTATGAAATCCTTAAACATTGAATGCCAGCAATTCTGAAAACTCACTCTAAAAAATATTTATTATTGGAAACGGCACATATCAGCTTAGGGTGTGGAAGTCCCACCAATTGCCATCTGGGACTTAAAATCCTATGCTTTTACTATTGGATCTATCCATAGTTTCTACTGGACCTTAAATATGATAAGTTCTCTAATATGCTGCATGGTCATTTAAACATTTCATTGATCACTAACTATAATGCCATGCTGAGGATCAGTAACAAACAAGAATCAATCTGTGTGATTTACTTACAAGAAAATTATAAAAGCACAAACTATTTTTTTTTAATTGTTCAAAACCGAAGTGTAGTTAGGAGAGAAGTGGATAGGCTCTAGGAAGAGTTGGACAAGGGAAGAATTGGTTCAAAATGTGCTGTGTAAAAATTTTAAGTACAACAAGTTTTAATGTTCTTAGAACTTGGTGTCAGTAATTTCCTCATGACATCGAGTGAGGCTTATACACAGAAAATGTAGATCACCTGCAAACGTGAAACGGGGAAAGTGATATGTCACAGTTTCAAAAACCTGAGTTGACAGCTGGCAACTGTGGTAGGGTAGAAATGCTCTCTGTTGATCACACCAGCAAGTAAAGAAGCTTGCTGCTTTCTGTACCAATTGCAGGCTCTATGTGGTCCTAGAACGTAGAAAAGATCTAGGCTGCATTAACCAGTGATATACTGTGCTCCTTCATCATATTCCATGATTACAAATACTGTGGAGCCAAACTGATAATACCCTCTCAAATTAATTATAAAGCCCAAGTGTACAGAGACACTTCAAAGCATCCAAGCAACCTCCAGCACATTCACATCGAATCTCTAAGCTATTTGAAAACTTTTCTGGTGTGTGGATTCCCTGCTTTTCATTTTCCTTTTGTTTTCTGCTCCAGTCCTGTTTTCCCTGTGTAAAACCATCATATGACTTGGATGGCAGTCAGTTGTGCACAAATTTGTGCCTTTTATGTGTTTATGTTTTAAATTGCTGTTTTTCAACCAGTGAAGACAGAAATGCTGTCTGGGGTGTGTTTATTCGTTTGGTTTTACTTCTTTTAGTCATAATCACAGAATTTTCAAGAAATACAAAACATTTTAAAATGAACTCTGTCATCTATACCATATTTCCCATGTGAAAAAAACTCCGTTCCCTGCTAAGATTCAGCTCTTGCATGTACCAGATATGAGAAGCTCACAGCCACAGAGCTTTGCTGGGGAATTTGTGAGAAACAACTGCTCCCAGGTGTGCTATTCAGAGCTGACTACATTATTAGTCAGCTTATTGGACTTCAGAAGTTGCAATAATGAAAGTACATTCCCCCAACAACTTGGAAAATGGTAATATTATGGAGATGGTTTCACTCCCCCTCCATTTTAGCCCCATTGGGATTTCGGGTCAAATACCCATTCTTGCCTAACACATTCCTCCCACAGACCAATCACCTGGATAATTGCGTTACCACTATGAAATGCACAGGGGGGAAACAACCCAAAATAACATGCGGTGACTCATAGTAACTCATTAAAATAAATGTTTCTGATTTGGATCCATATTCAACACATACAGAAGTCCTAGATCTTAAGTCAAGGCAAGAAAACAATTCTTTTAGCACTGGTGGTGAATTCATGCCCATGACACACACTCTCTCTCTCTCTCTCTCTCTCTCTCTCTCTCTCTCTCTCTCTCTCTCCCTCCCTCCCTCCCTCCCTCTCCCTCCCTCCCTCTCTCTCTCCCTCCCTCTCCCATCTCTCTCTCTCTCTCTCTCTCTCTCTCTCTCTCTCTCTCTCTCTCTCTCTCACTTTGTGTGTGTGTGTGTGTGTGTGGTTTTCTGTTGCCAAAGGTGTGATGAATTTCAGTGAGGATACGAAAGGGAAAAATATTAAATATTCTTTCCCTTTAAATTTTAGCTAGATTGCATGAAGGGAAATTTTCGCTCTTCTGTCACAAAGACATAAATAACAATAAGCTCATCTAAGGAAAGTAGAAAAATCTACCTTTGTAGGCAGAACTCTTTTCCACAAAAGTCTTCTTAGTGACTATTTTTCAGTCCAGGTGCAAGCTATTACCCTGTTTATGACAATAAAACATGTGATCTTAGCCTGAGTATTTACCAATGAGTACAGGTGGCATTACAAAACAGGCTCTGGGACAGTAATTAGAAACAGAAAAAAACAGTAGTGTGGCAAAGGAATTTGCTCAAACTTGTTTTATGTGCAATTGCAATATATTAACACTCACACACCAAACCTGCTTTCTAAAACCATTCTCAAAATTGTCAAAATTATTGTTACGTATTATTGTCATTCGTATTATGATTACAAATGTCTATGCCCAATAAACAGTCAGTTATTTATATCATTATATTCACACAAATCTAAAAGGGCTGTAATGAAATTGCGTATGAAGTTTATATAGGCTTTAATGACTAGCTCTTTTCAAAGTTATTAATTATGAATAAAATATTTTTGTAGAAATGACTTGGGGATGTCTATATAAAAGAAGAACTATGAGAAAACAATGTTTAAATGAGGATCTGTAATCTGAGTTCCCTGTGGCTAACTTCTCAGTCTTTATGTCAACTACCCCCCAAAAATATGCACAATGCAAACTAACTTATAATGTGATTTATATTAAGAATTGGCTAATACTGTCCTAGGCAGTGTTTTTTACACATCAGATATTAGTTTTCTTGAATTCATTTCATTTTGCCTGCAAGAATTGTTATTTGCAAATACCCAACTTTCAGTTTTCAAAACCTATCCAACAAGATGTTCTTCATATAAAAGTTTCATAAGTGGTTTTTACATCATTTCATGAAGATTGCTTTGTCTAAAATATAATTAATTGGGCAACTTGAACCTATGTACTTTCTCAAATACCCTTTATGTATCTTATTAAATGGTAAGTTTTTGAAAGTTAAAATGAATAAAGAGGGGACTGGAAAGATTGTGCATAGTTATCAGAAGTTGCTCTTGCAGAAGACCTGAATTCAATAACTGAAACACAACAGCTTGCAATTGCTTGGATCTCCAGTTTGAGGCAATCTAATACCCTCACCAAACACGTTCAAAGCATACCTTCAAGTTTCTTCATTTATAGTAACTGATTTTTTAAATTATTTCTTGCAATTGAACTTCAAATTGAGATTTTATAAAAATTTCTGTTTCAGATATAGATAAATAAGATTAATTGGCATCAAATGTTAAACTTCTTAACATTTAAAAATCTAACCTTTAGCAAGTTTATATATGTTTAGCATTTATTTTTCTTTCTACTACAAGCTACAATTTATATGCAGGGTTTTTTTTTTTAACCCAGTTGATATTTTCATTTCTGCCAGTATATTGTCATGAAAAGAAGTGGCAATAATGAGCTTTTAAAGTTGGGGGGGGGAGAGGAACTATGGGAACTATGGTGGGTGGGAACTGGGAAAGGGGAAAGCCTTTGGAATGTAAACATAGAACATAGAAAATAAAAATTTAAAAAAAAACAATACTGAAAAACCCATCTATATTAAATATCTCATCTCATATAATACATCCCAATGAGCTGACCTAGGCATGCAGGGACAGAAACAATAAAAAAGCAAACCAAATATGAAATTATTTCTCATATTTAAAGATTTGTCATATATCTGACAAAACTTACCATAGATGGTAAATACTTATTTGAACACCAAGGTAAAAATACATTAGTAATTTTGTATGTATGTACTTTACTAACCTAAATTTGACTGGCACTGGACTTCAGTAGCTCCATGTGTTATATTAGGGTCAATTTCATAATTGTACTTGCAGTTAGCACATCAGTACCAAAATATGAGTGGTGGGTTACTGTTGAAGCCTAGACAAGGTGCAGGGTTTTACAGTCCTTTTGCTTGATTCATTGTGTAACACTATTAAAATGTCCCCAGAGCACAGTATTATGAAGACCTCTATCAGAAAAAAGGTAATCCTCCTTTGCAGGAGTAAGCTCATTTTACTTTGATTTGCTGTAATGTGTATACGGCCAACCTACTATTTGCCTCTGCATTGTTAGATAGAGATAATTAATCTACAAGGACAAATACATTGTAATGCAATGGTATATGCTAAATTCTCTTATGGAATACTTGCTATTGCCGTATTACCTGTTCATTCTTATCTAACATTACGTAATCCATCTTCTATATTTTAAAATGGGATCTCACAACCTTGTGTGAATAAATTTGAGTATAGTATACAATTAAACTATCATACATATTGCATATATTGTAATTTAGTAATATACAATTAATATATTATTATAAAATATGAATAATATTTGTTATTTTTAAGAAATAGTGTATATAATTTGCATAGTACATTCTCTGTAACATGTAAAAACACTATTGTAATATAGGATGCTACTATAAATGATTTCTGTAGTAGTGTGATTGAATTCTCTCAACTTTTGTCTCCTCAGAGGAAACAATTCAGTCAAGAGATAGGTAATTTAAGCAGAAATTTATTTTAAAAGAACTTCAAAGAAAGAATGGAATGGATTGTCCAAATAAGGTGGTAATACAGTGGTGTTTGTATTGTGGAGGTCAAATAGTTCTTATGGATACTTACGAAGTGGATGGATGTGTGTTCACAGGGTCAATTGACCCCTTTATCTTCCCCCATCATGGTATACAGGATCTCCCTTTAAAGATGCTTCTTCACAAATCTACAGAAAAGTCCAAGTGGGATTCAAATATCAAAATTTGCATGACCTTTTTCCTGAAGCTCAGGTGTTTCAAGTGAAACTTTTTTTTGTTTTGTATATTATTTTTTAATTTTTATTTTCTACATTCTATGTTTACATTCCAAAGGCTTTCCCCTTTCCCAGTTATTAGTGTAAAAAAAAGATGCCTCTTCACTTTGGCTTTCGACAGAATAGGAAAATCTCATTGTAGTCTCAAGAATGTTAATGACAACCACATTCTGATAAACTAGAGACTCCACTACCAAAATAAAGCAGCCATCTTGCTTTCCTCATCTCCAACTCCTCTTTGAAGCACAGCAAGGACCCTTGACTGAATCCATGAAGACGAGTTAAGACATCCTTCTGTTGCAGAATGATGGTATTCTATTATTATGAAAAGGGAGTCTTGGTTATGAAAGCTTTGTACACAGTTTTACTATAGCTTGTACAAATAGGACCAGGACTTGGACTGGGTTCTAGAACCCCCTTCTAGCTAATGCTCATACCTATCTTCTCACTAGTGTACAAGTATTGGTAATATGCAATATATTCAAATAGCATGGTGACATTTAATATTATATGCTACGTATGTATTAATATATAGGAATATTATAGATTAAGAACCCTGTGGCTATACATGGGCAACACTGTAAATAAATATAAAGATGCTAATATCTGTGAATACATTATATTTTATCCATAGCATACATTCATTATTTTGTCTCCCTTACTGCAGGTGATGTCTAAAAATAACATTATCATAAAATATTGTCCTTCCCTCTGATATAATTAAGCTATGATAAATTTCATTTACAGATGTCCATTTAATACATTAATCCTGGATTACTTTGTCAAAGAAGTAGTTGAGTACAACATAAGAAAGGGCAATATTTTACCATCAAAATGAACTGCCAGAAATACCTAGATGAAAATCAACCCAAATCATCTCTCATCTCTCTCTCTCTCTCTCTCTCTCTCTCTCTCTCTCTCTCTCTTTCTCTCTCTCTCTGTGTGTGTGTGTGTGTGTGTGTGTGTGTGTGTGTGTGTATGTGTGTGTGTAAAAAGAAAGTGGTTAAGCCATTTTCACATATCAAGATTCTTCCATTCAGAATTATGATTTTTCAAAGCCTGAGAAAAGAACCAGGAAATCAAACTTTGCTCTCTTTCAACCTAACAATACACCTTCCTGCAATACTCTGAAGCCCATCTAATCAGAGTCCTCATTAGCTTTGTTAATCATATGTATCTTTGTTCTTTCATATGCCATAATAGGTTATTTACATTATATGTGTTATCTGCTTTTATCCTTATCACATAATTTCCATTCATTAATATATTATCCTTAAACAAAAGTAATATTATTCTGCAAGTCATCCTAAAGATCCCACAACATCTATATTTTATCCTTACAGAAGCAGTTAAGCAAAACCCTATAAACTTTAAAACAGTTCTGAAAATACATTTGGTGCTCAATATTTAATTCCCATTAATGTTTCAAAGGGATTGCTCAGTTGATCAGACTCCACTTTCTTCTGACTTGTGCGCCTCACCATTTCCAAGTATTAGATTTTTAGACCAAGAAAGGAAAACTTTCCCTTCCAAGAAAGGAACATAGTCTGACCTACAAATGCAAAACTCACATGGAACCTAGTAGAAATCAATGGGGGACAGAGCGGTGCAACGTGAAGACAGCATTCGAGCTGACTTGCTGGTTCGTGGAACCCTGTCCTCTCCCACAGAAGCAGTTCTCTCAGGTCAGTTCTTTGCTGTTTCATTTAAATTACACATAAGATCAAATACTAATTATATATCAAACGGGGAGAAATATGCCAAATATATTGCTAAATTCTAATCGTATTTGATGTAACTGCAGTCATTTCCAGGACTCTCTTCTGGGAATATTTTAGATTTTTATGAGAGACTAAGTGCAGGATTCTGGAAACAATCTAAAACAGCCTAGTCCTTTATTCAATCTTTTTCTAAAATTTGCCTGCAATCTTTGCAGGGATCATGTACCTCTTGTACCTGGATAATTCTTGGTAATCACTGATTAGAGAAAGAATGAAGCAAACACAGGATAGAAAAACACAGAATAGCTCAGGAGGGTCAAGCTTTTATATGATAAGAGTCAGGAACAAAGAAATCTCTTTTTAGAAGTCTGAAATATAACAGACAATACAAGCTTTAAAACAATGTGCACCAATTCTTTGGTAGAAACTCGCTTGGTGTAAACTCTTTAATAGTATAATTAAGAATTCAACAATGCCTCTGTATGTAATTCACAGTTCTAAATGTCTACCTTGCTGATTCTGACCTTTTTCAAAACCCCATTAAGCTATGTAAATACAGCACAAGAAATGTGTACTGTGCATAAACAGTACTCTCATGTCAACTAGGCAAGGACACATTGCCTCACTCTTGTCCCCAGTGGGAACTGTGCTGCTGCTGTGCTAATACATCCTTGCTATTGATTTGTCTATGACACATCTACCATGGGGCTCATGTTGTGGCCTTTCTGTTCAATGTGTGGTTTCAAGATAAACACTCCTTTTTATTATGCTGATGTTTCTGTCATCTTATAAACAGCTTTAGTGGATTGATGATGATGATGATAATAATTTCAAGAAAGAAAACTAAAAGTCATGTATTTCACATTCATGGTAAAAAATTCTTGTTTTGTTGATTCGTTAGCTTGTTTGCTTTGTTGTTGTTGTTTTATTGTTTTGTTTCCAAAACAGTATAAAACATGATAGATATGTACCTTAAAAAATATAACACCTCAAACCCACCTACCAGCTTAACAAATCCTCGTGGATTACAAAATATCTACTGTGTACACAGTAGGTGTATGCAATATGCTCATAGTAAAATTTACATGGACAGAATTCAAACAAATCATACACCAGAGGCAATTATTACTTCAACATGTCTTTCATATTTAACCACACTTAAAGAATAATTAATATTTTATTTTTGTGCAATGTAAATGAAAGTCATACTTACTCTGCAATTAGCCCTACTATGTTAAATGTCAATCGGTTGTCCATCACAGTATCAAAATTTGTGGGAGAAATCAACTTTTAAAGAAAAGATTTCATTTTAGTTCAATTTTTCGGAAGTCTTTGCTCATGGCCATTTGGCCCTGGATCTTTGGGCTTTGATGAGGGACTAAGGACGAGGGATGACTTCCTTGGCTGGAACATGTTCTACATGGGGGTTGTTGACAGTCTTCAAATGGCCATCTCCAGTGGCCTACTGCCTAACACTAGGCTCCTCCACCTTCTGCATCCTCCATGTCCTCCCTTAATTCCCTTCAGCTATGAGTCCGGTTATGGTTTAATCCATTAATTCCAACTATTGGAAACTTTATAAGGTTAGAATCAGCTCCAGATTTCCTCACTAGGAAGCTGGACTGAAAAAGAAATTACTTTCAGTCTCCCTAGTGTTCTGATAAAATTTCCCCTCTGGTAGCTGCAGGACTTATATCTATGCTGTCTTGTTAGCTCTCCAGATGAGGGCTGGTCTGATATCCCACAAGCTATCCACATGTTTATTCCCTACATATATTCCAGAGCCTGGTAACTCATGTGTTTCTCACTGAGAGGAACATATATCTCTGACTGCCATGTCTACTACCTGCTGGGACAGTGGAGGCATGAGGATGCTCTGCTCAATCAGAGACACCTTTGTCTCTTCTACAGGGAGTAACCAACAGTGTGATGTCATGTATATTCACAGGCTTTATAAACCTTCATCATATGATGACAGTAAATATGGAACACAAGGTTACCTGAAATAACCCTAATGGTTTTGTCTGTCAAACCAACACAAACTAGATTTGCTTATTTATTCAAATGTATTTCATATGTTATCTTAAACCAAAACAGTCACACATATTCAATAATATTTTGATTTGAGATCATATCACTTTCTAATAGATATATTAAAATGGATAAAATTAAATGATCTGGAATTAATGGTAAAAGTTATGTTTCATTTGTAGGCATATAATAGTTTTAAATATTTTAAATTAAATGGGATTATTATGGGAAACTTTAAAAATCTACATTATATGAAATATTTGAATGAAATCATAATGTTAAAATTTATTGAAACATATTTTGGGCCAGTATAGAATAAAATCTTCATAAATATTAACGATTTTTATGTAGAAGAACATGGAATTCAAACTAATCAGTAAGGTTTTGAATTTTTATTGCAATAAATTGTAAAGCATGTTTTATGTTAGAAATGAAATTTTGTGTATTCTTACAGCACTTTATATATTATCATGAGGACTTTGAGAAGTTAAGTTTCCCTTCCATTGGAATCATCTATTTATTTGTTCCTTACCACCTGTTTAACAAAAATTTGTACTCTATGACCAAAATTTTATAAGTTTTTGGTGTGTAATGTTTATTATTTATCTTTATTATTTGGTCCATTTCTGTAAAAAAAAAGTTTTTAAAATCTAATCTTTTTTTCCTGATTTTTTTCATTTTTATGTGTACATTCTACTCCTAAGTAATTTATACTATGTTTGAGCATTTAGAAATATCTATTCTTTGTTAATATCAAATAGTAAATGGATAAATTGATAATTGGTCATGAAATAACAGTCCCTCTAGGTGTATATTATATTTAAAATTCCCTAAAGGAACGAAAAATACATTTGCAGCTTGTCAATTACTTTTAACAGTATTGATGCTAACTGATGTGTTTATTCCAACGGTTTAAGAATTCTGAAAATGGCCAAGAGATCTCAACTGATTTCATACTATAATGCAGAATGAAATGGAAATTAGCAAGTGTGGTCTCAGTTATATACACTAAAGAATATCAGTTATTTACGGTATCAGGTACAGATTATTATGTCTGTGGAGATAAATATAGCTCTTTGAAGTAGTCAAGATCTGAGACATATGGGTATTAGAATTGTCTCTTACTAGAGGATGGGTGAAATGCAAGCCATAAAAATTTTGCTAGTCTTCATAATTCAAAAATGAAATAGTCAAACTGCAGATTATAAACTCCAAAGATTGAACTTTGGAAAATACAAATAAGAATTCTCATATGATTTATTTGTACTCCTTTGGTCAAATGCCTTCTTGCTTATTGGTTTGATGACCAATGTGTACGTGATTTATAAGGAAGTGTTATCAGATAATACAAGAAAGTGGTAGAGAAATAGAAGGAAGACATGGAGAGCAGATGGAGAGCCCATCTAAGGCCAGAGCACGGGTACAATGAGAGCCCCCAGAAGGCAGAGTGGAAAGAAAACTGTTAGCGGATGAGCTGACTGCAGAAATTAAAAGGGTTAGGGATTGCAAAATTGAGGAGGAATATTCATTAGTCTAATATCAGCTAATCTGTGCAAGCTATGGCAAAGCTTCCACAGGTCTCTAAAACAAAACTCAAATAAACAAACAAAAATGTTCTACACATACAGGCTTGAATGTTAGAAGGCCTAGATGAAGAATCAGTATTAACCAATATACTACACATTGTACCAAACTGAAAACTAAACTCAATGATTCTACCACCTATATGACTCAATTAAGGTTAATAAAATATGAAAAATCTTGATGAAGAACAAATAATTTCCACATACCTGTGTGCAACGTGTCATGTTTGGAATTTACATAAGCATACAGAATATCACTCTCCCCCCCTCTATCTCTCTTTCATCTTTTCCTCCTCTTCCTCTTCCTCTTTCCTCTTCTCCCCTTGAAAATTATATCAAAGACTGGAAAGAAGAAGGCATGATCATGTTTACAATGAAACAATCTAAGGAACATGAATTAGTAATGATAGAATTTTTCAATAGGGTTAAGGTATTTTTTATAATGTTATTTAATATTTTTTTTACAATCCAGATGTTAACCCCCTCCTTGTCCCCCTGCAGGCTGCTCCACATCCCATCCATCCTTTTCTCCCCACTCCACCCGTCTCCTCAAGGATGTACCCACCCTCCACCACACAAGCCTCAGTAAGTGTCAGGCCTTGAGGCCTCCCCCTTGAACTCGATCTCAATTTGAGCCTGACACTGGACCTCCTTTTCCTCAGACTGTTCTCAATTTTTGTCCATGCAGATTTTTCAGACAGGAACAATATTGGGTCAGAGTTTTTGACTGGGTGATGGCAACCCCATCCCTCTCCTTATACCCTTTCTCCTGGAGGTGGGTTCTAAAAGTTCCCTCTCCCACTCTAGGCCATTTTCATCTAAGGTCCCTCCCTTTGTGTCCTGAGGGTCTCCTACCTCCATGTCTCTGGTACATTTTGGCAGATCCCCCCAACCTGATCAAGTTCTTTTCCTGTCCCCTATCCCACCCAGTTACCTCTTTCCATCACCACTCTTGGGATTGCTTTCTTCTCTCGCCCAAATGGAATTGAGACATCCTCACTTGGGATCTTAGGCTTGTTAAACTTTTTGAGTTCTGAGGACTGTATCATGGATATTCTGTACACTTTTTGGCTAATATCCACTTTGGGTCTGAGTTACCTCACTCAGGATGATATTTGCTAGTTCTCTCTATTTGCCTGAAAAACTCAAGATGTCCTGGTTTGTAATAACTGAGTAGTATTCCATTGTATAAATGAACCACGTTCTCTGAATCCACTCTTCTGTCATGGGATATCTGGGTTGTTTCCAGCTTCTGGCTATCACAAACAAGGTCACTGTGAATACAGTGAAACACATGTCCCTGTGGCATGGTGAGGGATCTTTTGGGTATATGCCCAAGAGTGATAAAGCTGATTCTTCAGGTAGATCTATTTCCAATTTTCTGAGGAATCTCCAGATTGATTTCCAGAGAGGTTGTACCAGTTTACAATCCCACCAGCAATAGAGGAGTGTTCCTTTTGCTCTACATCCTGACCAATATGTGCTTTCACCTGGAGTTTTGATTTTAGCCATTCCGATTGGTATAAGGTAGACTCTAAGGGTCATTTTGATTTGCATCTCCCTGATGACTAAGGACTTTGAACATTTAGGTTCTTCTCTGTCATTTGAGATTTCTCGGTTCAAATTCTGTTTAGTTCCATACCTCATTTTTAGTGTATTATTTGTTTTTTTAGTTGACTGGCATCTTGAAATATTTATATATTTTGGATATTAGCCCTCTATTGGATGTGGAGATAGTGAAGATTTCTTTTTCCCAATCTGAAGGTTGCCAATTTGTCCTATTGACTATGTCCTTTGCCTTACAGAAGTTTTCCGGTTTCATGGGGTCCCATTTGTCATTTCTTGAGGTATTTTAATGATAATTTTCAGTTTCCACGTGCCCATGGGCACAGCATGAGCAAAGCATTAGAGCAATGGAAGAATGAGACTACATGCTGGCCAGAGCGCGGCGTGTTCCATTTGACCATGTTTATTTTTCCGTATTAATATGGAGCACATTACTGAGCATTGAATTAGCAGAAACCTCACAACAATACTATCCCAATGGCTTCCCTGTAACTTATGTGGTGCTCTCATCAGTCACAGGCACTCGGGATACAGGTAAACTTGGGTCCATTTACCATCCAGAGAAATGTGAAAAGGATGCTCATTTAGAGAACACTGTTCACCTGTCACAGGAAATAGCTAGTATTCAAGAATGGCTCATTGGCTTTACTTGAAGAAATACCTATAACTACCTTAGTAATATTTAGGAATTTATTTTCCCTTTACTAGGCCTTCACTGTTACTTATGTGAACTGTTCACCTAGACACCTAAGCACTTTTGTCTTCTTTGCTTCATATAATAGCTATGATTTCATATAGCATAGTTAAGCAGGTTCTCTCTTTTAAGTTTTTGAAGTTACACATCAAGAAACAGGAATAGACACTTGTCTGGAGACAAGAAAAATGCTCAAGTAGAAAAAAAAACATGAATAAAAATCTGAACAGATGTGTTAAAGGCATTTACTCAATTGGTTTTATTCACAAAATTCCCTTGATAAAAGAAGGAATATGGTTGAGAATAAACCCTGAGATGTAATGTTACTATTTCTCTTATTTTTGGTACACATGATTTGTTCAAGTTTTAACCTAAAAACATTTAGATAAAAATGATTGCAAAATTAACTGTGATTTTGAAGGTCATGCATACACACAGGCACACACTATGCAAACACCAGACACACACACACACACACACACACACACACACACACACCACAGACATACACACTAACACACATGCATAGTTCAACCTTGTACACAATAGGAAAAGACCAT
Organism: Apodemus agrarius; assembly: GCA_964023405.1. NCBI lineage: Eukaryota > Metazoa > Chordata > Mammalia > Rodentia > Muridae > Apodemus > Apodemus agrarius. The sequence goes on along the minus strand of OZ030016.1, from coordinate 27,030,270 downwards.
AAGAGTCTTAGCCACATAAGGAAAGGATCACAAATAGGCCATACATATATTTTTAAAACTTTCCAAGTATTTATCCAAGTGTTCTACTATGGTTAGATATGCAATGTCCTTAAACCAGCTCTTGTCCTGAGGGACTACTCACTAGCTCTTGACACTGTTTTACAGTAAATATATCCTGGGGACATTTCTAACATTGACTGATTGACCCAGAGGTGAATTCGCAAAACAAATGGACTATTAGCATCTGGAGAACACTTAAAAGAAAATAGTCATCAGTGACATATTACTAAAAACTGGATCATGCCCCCACCCCATACACTCTCTCGCTGCTTCCTTGCTTTCATAAAGTAATTTTACATGTACTTTTAAATGGGCCACAGGGACCCCCAATGAGTCAACTGTCCTTCTAAATGTGTTTTAGAATATTTCTTGTTTTATTTTGTATTATTACACTGAAATATTGTTTTTACTTAATTTATATATTTATTGAAAAAGATGTCCATATATCCCTGGGTTGCCTGGGATACAGGACACTCCCTATACAGTGGGAGATGAGCTTAAATTTCTGCTGCTTCTAGATGTAACTTCCCAGTGTGGGAATTACAAGTTTAAACCATGGCGCACCACACTCAGTTTAGGTTGTATTTGGAGCAGAATCCTGTGCTTCTTTGTTTTTTGTTTGTTTGTTTGTTTGTTTTTAAATTTAATTTAATGTTTTTTGTTGTAGTTTTGGCTTGGGTTTGGTTTTCTTTTTGTTTTTGTTTGTGTTTTGTTATGGATTTTTACTTATTCACGTTAACAACCTGATCACTGCCCTACTCCTGCTCATCCCCTCCCACATGCCTTCCTCCATTCTGCCTCCCCTCCTCCTTTGAGCAGGTGGCGGTCCCCCTGGATATCCCCCCACACTGGCACAGCAAGTCTCTAGGAGGCCAGACATGGCAGATCATCTTAGTCGAATATATCCCATGTATAGGTGACAGCTTTAAGGATAGCACCTGTTCCAGTTGTTCAGGACCCACATAAAGACCAAACCGACCATCTGCTACATATGAGCAGGGAGGCATAGGTCCAGTCCATGTATCTCCTTGGCTTAGTGGTTCAGACACTGAGAGCCCCAAGAGTCCTGGTTAGTTGACTCTGTTGGTCTTTCTGTGGAGTTCCTATTCCCTTTGGGGCTACAATCCTTCCTCCTCTTCATTCATAAGTGCCTCCAAACTATACCCACTGTTTGACAGTGGGTGTCCATATCTGTCTGAATCAGTTGTGGAGTGGATCTTCTCAGGGAACAGCATGTTTTTTTTTTTTCTGCAAGCATAACAGAGTATCACCAGTAGTGTTAGGGGTTGGTGTTTGTCCAAGGGATGGGCTGGTTATAAGTTGGTCATTCCCTCTCTGCTCTGTCTCCTGTGTCTTTTTTTTTTTTTTTTTTGTAGAGAGGATAAACTTTCATTTGAAAGTTTTGTGGGTACATTGGTTTCTCTATCACTCCAGTGGGGTTCATGTCTAGCTACAGGAGGTATCCTCTTCGGGATATAAATCCCCAAAGGAGTGAGTCACAGCTAAGGTCACCACCATTGATTCTTTGGCTCATCTTTTATCCCAGGTCTCTGCTTTCTCCTGGAGATGCCCCCTACCTCCTCAGTTTCGGATTTCCTTTCATTTTCATTGTCCCTCTAGCCATCTCTCCTGTCAGTCCCCACACTTGATCCTAAATCACCAGTTTGCTTTCCTGTACCCCCTCACTCTCAGTTCTCTCCCTCCATCTGCCTCTAATGAGTATTTTATTTCCCCGTCTAAGTCAAATTCCTTACTTGGACCTGTCTTCTTGTTTAGCTTCTTTGGGTCTACAGATTTTAGTATGGGTATCCAGTATTTTAGGGCTTATATCTACTTACAAGTATGTACCATGCATGTCTTTTTGGGATTGGGTTACCTCACACAGGATGATATTCTCAAGTTCCATCCATTTACCGGTAAAATTCAAAGTGTTTTGGATTTTAACAGGTGAATAGTATTTCATTGTGCAGATGTACTGCATTATCCTTATCCATTTTTCAGTTGAGGGATATTTAGGTTATTTCCAGTTTCTGGTTATATAGCTAATATGAACACAGTGGAGCAAGTGTCTTTGTGGGATGTTGGAGCATCTTTTGGGTATATGCCCAGGAGTGGTAGAGCTGGGTCTTGAGGTAAGTGCTTATATGTTTATTTTTCAAGACAAAATGATCACAAATTAATTCAGTGCATATCCAAATTTAGGTGATATGAATAGAACAAATTCTAAGATAATGAAATAACACAAGAAATAGGTGGGCTCATAATCAAAGTTGGAAATTTGAAAGAAAAAACTATTAAAGAAAATGGGAGAAAATAAATAATATGCCATGTTATGGAAATAAAAAGCAGGAAACAGATAAAGAAGCTGAGGAGACAATAAACATAAAACAATCTCAATGCCTTGATGCCAACTCATAGGAATGGTTAATGAAGTGAGCACAACCCTAGAAAATTAAAATGTATTAAATTTGATATAATACTGTATGGTTTCTCGTAATTA